>BGZK01000424.1:0-423232 GCA_005406025.1 Eumeta japonica
CCAAAGCACAGAATTTATTAATAGTTTGGGACCATAAAGTATGTACAATGTTTGGTTATTGTGTTTATTTTACCTCTTGTTCTTCTGTTGGAAATGCCTTATCAATAATTTGTTTTAATTCTTGATTCCTGCAATTAATTTAACACGATGTCTAATATAGGTATCAATTCTTTAATATCTTCTTGAGACAGCAGCTGTAACATGTTAATATCTTCAATTTTTGTTCTGGAAACATATCAAGTATATCCTTTGAATTGAACAATAATTTAATTGAAGGAGTTTAGTTCTAGGATATTTGATTGAAATCCATTTCTTTTTAAAATATAATTTTGCTGTATATGAATAAATCTAAAACCTCAGATCATATACCTAGACGATTATCATAAATTAAAATGGATAAATATTTTAAAAGAGTGAAACAAACATACTTATGATTTAAGTTCTTATCTGTACTTTGTAGTTTTAATTGTTATAAACTTGTAATATAAATTCTAAACCAGTATATATATATTTAACTGTTTTATGAAAAATATATATTATAGTACCTATCAAGAGTTGTATTGTACTCACTTATATTCCAGAAACTAAAGCAGAAACTGTAAAGTATTAGTTATGAATTATTGATAATGAAATTTTAAAAGCTTAGTAACGGTAAAAGGTAATTCTAGTGACGATCTGAAAATTGTAAAACATAATAATCTAATATAAATAGAACACCTACCTTTTAAATTTTTCCACGTTACATGGCCAGACCCACGAACAGAGATAATCTTCAAGTGTTTTCCCGTCCATAGATTGTTATTTATTCTTGTAGGTTTTATAGATAATAAATAATAATTGTTGATCACTGGATTTTTGCGCCTAATATTTATATTTTACAGAGAATTGACTAACAAACTTACCAAAACTTATAAAATTGAACAGTACCCCATCACAGATTACATTTAATAAATTTGGTGAGATACACGTTAAACAGTCTATTAGATAATAACACAGATTTATAATTTACCACAGGTTAAGAGAAAATTTGAACAGACTTAAAATTCAATGAAAAACGGTTTCGATTGAAATGAAACTGCGAGCAAACTGATTATTGCACTGGTACAACGGAATGTTTATAAAAACATTTAGGATTTATTATATGGTGTAAAAGTAAATAGAAACTATTAAATTCAATACAAGTAAACCACCATTCATTCACGTCCGTTAACTACAAAATATCGGGACAAACTGGTAAATTTTATTACAACTTATTCATTATGCTGAAGTTTGCTAAAGTACGCTAACTAACTTGTAAGTTCTTATAAAAACTACGTACTTTAAAGGAAATTTGGCTGCATTAGCTATTAGTTTCACTAAAAACGAATACTTTAAGCAAAGTTTCGTTTATTTAGACGAACTAGTAAAAATTAGTTAATATGCAAATTAACTATCTTTATAAATAGGCAAACCAACTGATTCAAAATAGACAAACATTGACAAGTTTGTATATTTTAAATAAGTCGAGCTGTATTGGCTGGAGTATACGAACTTTTAGGCAAACAAACACAGTGTTTGTTAACTTCTTAACAAACTATGTTATGAATAAACAAATCAGGTCATTGATGAGATAAATGTGGGCAAAAGTTGGCAATTTTTAAGCAAGATTATTTTCATTAGGTGGAATGTGTTAACTTTTAAGCAAATCAATTTAGTACTTGTTAATTTAAAAAAAAAACTGTGTTTGATGATAGATGACACCAATTGATTTAAAAAGAAATAATAATATTGAATATTAAAAATTACAAACAAATAGAAATTACTTAAAAGCACAAATTATTTCTTTGGAAATATATAATAATATAGATCTTTGAATAGATCGTTATCAAAAGTGTAGTAGCATATCGCTTTTCTTTTCATTTTAATAACGTTAGAGCTTTCGATTCAGAAGAAGCCATATCCAGCAGTTAATATTGAATTGTATACAGTATGTGATGAAAAACAAATATAATGTTCATGAAAATACATACTCGAAATCAGTCGCTTTTAACAACATAATACTCCTTAGAATTTGAACTTGCATTCTAACTCAATTCCATATGGAATTTTAAAACCGCTTAGGTATAATTATTAAAAAGCAATTTGCTACAAAATAGCTAATCCCTTTACAAGGTATAGCTAATAAAATAAAAGTTTGTTTAAAAGATTCATAATATTTAGCTAAAAAGTATTAAGGTAACAGAGCTAAACAGTTACGTTCCTATTCATCAAAAAGTTTAGCTAGTGCAGCTAATCAAGTTTTGTTACCGAGCTTTTACTGTTAGTAAATAAACCAGTTTGTTTAAAAGTAAATAAAGTTTTACAAAAAATAAAGAAAATTTGTGTAAAATTGGGCTAGCTAAACAATTGAGCTAAATTATTTTTTTCAGTGTGGTTTGGTCTGTGACATTGTATCGAGTGATCGGGTGGACTGCATCGGTCTCACTTGCGGGACAGAACTGAATAATAAATATGAAAATAAAGAAACTTTCACACCTGTCCAGGGGACTGTTGTACTCCATATTGGTCTGACTGATGAGGACCGGGGAGAACGGTAATCAGTTCAAATGATCTGGGTGCTGCATTGGGACCCATTTTGGACAATTGCGTGGGCCACCGGCTATTTAATATCTGTATATCTGGAGCCTCATACAGTGACATTTTGAATAAAATTTTGACTATTGAAATTCTGACTAAAGATAGGATAAGATCCTATCGAAATATTTTAAACGACATTTGACTTAGTTCTTAACCTATAATATTGATTCTGTTATATTATTAAATAGAGCAGAGTCTAGTTGTAAGAGTGACTGCGGCTCGATCGGATCGGGAGGCTCTGGTGGAGTACGGAGCTCTAAGGATTTAAACGGGCTGCTTCGACAAAGAGACACCCTAACTTATTATTCCAAAATAAACAGGGTTTTCTTGGCAAAAGGGAATTTGCAGATTCCTTCCACCTAAATGGATCTGGTTCTATTTAAATAAGAAACGAGAAATTAGAGCTTGTTGACTTTACTGTATTCCTAGGTCTTACTTTAAATGATAAACTTCAGTGGGATCCTCATGTCGGTGAGTTGACGAAAAAGCTTAGCTCTGCTGCATTTTCAGTTAAAAAAAATAAGAAATTTGTCCGATATCAAAATCGCCATATTGGTTTATTTTGGCTGTTTCCATAGTTTGACGTCATGTGGCATCCTGCTTTGGGTACATGATACGAATGTTCACAGAATTTTCATTTTGTAAAAACAGGTCATTCGCGCAATTTATAGGCTAGGACCTCGTGTTTATCTTAAAGTCAGTTTAAAAAAATTAAACTTTTAACTGTGGCATCATAGTTCATTTATCAAAATTTAAAAAGTGTTAAAAAATTTAGAATGTTTTAATGAAAATAGTGACAGACATAATTTCATTACTAGAAATAAAAATAAACTGTGTTTACATGTTAGTCGACTGCATAGGATCCCTAATTCATTTAGGAGGTTCTGTGTGTGCACGTTTAATAAGATTCCTGTGGATATGCAAAATTACCCTTATTCAATTTTAAAGTATTTATTAAAACAAAACTGCACAAAAGGATATACAATCTTTGAATATTTACAGGATAAATGGGCATAATGAGCTCGATTTCCTACAGGTTTTTTCCTGCAATAGTTTTATATATGATTGTATTTCTATATAACTTATATGAAAAGAGCTATCCTCAAGATTCTTGCTCATATTTCTTGAGGGATAACTTCCTAACAAACGAACGGTAATTAAAAAAAATGGAAATAATTGAAAAACTGTGAATTCTTTAAATATTATGACGTATTTCAAGTGTTATATTATAACCTGTGAAATAAAGATATTTTGAATTTGAATATATTATTACAAATGTAAAAACATGTTTTTTTGAATGTTCCTCGCGCGTTTACGGCTGGATGGATGGTAATCAAGTTTTGCATAGAGGTAAATTATGTTGTCAAATATTTAAATACCTACCAGCAAAAATAACAATTTGTTATCACTAATATTAAAGGCCAAGAAAGAAGGATCAAAGCGATATCGAGACCGTTATGAGAATTAAGAGCAGAGCCGGGACGGGATCTGGCTATGGGGCCGCAAAACCTTCTGAATTCCTTATGTTGAAAAAATTTTGTACCAACTTTTTATTCCTACCAGTATTCTAAAAACTATCACAATCATTTATGGCACTTCTACAACAACTGTCTGATAAACTGTAAGAGGTTTTTAGCCATACGCTCAAATATTAAAGAACTAATTCTCAGATCAGGGGCAAAATATAGCTCTTTATATGATCAATTTTAGTTTAACCTGTTCAACATAATTGCAAAAGATGATATCAGCAAAAGCACCAATAATCCTGAAGAAGTGAACAAGCCCCAATGAGATAATATTTCTAAATACTTTTAAATTATGCTCATGGTTTGCTGAGCTCTCTTTCATTAAATAAACAAGGTCACACTTTCGTATTCTCCAGACAATAAATTACTTCATCATCATAATCATCATCATCATTGTTTCAACTTTCAGCCAGTTGCAGTGATTGAAAGGGGTAAGTCCCCATACACCAATGGGAGTGTTCGAGTATAAGATAAGGATAATCTGGATTAGGAATGGTGGGAGTATATCAATTTTAGTCAGAAACTAGATAGATAGAATAGGATAGGTAAAAGATAATACAAAAAATACTGTGTCAGTTATGTTATGAAGAAGAGCAAATTTTTCTAATTTTTTTTCTCATCATTTGTCCATTTATCAGATTTTAGAAACAATGTGCGTAAGTAAAAAAAAAAAGGAATTAGAAAAACTTTCGTAATGACTAGGATTTAATATCTCGAAAACGAATTGTTTTATATAACATTGCTAAGGGACAAACGAGCACGCGAGTCACCAGATGATCGATGTGTTGCCAGACTTTTGGGAAAAAATAGGATATTTGATGGGGGACAGAGTGGGTTGATAGAGGATGGACTAAATGAAGGAGGAACTAGATCAGAACGCTCACTCATTGAACAAAATACAACAGTCGAAACTGCTATTGATACATGTGTTATGTGAGGATATATTGACTCACCGGCCGAGTCAGCCCATTTTCGTGCTATAGCCAAGTTGGTCGTAGCCCGGTTCTACTACAATAATGAAATAAAATCAAATTATACTCTTTATGAAATTAGCATAAAAACAGCGTTCATTATAGTTTTCTTTTCCCATATAATCTACCAATAATGTCTCATAAATATCCTAGAATATAGATGCCCCTAATATCCCAGTTGGTGGACGAATCGTATACTTATATAGAGCCTTCTCATCTTCAAATTTCCACTATAATGATTTATCGTTATTTTCGGAATCCCATTTTGTGATCTAGGTCTCTTTGCAGCTTATTATCTTAGACATAATTTCTAGGTATGCGGGTGCGGGCGTTGGTGCGTGTGGCTGCGCCAGCGGCTGTCTATCTGTCTCCGCTGTTTATATGTGGGTTTTTGTATTTGACATCAATCGATTATATAGATTAAAAACCTCAATAAAATTGTTAATAAAAATCTTTTTCAAACTTAAAGGAGGAATCGGACGAGTTTAAATCTAATCAGATTTATTTCTGATAAAATTACGATTAATACTGGAAAGTCGATCGAAATCGATTTATTTTTCGAGAGATATTGAGGCCAAGAAAATTTCAAACAAGCATTTTTTACATTCTAACATAAGGTTTTTTAAAATATTATTTTTTACGCTTAAAGTGACAACTTTAGTCGAACGTCACAAGACTTCTTGAAATCGATTACTTTGATCAAAAGTTCAAAGAAATCTTTGGTAAAATATTTTGTAAGTAACTGAACATTTTTATATACTTGTAATAAATTTGAAATAGAACGTTGATAACTTTGGGCTTGAAAATATTGATAATAATGTTTTCAAACTTTTGAGCTTCATAACATTGTTAGCCGAAATTCGTAGAGAGTTTTGGAACTTTTCTGTAAGATCAACTTGAGCCATTTTTTTTTAATTGATTCTGTTACATTTAGTCTTTTTTTAATTTTTCTTGACTGTACTTTGTTCACAATAAAGCAAAGTCTTCAAGTTCTTCTCATTATTAATTATTCTTCTTGTTTCAACTGAAACAATTGCTTTCTGGACTGAATGAGAATTCAAAAGAAAACCTGTGGATTTCTCACTGAGTCCAGAAAGCAATTTATTCCGTTGACGCAATTATTTCCACCTGATTTTTTTAAAATAATTAATTTATTTATGCTGATGGTAAATGCAAAATCTTTATATTATTACTAGCTTCACTCTCACGACTTCGCCCGTCTGAAATTACAATGTGTTCCTTAATTTTTAGGGTTCGGAACCATAATGGAAAAAATGGAATCCCTATTGTTTCGTCATGTTCGTCTGTCTGTCCGTCAGTCCGTTTGCCACAGGCATTTTACTCAAACACTGCAAAATATAAATTGGTGAAATTTGGAGTATACGTGTCTTGTATAAATCGCTACCAAGTTTAGTAGTTAATTAACAAAGATAAATATTACTATGGGTGGAGGTAGTCCATACATGTAACAGAAGCTGAAAAAATGTTTTCAGTAAACATCGACGTGTGGCACATATTTCAACAGTTCTTTTAAAAATCTTAAAGCTTTTAAGCAATTTTTTTAAGTGAATATATTCGGAAAAAATCGCTCCGAAAGTAGAATAAATTGTGTGCCCCCCTTCTATTTATTAAACCGTGTATCGAAAATATATGAAAATAATTACGAAGGTAATGCTTAATAAATATTTTTGACGAAAATTATTTTGAACATGATTGATTTTGAGTTATTGAAGAAAAACTGAACTTCTCAAAATAAAAAAAAAGTAAGTGCCATGAAGATACGCTCTTTTGCTGGCGCACTTTAATTTACACTAGTTTAAAAGTAAGAGACGATATAACTACTTGTATCTCTAATTATAGACGACTAAAGTGCTTATATATATTATGGGCAGAAAACATGGAAAAAAGTATAACAACGTCGGTTTTTCATCTGTAGTGCATTTCTTTGTAGTAACTGCTTCGGAAGTCTACACTGAGCATGTTCCGACATGCTGTTGGCCAATGTTTTGTATGGTCCATTCTTGTTGTCAATCCCAATTTCATCCCCGCTCTCCTATCCCACACTCTGTTTCGCCCCGGTTCCATTCTCAATTTCAGCTCCTGTCCCGGTTTTGTTTCCGCCTCCCGTCTTGCTTTCGATTCCAATACCACTATCGGTCACTATTTCAATGTGTACACAGCCGAAGCAAATACGAGTATCAAAATAAAATATATACTATACTACTCGGATACAATCTAGCTTTTTATGAATGAAGAGTTTTTAGAATCAGTGTTATAGTTTGATTCTATAGTACAAATCCGCGAACGAAGTACGGAACAAATGCTAAAACAAATTGCATAAAAACTTTCTGCATGGAAAGACACTTAGCTGTGCCAATTTTGACGATAATCGGTCATAAAGAGTTGAAATTTAGTGATCTCATACGTAAGAACATCCATTTTTATATATACAGGTTGTCTCTAAATCCACAAACGCCCATACGAAGTTATAAGCATTACGATGATTTATAGTTATTGGCTTAGAAAACCTATCTGTTTTTATTTTGTATCCTATTCCCGTGCCAAGGCACAATATACGATGTAATAAAATGTCCTAGGCATTGTTAGAGGTAAACAGAGCGCCGTAACTCGTCTAAACGAGTAAACATGCTGAAAGGTAGTTTACATTAACCCTAAAATTAATTAAGGGCTCAGTTATGAATTTTACGCATATTTTAATATCCATAAGTTTAATAATTCTTCAGGTTTTCGTATCATAACAAAAGTTCCGAGGTTGAAATTAATTGTAGTTTGACGTCATTCGTTCTTGAAATTTTTATGAAGATATAAATTTTATATGTACAAACTTTTTTTAAATACAATCTAACATTTCAAATCCGTTTTCGTATTCCCATAGACTACAAGAAATATATGATTTTCAGCATGGTTGGGTTTATAAAATTGAATACCGATCATTTCATAAATATAGGCGTTTCCAAAAAAAGCATAAACTAAGTACAAAAACACGCCTATATTTCTCTTGAATAAGTTAGCGAGTGTTATTATAAGGTATTGAAATGCTAAAATTGATCCCCGACAGCAGGACGTAAACCACGGAGGGATATTTATGAGGGTTGCCATAATTAATCACTCCAAAACCCATGTTCTAAAGGGAACAGGGCCGGCCTCGGCGCTACGGATACTGCCCTTCATTCGAAACGTGATACTGTGAATTTGACGTTGTTCCTGCCGAAAATGGATTGAGGCGTTTATGAGTAACTGACGAGTCCAATTGGATAAATAAGTCACTTTTATTTTGTTACGTTTACACTTGTGTTTTAAAATATGCAGTCACTTAATTTTTTATTCAATTTTCGAGGTAATATTGAGCAACAGTTTTTACTGACGGCTAATTATTTATTTTGATAAGAGTGGGAATTGTACATAAAAATATTTAACGTGACAGTCCCATTTCTGGATTCTTTAAAGACATAAACATTTTTTTGCTTGAAACACAAGAAACTCCTCAATATCTTAATACTACTGTAGTTTTACAGTTTCCTATGTACTTTTATTAATTAAAATCGTTATAGTATTAACAGAAATTCAAAATATGACTAAAATACAAATCTTTTTTAGAGGCAACACTGAACAGGAAAAATACAGTGACGCCTGTCATTGGCTTTTCCTTGTACGTCCTTGAATTTATCCACTAATGTACTAATTTTGAACGCTTATGGACGTAACGAATGTCGGCATTCGAATGTAAACAAAATATTGTTTTTTCATCCAATTCAGAGACATGCGCTCCGAACAATACTTTTTAGTACGTCATATGGCCTGAACAATAAGAGAAGCCACTACGCTGGTGCAGCGCTAGTTCGAAGTTGCCGCTGTCATCGACCATTGTGCCGGTGTTGTGACAGGGTCCGAGGCCGACAAATTAATGTAGTCTGATTAATGTGTCCTCCGTGACCCGGAGCGGTGACTTAAGTTGACTTAAGTGAACAACTCAAGGGTCGATTATCCTGTGGTCCGAATTCAAATGCAGTACCTTTTGATATGAAGACAAGCGCTCGACCGCTCATCCTCCATTACTGACATCGGTGCTGCTGGATCATTTCGGTGAAGAAGTTATTGTCTGTATAGAGTTTAATAATCAGAAACATAGCACTTGCTAGTTTTTTATTGTAATAAAAAAAATTGACAATTAGAAAAACAGTGATACCCGATTACCTTTAAAATCAGCTCACGGCAGTGATCTTCGTTTTGAGGTCCGACTGTCAATCTATATCTAGTATAATATTATATCTATACTAAACCCTACAAAAAATGTAACACAATTAATATACTATTGGATAGATAATTTAAATTTTTGAAGGAAGCCTTAATAATAATTTTTAACTTCCCGCTAAGAAAATTGAAATTTTCTAAAATTTTCGGGAACTTATTGGTTTCACCCCATTTTGTAAAAATCGAGTTCTCTTCAGATCTCGACGTTCTGAGGGTCTAGGAAGCTTCCCTGATCATCCCTGAGATGATGTCCGTATGTCTGTGTGGATGCGTGCGTATGTGTGGATGTATGTAAACCTCTTATAACTTTTAAACGGCTTGACCGAATCGAATCCACTAAACGGCGTTCTAAAGAATTTCACCAAATTTAGATTTTCTGAAAGTTTGGGTTGATTTGAACCAGTAGATTTTGAGAATTTTTCAAAAAACTAAGAAAAAAAATTTTTAAGTGGTTTTTTCAAAATAACTTTAAAATGGCTACACCGATCAATTACAAAATCTAATCAGCTCTTAACCTATTAAAAACACGTCGATTGCCGTAAACCGGGTCAAAATCGGTTGATTTGTTTGTGAGAAATCGTTGCCGAAAGAAATCGAAAAAACAGTTTTTTTGGAATAACTACAAAACGGCTTGACCGATCGATTTAAAATTCCAACCAGCACTTGACCCTGTAAAAACACGTCGGTTGCCGTAAACCGGATCAAAATCGGTTGATTCGTTTGCGAGAAATCGTTGTCGAAAGAAATCGAAACAAACCGTTTTTTACTGAAAAAATCGAGTCAAATCCCGTATATTTTCGAGTGTTTTGAACTCGAAAATAGCGGGAAGTTTTAGGGTTGGCCTACAGAGTTAACCTATTTTTTTTTATTGTCCAAATGTCCAAATTCTTAAGTTTAGAAATGGTTATTGTTAAAACTGAGTGAGCTTACGTTCCAAGGTAAATTAGGTATTCTATTTTGTATCTTCAGAATAACTTAAATAATTCTAATATAAAGTCAAAAAATATAAGACGAAACCGCTTGTCGGTAGAAGCGTTCACTACCAGCGGGGAACTCTAATACATCTCGGCCGCGCTCACGGGACGGCCATCTATAATAACTACCGGAGTTGTCGGAAATTTTTCTTTATACACGTTGTGACACGGCGATCTGTTTTATTAAATTCATAATTTTATTCTAGAACAAAATAAGATTATGTCCTAGGTCACCACACAGTATATTGTCCAATTTTCCCGTTTGAATGATTTTTTGAAATTATAACCACTTTTATTTATTTTGCAATGAATTTTCTTATTATTTTGTAATAAATAATAACATTGCCTGTATCGATTGATTGAGACCACAGACCGCATATTAGTTGACTATTATCGAACCTACTTATTACGTGATTTAGTACTCGTTTAGTTATGATGGCACCACTTAACATAGTATAATTTTGTGTTACAGGAACTACATACCATCTGGATACCGACTAGGTGTTTGCGGAAAACTAGTATACCTCTAGGATATCCAGATACGAAATAACCAGAACGAAGAGTTTTAGCGAACTTAAAGCCGTGTTATTCCAGTCAAAACTTTAAATTGTGGAGGTGGACTAGAAGCGAACTACACATTATCCATTGAACTATCCTAAGGCTCTTGGTAACAAATAAACTTCTTTTTCATGCACTACGTGTTTAATTACTTATCGTCCGGGCGTTGAAATGCAAATATCTTGTAGAGGCGACGTTTCTAACTTGTAAAAAAAGTGGTTCCGCAGTTGTAAAAGAGATAATGTAGCGCTAATGTTTTGGACGGTAGCAGCAGCTTGAGTTAAATAAAGTATCTACGGACAGCGCTCACATACCGATCATAAGAGAATTTTTTTTATGTATCTTATATTTACGCCCACGTCTTCTTTGCCCAATGATTGTTAAGCCGTTTTCTTCCCATAGACGGAAAACTGCTTATGTACGTATTTCTTGCTAAGTATCGAAAATTGAAAAGAAAAAATTTCTTCGTATTTTATACGTAAAATCTTGCAATAAAATCTGATTGGTTGTACTGTTTGTATTTGGTTAGTTTTAATACCATTGATGATATTTTAGAAACGAAAAATTAAAAATAAAAACGGTGTTCCACCATTTTTCTATTTTTTTTCTGTCAACCAAATTGCGTTATTATAACATATAACTTCGATATATTTTGAAGTTCTATTACAAAAAAGGGAAAATGCCAAACAAGCAGAGAAAAAAAATTTATGACGCTTATAGACCAAATGCAGTGTCGATAAGAGTAGTACAAAATTGGTTCAAGCGTTTTCAGTCCGGTAATTTTGATGACAAAGATGAACTTCGCTCTGTTCGACCTGTTAGGGATAAAGTAGACGAAAAAGTAAAGTAAGATTGGATTATTAGTTCTTACGACATAGCTGTAGAGCTGAGGATTGACCACAATACAGTTTTGATGCATTTAAAAGCCCGATACTTGGGTCCCACACGAACTCACTGAAAGAAATGTAATGAATCGTATACTCATGTGCGATTGTCTATCTAAACGTAATGAAACTGAACTGTTTTTTAAAGATACATCATTAGTAATGAAAAATGGATTAACAAGACAAGAACGTGCAAAAAAAATCAAAAGGTCAAAAGGCAAGCTAGCTCCACAGATTATAGCGAAACCCGGATTAACTCGCAATAAGTTGATGCTGTATATGGTGGGATTGGAGGAGCATTATTCATTATGAGCTTGTACAGCCGAGAAAAGCCATCAGTTTGGATCTCTACTGCCGATGAAACGGCTGATAAAACTGTAGCAAGAAAAAACGACCGGAATTAATCAATAGAAAGGATGTGGTTTTTCATCATGATAATGCCAGACCACAAACATCTTTAGCCACTCTGCAAATATTGGAAGTGTTTCGTTAGAAAATATTAAAGCATCCACCATATAGCCCTGATCTAGCACCCTCAGATATTACCTGGTTCGGTCTCTTCGGAATTCTTTAAATAGTGTTAGATTAACGTCAAGCGAGAAACTACTTGTCGCAGTAAGGTTTTTGATCAAAAGTTCCGAAAATTGTACAGCATTGTATTATGTCACTACCTAAAAATGGCAACAAGTTATTAAAATAAAATAGCATATGTACATGCTATATATATATACATATAAATAAATGTAAATAAAATATGATGAAAAATGATCTTAAATTTGTGTATAAAATACAAAAAAAAACTTTTTCCTCGACCTAATATTTACATTCACATCCCTAAAAATATTTTGCTGTCGGGCACTAAACTTGGCTTCGTACCACATTTCAGTCACACGAACGCAGTGCGATGCAAATCTGTTATAATGAAATAGAAACAAAGCAATACTTTTTTTTGCCCTGTCTATATACTCTGTTCATCGATGTTTCGTTACGATTGGCGACAATAATTAATATTCTATTGCGTGATAATTATCTATCTACCCGCTCCAAGGCTCGCAAACCACTAGCCGTTGGCTCGAAGAACTGCTTAATATAAATCAATCTGAAGAACTTATTTTGATAACGGTATAGTGAAAAATGAATAACCTGAACCTACTTAAGACGTAATAGATGGAGAAAATAACCTTTCAATTCGCTATAAGCATGCGGTACTTGGAATACAGACTTTGTAATTCGAACAAAATATTGTCACTCTAAAGAATACTATTACTTACATATTTTCACTTTATAATTCGAGTTTCTGAAAACAGACTCAGCATATCGAAGTCAGTCATATCGAATTCGTTAGTTATCGAAATCAAATATCATGACAGCTAATTCTCAGAAAATATCGATGCTTTTATTTTACTGTTCTTCGTACACGTACATTTTATTTATCGAGTTTTCCAAGTCACATCAATACACACTAAATCTTGTTTATCTTTTCATTTATTCCAAAGTAATAGGATTTCAATCAGTAATATTTGTCCTGCGAAAAGACATCACATTGTAACATGAGTACCAAGTATAAATTGTTAACTTTATTACAAAAAATAGTCGTAATATTTTCAGTAGAAAGTGCCACGAATTATCCAAAGCAACTCGTAAATACATTAACTGCTAATGTATTTTATTTCCTAAAATAATTATTTACATTATTTACTAATATTGTTTGAAGAAGCTTATGAATTCATTGAATGTAAAATAAATGTTACCCATAAAGAAGATAATTATCTAAAACTGTAAAATTTCCTATTCAGTAAAACAAAAGCAACTTGACATGGACATTGCCAATTCAACTCTGTTTCTTATCAGTGGTATAAATTCATATACTATCAAATACTCAAACACAATCAAGGTGATAGTACAAATACTTCGATTTTATCATTAAAACAAAGAAAACATTAAAATATACGAGAATATGTATGTGTGCGTGCTTGCATGCATGGTATATGCATGTATAGGTGATGCGCATACGTCTATCGTGAGATATTACAAACATAGTCGTCGCTTTTTATTTCTAACAATCTAGACATGGCGTAAACGATTTTTTCATGAAAATAAACCCATAATGAAACTTCCCTTTTACGCCAGCCTGCTAACGGGGAAAACAGGCTGCGTGCATAACTCAGTTTTCTGTATTGTCTAAAATCTTGATAAACGCTGCACCCTTTTTTCCGTATTTTTTTTCTCTCGACAGAAAACAAGATGGCCTCGGTCACCCCTTTTAAGAGGAACAAAGAAACTTTTGAATTCAAAGTTTGATTACACATCTGTGATAAGGCCAGATGGTACGTCTCCAGAAGAACATTGAGGATTATTTTAGGGGAAACTTACATCGGCCGTTTTATTTAATTTATATATGCATTACATTATTTATATGTTTAACTAGGTCATTTATTTAACCTTTTTCAAATAATTTATAAAAAGTAACCTCATTTGGTTTACTTCAATAATTTTAACTTTTATACTGTTGTAGTCTTGTGCTATTGTCATTTCAACATGTATTCGGGGTCAAGTTTAAAATATGTTAATTTCACTGAATTTTATTCCATAGCCCCTTAAGTAATGTCACGTATCTCTTAGTAAACTGCAAATTTTATCTTAAAGCTTATAAAGGACAGAAGAATAGCTTAAATAGAAATTTGTTGTTTTTGAAGAGGGTAATTAATATTTGCTAAAAACCTGTAACCAATCTAATTGAACTCATATATTATGGTATTAATGTAGATAAAATTTAACAACATCAAAAGCTTTGTATAATTACATGCAAGAGATGGCGTCGTTTTTGTTTTACTCGGCTAGCAGAAATTGTTTTAATTAAACTTTTACCATATGCATGCAGGCCACTCTACATAACATATTCCATTACAAGTTGAATATACCACACGCCTGATTGCAAAACAGTATGATTAAAACGACATTTGTAAAAGCCTATTTTTTATGTTTTATTTAAGCTTCCGTTAGTAAGTTCTAGAAAATATGAAGTATTAAAGCCGTGATTTGGTGATTCTATGATCGATATAAGCAGAAGAAATAAATCTTTAGAATACATTTCTTATAAATTAATTTTATTAAGAGTCGAAAAACTAATTGAAATTCAAAAGCTCTCTCGGACGTACACTCCTTAAGAATTTTAATGACCGAGGAAAAAGCCTTGTTATCGAGCGAAGTAGGCTGCCCAGACTGGATGTAACGATGTCTCGTTATTTTCTTACTTATCAGTATTCTTCTCATTAATAATTCATTGTTATTGTGCGATATTGAAACAGAGCAGTACTTTTTAAATGTTTCCTCACGCTGCAATCACTAACAACACCGACTTAGAAATGAAAATAATTGAATATTTTTTTTTACAAATAAATATTTTTGGACACGTATACAGCACCATCTGATCCCAAACTAAGAATCCAGGCTTGTATTATAGATATCAGATAGTTGATATAATACGTATACGCTTTTATTTTATAAATATAGAAACACATAATACATAGAAACACTCAGACTCAAGGCAAACTTTAATTCTAATCAAATAAATACCTGTCTTGTGCTGAAGTTGAACCACGCTATATTAGCACAGCACGTCGGGTCACCACCGACTGTGTCAATCGGGAGGTAAATTTTACTAATTCGATCGCATTATGATAATATAATGGAATTCAACTACACTGGTTCCAAGAATAAATTGTGCGGTATTATAAAGTGTTTTTATTGATTGTACGAGTATAACTCTTCAGAATGTAGCCACGGGCGAACGTTTTGTTTTGACAGGTTTTTGTCACCCCCTCCGTCAGAGGCACAGCCCTTCACGATCTGTGCTTTATTTCAGATGAAGAGTCTTGAATCTCTATGACACCCTCAACGGTGGCCCAGAGCGAGTATAAAGGTCGTTAACGACAGTTGCCGCCGATGCTGGCACAACTTCCTTCCATTCTTTCTTCCGCTACGATATGATTTTCGAGACGCGTAGAAAATGATTTTAATCTGTCCACAAGTTAAAAATCATTGGTCAATCGTCCATGGACTGTTTTTATATCTGCTACTTTACGTTCAGAAAGTGATCGATTCGGCCGTCAGAGCTCTCACAAAAGTTGTGTGGTGTATAAGCTCTGACAGCCGGGCGGTGCCCGAACGGCGCCAGGCAAAAAAAAACCGACCTCACTTGTTAACATGTAAAACCTATCTAGCTGTGAATCATCTTCACTCTAAGAGGAGGCATTCTACAAAGTTTTTTTTTTTAATTTATTTTATCATTTTGTCCATATGATTATGTATTAGGTCGGGAAAAAGTTTTTCGTATTTTATACACAAATTCAAGACATTTTATCATCATACTTTATTTACATTTAATTATAATATACACATATTTATATATATGTGTAATTTTGTTTCAACAACTTGTTACCATTTTGTAGATAGTGACATAATGTCATTGCTGTAGAAATTTGGGACTTCCGATCAAACTACAAGTAGTTTTGCAAGTCCAATCTTGGTGTTAACCTTACTACCTAAAGAATTTTGAAGAGACCAAAACAGAAGAAAATCTGTGGGTTCAAGTTCAGGGCTACATGGTTAATGCATTAACACTGCCCAAACAAACTCTCTTAATATTTACTGAGTGGTTAAAGATGTGTGTGGTCTGGTATTATCATGATGAAAAACCAAACCCTTTCTCTTGATCAATTCTGGTAGTTTTTTCTCTATTTTTCGCTTGAATCTCATCAGCTGTTGGCAGCAAAGATCTGAATTGATGGTTTTTTTTTCCCGGCGGTAAAAGCTCAAAATCCCTTTCAATCCCACCATACACATAGCATCAACTTTTTACGAGTTAATCCAGGTTCCGCTATAGTCTGTGGAACTTCCTTACTTTTTGACCATGATGCATTTTTGCACGTTCTTTTCAAAAAGGCTTCGGTTTCATTACGTTTCAATAGAGAATCACAAATGAGTACACTATTTGTTAGATTTCTTTCAGTGAGGTGGTGTAGGACTCAAGTATCGAACTTTTTTGTACATCCAGCTTTTTTCAAATGGGTGAAAACTGTTTTTTGGTCAATCTGCAGTTCTTTAGCTATGTTGTAAGAACTAATTTGCCGATCTTACTCTACTTTTCCAAAATGACATTCACTTCATCCGTTACAGGTAAATCAGAGCGAAGTTCAACTTTGACATCAAAATTACCGGACTGAAAACGCTTGAACCAGTCTTATACTCTTTTCAACACTGCATTAAATCCATAAACATCAAATTATCTTCGCAGCTTGTGTCACATTTTTCTCTTTTTTATAATGAAACTTCAAAATGTATCTTTCTACGTTAGATTCATTATTTTGGTGGATGAAAAAACAATAGAAAAATGGCGGAACACCGCTTTTACTTAATATTTTTCTTTTTTTTTAATGTCATCTATTTAATGGCATAAAAACTAGCCAGATACAAACAGCACAACTAAAGACATTTTCTTGCAGCTTTTTACTTATAAAATACGAAAAACCTTTTACTTATTCTTCCCGGACCTAATGTGATCACGCCAATTTACTGCTTTCCAGTACTAAGAGTTTTTGAGCCAAACAAACAAACAAACAAACGAACGTACGAATGGACATAACGAACCTACAAGGGTTCCTTTTACACTACATAACCATAAAAATAGAAAAAATTAAATGCCCCGCTGTAACAACGTGCCTTGGGCTAGAGCTATTTATACTTTCTGTTTTCGAACTTTGCAATTGCTTATCAATTTATTAACACATTTTTCGAGTTGTTAAATCGTAAATAAATAAAACTCATTTCAATTTCGTTTTATTTGAATCAATTGAAGCGTACAATATGAAAAGTCTGAGCTTGTGTTGTGTTCTGCAAAACGAATTGCTGACGAGTTCATATCAAGAAAATGCTTGCCGGTAATCCGTACTGATCTACCACCCTTTTTTCTGAGAATATCAATTTCTTCGACAAAGTTTGCAGTTTATATTTGGTACTCGTAAATGACCTGATGTTTTTTGCCAAAGTAAATAATACTGACTGAAATTATATGTCTTTGGAATGAGTTAAAAGATAAAGAAGGCTAGTGTGTACAGATGTGATTTGGAACATCGAGAAGCGTACTCTATGGGATTCAAAAGGTGGGATGCAGAATTATAACCAGAGGAGAAACCAGACTGTCCGATCTCTCAGGTCACGTGAAAATAAACGCTTGAAAATTAAAAGAAAAATATATTAAGAATATATATATCTGCACGAAATCTACAATAAAGATAATGGCAATCACGTGTCTACGTTGTTACGAAAAACTCGTAATAATTTGTATCAATCATTCAAGCTTACAATAAGGTGAACATCAACACAAACATCCACAGTCTGTAAACATACCGCTGAGTTTAATACTACAGTGAAATTATTTGTAAAATAATTCCTTAATGCTGATTAGAGACTTTTCAAACTCTTTTTGTTCATAGAAATTTATAGTCAAATGAGATGAAGGTACACGATCTTTTCTTTGTCTGTGTTGCCGTTTTAATCATGCAACTTCTTTTTGTCTTTTCCAATTTCTCCAAACTTCTTATTTTAAGTCGTTTATTCTGCAAAATAAACATTTTTTTTTTTTGTTTTGTGGTATATAATATATAAAATATATGATTTTTTCAAACAACTTTTCTACTTTCATTTTAAATGCGATCTTTATGTTAGTTAATACATAAGGAAAAACTAAGTTTTTCGTTATTTTCAAAACACGAGAATATACTTCGTTTAAAAAAAAATCAATATTAAGAAAAATAGTTACACTTTCGCCATCCGCATTCAGGGATTCCAAAAGCAGAAATGGAAATCGATTTTGGCGTGCGGACTTTATTTATTGTATAAATAGTATTACATAAACGGCGATGTAAGACTTAGGGATGTATTTTTCACAGTTTTCCTATAAATTTCTTTACATCATTTCATGGTGAAGACAACTATGTTAACTAATAAATTAAACGGCATCTAATCCTACAGTAATTGATCGAAGCAGAAATAATATTTTTACTCGGCAGGCAGTATAAATTTCACTCCCAACGATGAAAATATATCTAGTAAGTATGTAAATGATATTGATATGTAACAAATACTATTTTATTTTATTTTAGCAAAGAAAAAATTAAGGAAAACGGTCAGGTCATTTATTCGTTAAATAAGCAAAGTATAATCACGCGTTAACGGTTACAAATATTAACAAAATTTAGAATCAGTTGTCCTACATTCGGTCACAAATTGCCAACACGGCGTTAATGTTCACTTCAGATAGTGGTAAAATATGTCAAGAGACACCCGATAATCTTGAACTTGTATCGGAGTGTACTGCGTTGATTGACGATAAGCAATCATTATAAAGTCGATTGCGGTAAAATTCCATTATTATGGTCTTGAAAGTTCTCGATGGTCGCTAAAATAGGTGAAGTTTTAGTTTCGATTATATTTATATGATTGGCAACATAATAATGGAACAGTAGAAGCCGATGTGTGTAAGTGTTTCTACGAGAAATTGTAAGGGGGCGAGAAAAAAAAGGTATTAAAAGATAAAACAACGTTTCTTAATTTTTTTGTCTGTCCCTCTGTCTAATGGAGCACGTCTCCGAAATTGCTGAACGTATTTTAATGCGGTTGTCACGGATGCATAGAGCTCGGTTTACAGCAGAATTAAAAACTTTATTTAATACATTTAAATCAAATGTCGGGAAAAAGTTATCATCGGGAAGGGGTTGTAGAGTTGTATACTATATAAAACTATATTTGTATAATATATACAAAGCTACATTATCCGAAAACAATATAGCCTATATTTTATTTTGATACTAGCATTCGTCCTGGCTTTGTATATATTGGACCGTAAGCAATACCGTAATTGAAAACAGGATGTCATGAGCAGCAAAATCGAGAGCCCTAGTAATGTTAATTTCGGAGCCGGTCCTAACCGGGACCGAAATTAACAACCGGACTGAGATCGAAAGGGAGTGTTGGATCCGGATTAAAATCAAGAGCGTGATCGCCATCAAAATCAAGATTATACTGAAACTAGAATTGACAGCGGAAACGAGCTTCGGACTAAGAGATTAACTGTAGGGTATTTCCATAAAATAACGAAGGAATACGTTCTACATCCAGCAGACGGACCGTGGGAGGAAAACTAATAAATTATTATTTTTCATTTATCATAATTATTTGGTAGGCTAAATAGCGTTCGCATACGGAGAATTATAAATAAATACAGAGGATAACACGCGTAGCTTCACAAAACTGTTAGAGTTACTTCCACCTTAACATTTTTTAATTTTCATCGGAGCCTACTAATCAAATGACCAGTAGGCCCGAAGATTTAAAACGTTGTATTTAAAGTTCTCAATATGAGCCTTCGTTACCCAACATAAATTTATGCAAGTAGTAGCAAATTACTTTAGAATTAAATTCTATTAGTGGTCTAACTTTCCTATACTTTAACTTTTTCGTTGTAATTTTCATAAATGATTTCACAAATTTTTTCCCATGCCTTTTGTTTTATGAATTTGTCTTTATAACTTTCGTCACTAGAATCCCATAAACAAGGGCGTTCCTGAACCAAAGATATAAGTAAATCGACATCGACGTCAGACATTTTAATTTCAAAATCGCTTCCGGGTTGACACGTGTCATTTTTAAGATTGTTAGAAACAAACTGCATCATTGTCAACAAGTATGGCGTCACAACGCTGGAATACGCGTCGCTAGAATCGGCGGCATCGCCACTGCCGATTTTAGCGACGCGGCGTCGCAACGCGGTTATGTGTTTCGGCCCTTAGAGTGTGGCCAGCTACAAATAGGTGCTCGAGACTTCAAATTGAGGAAAGAAAAAAAATTTTTGAAATCTTTTCCCTAGCCTGCTTTTCTTAAACAAAATTCCGACTACGCCGCCTGTATCAGGTCGCTACAAAATAAAAGTAATACTGATGAAAGAGAAAAAGGAATATTTCTAACTATTTTTAACATAACAGAAGTACACCCTCAAAAAATTTTATAATTTTAATACATTATAGTTTTCTGTTTCTTTTCAAAGCTGTGATTCAATTTCAGAGCACAAATTGAAAGAAAAATGTATTATAACTTAAAGAAATTTTTGCTCTCCCACTGCATTGTAAAATTTTTAGTCAAATATTAAAACATTAAATTCTTTCTATAAAGTGTACAAAAATAAACAAACGTATACATTTTAGTACCATGTCGTAACAAATAAGTGTTTTATTTGGGGCGATAGGCTTAAGTACGGGAGCTCGTCCCAATTCCACTTCGGGCTCAGTGTAGGCCCGCCCGTAACAACCCCAAAGGAAACTAATCTATCTTCTTCTCGTACAAGACAAACACGAACTGACCGAGAATTAACTCGGCACGAATTTCGTGTTACTATACTTGCACAGATAAAAAGCTACAGGCTGTTTTGAGGAGAGTTTACTTTTCGATACTTTAAAATGATAATACAGATGCAAATGTATTTGTAAATGAATTTATTCTAAAACTTAAAAACAGAAAAAAGGCATACTTTTCCCTTTTAAGATAAAAATAGTTATAGAGTGGTCATTAACATTGCCGCATTTCGATGCTAGAGCCACTGGAGAGTTGGTTAATAAATTTTTGACCTAAAAAATGACGATTGCGGTGAAAAACATTTACGGCTTTTGCTAAAGGCCTCATTCGACCATTGCTAAAAAGGTTTTGTGTACAATATTTCAATCTGGTAAAGGATTTGAAAACATCAATTTTAAGGCGCCGATGCTTTCAAATCACTTACTACCTTTTATGTTATCTTTTACATTATATTTTGTATTTTGCCTAAAAAAATATGAGGACGACCCTGTGGATACATTACCTTTTACATTATCTTTTAGTGTTTTTACATTATCTTTTCGATCCGGTTATGGTTACGGCTTCAGAAATAATATGCCAAATCCTAACTGGTGACATGAAATGGAATGTGCCAACGGTAATAATGTAATGAACCGTTCGGATATTCATGAAGGGCTGTAAATTGAGGTACGAGGTAGAACGAGACAAAAATACTATGAAAAGTTGTGTTTGTGAGTCAATGTCGAAAAGAATAAGTTCTTCTAGTTTACAAATCGTAAATCACGATATAAGCCGTGGCAAAGCTTAAAAGTAGCGAGATGTCACACAAATACAAAATGAAACACTTCGGATTATACTTTAAAATTTTTTTCGAGAACATACTGTCCTGTATGATACATAGAAAATTGAGTAGGACAAATCAGTTACGGGACACCCGACTCGCAATCCGAAGATGGATCCAGAAAACGTATTGTAACGATGAGTCTCCATATCCTCATGAATACATATAAGAATTAGAATTCAAGAACACCGTTCTCTACACTGAATGTAAATGTTTTGAGGCAATAAACGCTTCTGAAATAGTAGACATGAAACTACTGATTACTGTCATATATCGCAAACAGCGATGGGTTCGTACCTCCTTCCTACAAATCTTTACTTACGTACCATAATATCTATATCAGAAACAAAACACACACACACGCACGCACGCACGCACGCATGCACGCACGCACGCACGCACACGCTCACACGCACACGTACACGCGCTCATACGCACACGCGCAGGCACAGGCGCACACGCGCAGGCACACGCGCGTACGCACACGCACACGCACACGCGCGCACACATACACGCATATCCACAAAATTATGTATTACAAAAAAATAAACGAATCTACTCACATATTTACTCTGCACCCAAGTGGCGGGAAACATCAAAGCCATATAAGTCACCATGTACACTAGAGTAGTCCAAGACACTACAGCACTGGACACTCCGTAGTAATCTGCAACTATATTTTGTATTATCGAGTACTGAGTCCACTGCATCGAGTTCGATGTGGAAGTCGTCACAAAAAGAAACAACATCAACCACCTTCTTTTATATACTGTGTACTCGACTGTGTCCCCGGTATTTTCAAAATTCTCATTTAGGGGTTTTTTGTTTGCGGCGGAAACTGAAATTCCGTTAAAACCACCGCCCAAGAGACTATCTAATTCGTTTACTAGTATATACTTCGTTGCCATTTGGATTTCGACAGTTTGTTATTGTTCCGTTTTTTGCCTCTAAGTGTACGTGATCGTTAGATCATTAACGGTAAACGAAATACAACAAAACAAACTTGATATTCAAAACTAATGAATGCTTTCCCTGTTGTAATTAAAATTAACAAACATTTCCATTATTTAACTAAATCGTTTTCCTGTCACAACAAGATAACCACAAGTTCACTGCCAAATCACTATAATTTTGTTTCGTATACCACTTGTATAGATATTAAATTGCGAAGTTCAAATGACGGATAATGCCGAAGAACTTCTTACTCAGGATAAACAACTTAAGATTAGCAGCTTAATATCTGGTTCGCTGATTCAACCATGACGGCGCAATTAAAAATAGCTCGTCAAACATAATTAAGATAACCGAATGTTCATCCCTGAAACGATATTACGTGATTCGGAGTACCAACAAAACGGTTGACAAAGAAAATAATCGTTGTTTAAGGTAATAAGTCTTGAAATTTATTTAAGTTCAATACTATTTGTGTATTCATACATATGAGAATGATTAATTCAATTTATTCTATACATCTTTATACTGAACTATACACGCTACTGATTGGCTTCTTAACATAAATTAATGTAAGTATTTTCCTATTTAAATAATATAATAAATGTGTGAATAGAGTAAGCGATAAAAAAATAAGTAATCAATATTAAAATTTAATAAAGTAAAATTAGCGTAATATTAGATTGATTTCTACCATGTCATTAATTAAAACCCAGTTAAATATCCGGCCAAGTCCGAGTTGGACTGTCGCACCGAGGGGCCCGTATTACAAACAATATGTCTGTGTTCAATACTTAAAAGGAATTATTTTCATTCATTTAGTTGCGGATTTTTAGTAGGAGCTCCACTCGCACGTAACCTATTTTTATTAATTTGATTTCCTGAAATTTGCACTACGATCACGCCAAACTTGACGCTTTTATATATTACTATTTTTACAATAGGAAAAAAAATTTAAACTTATACGCACTGAGTACTTTATAAGCACTTGATACTGGACATTGAAACGAAGCAACTATAGACTTCTTATAGATATTTTTCTTTAATCTATAAATGAAGAACCACCGACGCATATTTTTGAAGATTTTAGGCGCATTAATTTTGAAGATAAGAGAAAATGGTCAATTTTGATCTATTGCCTTAATTTATTATAATACTTTACATTAAAATTATAAAAAGTTATTCGAAATCTTCACAATAAGCACTTTCATTTGGTATGTAACGTGGTACAGTTTTCAATTATTTTTTTTTACTTTGTAATTTGCTCTACAAAAGTTACCCTCATATTTAAAATTCATTTTTCTATGTTTTTTTTTTCTTTCTCTCCTGCCGCGTATGAGTGACAGCCCCTGTATTCTCAGTACTATATCTTTATTTTAATACAAACTTTTATTCTGGTTTGGCATGTCAATAAATAATTATATTGTTTATTGTTCTATTCTTCTCATTCTTTGCTTTTTTTGTATTCAACTTTTAAATTCATCTTTTTTTTAATTGCTTACTTTTCTTTTTCTTTTATTATGCTTATATATAGTGTACTTATTCTTGTTATCTTGGTGAAATCTTATATCTATACATTTTCGCTAGGCTAAGTAACATAACGTAATTATTGCTATTTTTATTCTCATTTATTTAAGTTGCAACTGATTCGCTTACTGCATATTGCAATTTACAATATTTGTCTTACTTCTAAATATTTATTATAATCCTGCACAATCTAATTTTTAATGAATAGTATCTAATAGCCATACTCCATTAGTTTTACTGAAACCTGTCAAAATTTAAGGCTGCACTTTTCGTTTAAATACAGGATGAAATTTGAATACAAAACTGTGTATGAGCAGATTTATTGTTGAATCTGTTTTCAGTTCTTCATTTTCATCATCATTCCTATTGTATAATGTAGACTAATTTTTATTAGTCATTAGACATTAGTCAATGAAGTAGCCGTTTCTGAGATAAATCGCGTAGACAATGCACGTAGAAATGTTGTACTGACAACCTCAAGAACAGCTAACGCATAGGTATCGCGCCGAATCGGAGCTTGAGGAGGGCTAGGTAGCCAACAGCGCAACAGCATATGCGCCGCGCGGCCGACCAGTAATCCATATCGCACAGCCGCAATCAACTTCGCGAACTATCTCTTATAACCTTTGCTTACCCGCTGTTGTTTTATTTTCTACGATAGAGATGTTTTTCGTAATGATAGTATAGTGTTATGTTACAGTTATAGTATAAGTGTTACGTTTACGATATTGACGTTTCTGAAACTAAGATTGTATGTGACTAATATTGAAGTGCTTAATAACATGCTTTTCACTGCTATTAAACATGCAAACATGATTTATTGTTGTGGAGTTTGCAAAGGTAACCGCTGTGACTCGAAGACTTTATAGTGAACTTACCCTGATAGTCAACAACTAGCGATTCCGCAAGTAGTATTGCGTGGTGTATATCGTTTACGTGATAATTTGCTTTTGTTAGCCTTGTTTGTTTATTGATGAATGGAATACATGTAGAAAACCAGAAAGTAATTTAATAACTCCATCAGCGACTTTTGCGTTATTTACAACATTGTCGTTTGTAGGGAAGCGACTAGATACATTCTTTAAAAATAATACGTCGCGGAGCCCGAGTGCGGGGCTGAATCAGAGTCCGCGTTGCGCGGCGCCCGCGCCTGCAGTCTGGCCGAGCATAAAGCAGGGATGTATCTATATTATTTGTAAGTGTGTTTTCAATGCATGTTTTTTGCTATAGTTATTTTGGCAAAGTTATTCTAAAAAAGAAGGAGATGATGAGTATTTTTGAAAACAGGCATGATTGAATCCGTTCTGTATATATATATGTACCAAGTGTCAACTTAATCGGTCCAGTAGATTCAGAGCAAATTGATTGAAAGAGCCAAACAGACAAATACACGCATGATGCTAGAAGGGGTCCGCTTCATTTTGAATTTTGAGGTACGGAAGCTTAAAAAACGGAAATTGAATATGGTACATTTAGCCTACGGTTTATCTTTAAAGAAAACTTACTTTTGAAACTCATTAGAAAGTACATAACCTACTTAAAAAATTTGTTAAGATGCCAATGTTTTAATTTTATTGTACATAAAATAGGAAAATGTGTTTTCAAAATGAAAATGTTATGAGCTTTCACTATAAGAAGTGTTGGATGCCTTGTCGAAATAAAAGTACACGGTTCTCAAGAAAACGATACCAAAAACTTTATACGTGAATATAATAATATCAGGAAGTGTCGAATTTATTAAGCAAATAACGCTCAAGCCGATAGTGTTCGAGTTGCCAAGTGAATAATCGTCTCTTAAATTGTCAGTAACATATTCAGTTTACCCTCTGGCGTTGTCCCAAAAGAAGATGTTTCATCTTTCTGTTGCTGTGAAAATAATTTTAATTCTTGACTTCACCAACCTCATGAACTACAAAGACTATATAGTGTTTCTTCAATGAATAAGGTTGTAAAAATATTTTTTATAACCTTATTCGTTGAAGAAAGCCGCTAGTTTTTGTTGAAATATAAATCAGCAATAAAATTTGGTTTTTCCCATATTCACATAAACTTACAAGTCTTATGGTCGTTGTTTTATTCATAACATACAAATGCTGTGTATGTTTATTGTTGAGATCTATTTTTTTATTGCCAATATCGTTGAAAGCAGCTCGCAGGCACTAGATTTTCGCCGTCACATCATTTAAGTAAGAACGGAATAAAATATTTTCTGACCGCTCTAGCCATCGTTAAAAACGTTGCACCCCCGCGGCGGTAATCGGCTACCAATAAATACACCATGACATTAATTTTACTTTCATTATAAATCACAAGCTATCGCATTATTTATTCTGTCGGGAGGGTAAAAATCGTATACACTATCGAAACTATTATACCCTTCCGACGCGTGGTATTCGCGAGATACTGTTACGGGCAGTCGAGCGCGCCGGCGCGTGCAGTGCGGGCACCGGCGGGAGTAATGGAGCCGAGATGACTCGACGGGACCAGCGAGGACAGCGGCCGCGAAAGGGGGCGGAGGCTACCACTAGGAATGTGAATAATATAATGAATACTACCGTCTGCTCAAGACTTCGTCCGTGCCTACAACTGCTAATGAGTGCCTCTCCGGACGTTCCGATGACCTCACAGGGCGTAAAAAAGGAATCCGAGTAGAGAATAAGCTACGATAAACTTTGTAATTTTGTTTCGAAGTGATATGCAGCTTTTCGATATCGAGAACACATTATCGGTGTCGTCAGCTTGGAGAACCATTAAAATTACTACAATGTTCCGGGCCGAACATTGTAGTAATTTTAATGGCCTTTTAAGCATGGCACGCAAATATGGTCTAAGAACCTATCATAAAACACTAGACGAGAGTATGTCTATAAAGCCGCGTACGGACTGTAAGTTCCAGGTACGCGTGGCTTGGTCATGCGCACCTGGAATGCACTTAGAATGCCTTAGACTCTCAATTTATTCATTACGTTGGCGCGTAAAGGATAGTTTTATAGAGAGACTCCTGTCTAGGGCGCCATGCTAGACCCGCTAGGGCATTTATTATACCAAAGTGGCGCGATGAGCGTTGGTTTATTAAACTAGTGGAAAAAAACGAAACATCCATTTAGACCTGTTCAGGTGTGACCAAAACTGATGTAACAAAAAAATGTTCGTTTTGAAAACGGTTCACTTATCGTTTCACGATATGTAGAGTACACATAATGTGTTCTTATCAAAACTGAGCTATATTTTCTGACAAAATATTTCATTTCTAACTATCAATGTCGCGTCCACACTACGAGATCGTTCAATGTAATAAATATCCACATCACAGAAAATATCTCTGATGGAGATTCTTTACAGATAATAACTCATCCGATAAAACGAAGCGGGAAGGAAACGTCGTGTGGAAAATATCGAAGGAGATATTTCGTCATTATATTGGTGACGTCACCGCACACAGCGCGCTCATCCGGCGGCCCGCGGGCGTGTGCAAAGGGCGCAGTAATATATTCTGACCGCGTTTGATTTATAGCGAACTTCATAGGGGAAGTAACGGACGAACGAACTGTTTATGTTACATGTATATCCTGAATATTTTATCTATGATTTTCGAATATTATTTAAGATAAATTCTGACAAAATATTTCTTGGGGACTATCAAATTCTCATTTGTAAAATAGCGAACATCTAAATTGTACTTAACCATAATAACAAACAGTAAAGCAATAAAGAATACGAAATTTCCTAATTTTCGCCTTACTGCATTCTTTATAATCCTATCATCTAAATTGGATGCTGTACCGTCCCCTTTTAATAGATAAAACTGCTGCATAAACTTTGGTGGAGCAAAGTCTTTCAAGCCGTGCCAAGGTACACAGGCGACGGCCCACATCCTCCATACCACTCCGCCACGCCGGGTGACGGCACAGAGACAAATAGGACGCTGCTCATGAGACACGGCAAGGGTTATATTTACAGTAAGCGACGACCACACAACCCAGGAAGGCAACGCCGTGAGCATGGTAGTTGACCGTAAAATATATACGTATAAATCACCGTCCCACAAACTTGAATTGCAAGTTTGACGAAAAAGCTCGACCTCATATGTAGTAGAAAAGAAAACACAAAATAAATGTTTTATTAAATGCTGTATAACCTTAATTTAGAAGCTAAGAAAATAATTATCGAATCAGTGCCACATTTATTTTAATTTCTCAATAAAAGAAAATAAGAAAATTATATAGCATGTGTCCTTTGAGATAATATCATGCAATAATTTACAATACGTCCAATTGCAAAAATTTCAGATTAGAAAATACATTTAAAAATGTTGAAATACGTTATGTTTTATATGACAATTCTTTTTTAATATCGTTGATATTAAAATTATATTGACATAATAATTAGTGTTAAAAAAATTATATCTTATTTGTGTCATCGCTTTATACTAAAATATTTACATTTCAAGGCAATAATAATGTTATTAATACCTAGTTCATTTACACATTCCAAAAATAAACTTTAATATACACAAAAAACACTATAAGTACAAAATTGGAACCACGGGGTTAGGTATAAGACTATTGATATCAATTTTATTATTTAGAAAAACATGGTTTATACAATGTCCTATATACCATCATTGGTTCATAACGAAATGGAGTCAAAAAAATAACTAGTTTTCAATATACCCTATATCAGCAATATAATTGAAACTCAGTTTTTGAAAATAAACACGAGGAGTGTTCAGTAAATTCTCGATAGATCTAAATGCCTTTGTGAGCAATTCAGCTTTTTGTGAAATCTAAGTATCTCGCTTCCCGCTGGGAAGCAAAGGGCCGAAGACGACCCTCGTGCCGGCCGGTGGCAGAAAAGGTGGGAAAACCCTCAAGTGAAGGGCAAATCGAAATCTGAGAGAGTCTGCTTTTATTTCGGCACAGAACACCATTCATAACTAGTTGATACGTCACAAGTAACCGTGAGATAGGTGCCGCGGTTGAGTGGCGTATTAGAGCAGCAACTAATAACAAGAAATTCAAGGCTTTTCTTTCAATTGGGAACATTATGACCGGAATCTTTAGGTATTGTCAGGGGATATTACTGACACGTGCAAGGATATTCTATAAAGGTAAAAGTGGCGGTGACCACTTACCGTACGATGCGGCTGGCTCCCGGTCGTACTTCCTATTACCTAACCTTCATAAGGATCTCCCAAGAAGTCGATATGCTGATGACGAAGCACTGGAGGCAGCTGTGATCTAACATTTGGAGAAGCAAAATGAAAATGGCCTTTATAGAAGTTTAAAAAATTGACAAGTCTAATAAATACATTTTAAATAATGAGGAATATGTTGATATATAAACAAAATTACTATTTAACTTCAGAAAGAATGAAGCGTAAAAGAATGATAGGTATATTTTAAATTGCCGATCGAACAGACAAAATACCTTCTACGACTCAATGACGTCAAACTTCAGTAATGTCTTACAGAACACCTTAAAACTCCATTTCATACGTTATCCAAGAAGGAGACATCGAATATCTGTACGTATACGACACGAACTTCGCCATCAGAATTTATAATGACAGGCTTACTCGTTCGTTTACACTCAGTTGGTTTCAGTCTGTAACTTCGCGGCTGTCGAATTGAAAGGGCGTGGGGAATGACGCGTGAAAGCCCCGAGGGCGCTCCGTCCCGAGCGCTCGACCAACTATTTATAAGTACTCGCCGACTGTATAAAATGGTCTCAATTAAAATAAATAACTTGAAGTCGTTTAAAATGGCTTTTTGAATTAGCTCAAAAGTGGCAGAATCATTCTTCGGCTCATTTGGTTGCAGCACGAAAATGAGTCGGCTCGACCGGTAACACTGTCACAGAATACAGACGTGAAATAACAGCTTCCGCTGTTGTGTTTCACCCAGTGAGTGATAATTCCGGTGGCTCACTCCCCTTCCTCACCCCACTCCCCTCCATCAATCCTCCTTCCATTACATATCCTGTTCCTACACAAGAGGCCGGCAACGCATCGGTAACTGAGGTAGAGAGCGTCCATTGAAGGCGATGACTGTCTGGTTTCCGATGGTGCGCAAGTTCGTTTGTCGAAGATGTTAAAAGAAAAAGTTTATCTGAACTAAAATAGAAGAATTATATTTTGTTATTATAATAATGCAGTGAAAACAAATTATTGTAAGCAAATACAATATCTTCTTTACTATAATGAGATACATTTTTTACTTATTTGACACAAATCTAACAGTTTTGTATTTTGAAATACTACTGTTGTATTTGTTTTGAAAGAACATGGAATATTTATTAAATTATTAGATAAAATTGTAATAAATTATGTTTAAACTATGCTATTATTTGTGTTCGAGTATCTAATAGTCGACAAAGAAAAGTATCTATAATATTTGTCACACATGTACAATAAAGGGTTTTTGAAACCTTAAATAATATCGAGGTAATTTATTTTATTTATCTTTTTTATTAACTGAAACTCTGCAATAAAATCATAAATACATCACATTTTTGTTTAAATAGTTTGATCTTAAAATTTCTGTGGATGACTTAAAATCAATAAATTTATGATGACTTTTCAGGATTATTTCAAGTTTTAAATATGACAAATTAAAGTAATTTTATATTTACATTGTCGAAAAAAGTCTTTTTTGAAATAAATTCAAAGGTTTGAATTTTGTTTAATTTACGGAATAAGGACTGAGTTATTGAGTTATATGTAAAATTTACACTTTATTTATTAAATAATAAATTAAACTAATTCCACTCATAAAAAAATTGGATTTAATTAAATCTGTGAGCACCGAAATTGTAAGTTATCGCAGATCGTCATCGCCTTTCCAACGTACTTTGAGTATTTATAGGACTACTCAACTTAAGACGCGTATGTACATAGAGCCCTTTCTAATTCGTAATTTAAAACAAAAGCATCCAGGTTATTTTTAAAGTTATTAAAAAAAAAATTACTTTTCACTCATACTCAAGTAAAAAAGCTCATGGTACTTCTCAATCAAATCGGTCGGCTCAATCGGCCTGGGCAATCGGCCGTGGCCATTTAATGTAGCAGCACCAGGTCGACCGGCCGTGACGATCGTCCGATATAAGTTTTCGCTTTCTCCGTCAGCTCAATCGATCTCGAAGGTTCTTAGTCGACCTAAGCAATCGGCTTCCTTTGCCGGCCGACGTCTGACGGCCGTCAGATGTATAGAACCACGTCTTCTTTATATGAGAGATTCCATATTTTTTTTTTATATTGAGCAAACACATTTTATACAGCGCGAGCGTAGGTACACTAGTAACCATAATCTCTATCTCAGTCCTGTTCTTGATTTTAATTTCTGTTCTATTGTCTATTCCAGTGTTATTGCTTATTTCGAGAGCCGGTTCGGCTTTATGTTTGGTTCATAACATCTGTCGCAAATTATTTTTGCCTTGCCTACTTACTATTTCGGAAAATCTTTGCATGACGTAAGTATCTTAATTCAACCCAACTTCAACGACAACCATCGATTGTTGACAGCTGCCATAAAATATATCGAACCTATAAAGAACCAATTTCATACTTAAAGTTTATTACAGAAAAACAAAACCAAAATAAGATAAAAAACACGGTGGCACTCGGGGACTGTCGCGGTAAAGCTACTGCATAGTATTTTTTATCAACTTATGCAATTATAATTATTTATTTATTTTATTTATGCAGTGTTTTTTTTTGAGGAGGTGCCCTAACGCCGAAACTCTAAGCAGGCATGAGTCACCAGATTGCGGGGCGAAGAGGGGGATTACGCAGGCGCAGTAACGCTGATACAACTTATGGCACCTAGAGGCGAGTTGCTGAACTAAAGAGACAAGCGTGATATTTCAAAAAACACATTAAAAGTTCTGCTATTCATCGATAGATGGCAAAAGTAAAAAGTATCACCGCTGTGCCGGTCAGAGTGGGGGGTGTTAGGTTATTTTCGTTACGGAATTTCTGGATTCGGTCTCCACGCTCAAGGCCCGCGATAGAAGCTATGCAATATCTTAAAAACAAATGTCAATTAAATAAATGAAGTGCTTGAAACTCTATGTCGCACTTTTCAAAATTTAATAAGAAACAGATTGGAAAAGAAACTCAAAAATTTACAGAGGAGAAAAACGTCTCTTAAAACTTGGAAAAGATAAACAAATCTCAAAATTGTTGGCAGAAATAAGTAAAAAAAGTAGTAAGAGTATTAAATAGATTGAAGCAAAAAAAGAGGAGAATCACTTAATCACTATATAAAAAAGACTGGAGGAGTTATAAAAACTATCGAAAAACTCGTGAAATGAAAATAATTGATATTAAACATTAAAAACGAACTAGGAAAACAAGAAAAATCATAATATAAACAACAAACGACTTCTATTGGAAAATCCATTGAACGGTAAATAATAACAGCACATAGAATACTATGAGTCTTGAAGATGATAAAGAAGATGTACCAGATTTTCCATATTTAAAAACGAAACAGGCCACTATTCAAGAAAAATGGAAAAGCAACCGTAATATATCATACAGCAGCAATATCAGTAAACCTAGAAAAATTAATAGAACTACTTAATTCTATATTAAATACGGAATATATACATTTTTAATGGATAAATCACATAATCATATTACTTCATAAAAAGGGAGACAGAAATATCATAAAAAACTATATATCTTTATGTCCAATATTTATAAAATTTGTCTAAAATGATCCTGAGAAGAGTAACAACGATAATGGACGAACAAACACCCATAGAAAGGCCGGTTTTAGAGCAAGATTCTTAATAGCCGATCACATTTGTGTTATAATATAAAACTTCCAGTAATATGATGAAGGCAAGATCGTATGATTTTACCATATTCACCGTCAGTTTTCAAGATTCACTTCATATTCTAAGTTGACATTCACTTTTCAATATTGTAATAAAGCATTACCCTAATGCCGTGCATCTCCCAGATCGCTATGAGGCTACCCAGGAAGTCATATCTATAAGAGTGCACACAGCTACCATTCAAGGACTGTAGTGTACGGTATTAATATTAAAACAACTGTGGGACACTTGGCTTATTATAATATCGTCTAGAACTTGTGGGTTAGAAAATGAAATAAATTTGAAAAATGTATACAACATGTATCAAAATCGATTACTCGATTTCGTGTAAATCGTACGTGTGTATGTTAAATGATATTATTTCCGGTTTTTCAAAATAATCAATTCAAAAAAGAAGTAATTTGTTATGCCTGCAATCCCAGTGATTTAACAGCTAATCGTGAAATTACCCCACTCTTGCATTGATTTATTTCAGCCGTAAACACCGTGGGTTCAACGTAATTGATTCATCCGCTCAACCTCTAAAGTCGTGACATTGAGCGTAGTCAATGCCAGACGGCCGCGGCTCATAGAGGGCGTCGTGTCGGCGATTATTCATATCGCTTATAACTCGCAATGATACACAAATTATTATAATGAATTTGTTTGCAATTTACCTTTATAACATACTATGTTAATAGGTTTATATTCTTATTATGATGAATAAAAATAAAAACAGTAAAAAAGGGTCTCTTAAAACAAAGCTAATTTCTTAATTTCAAGAAAATCGTTCTCTCCCTATAGATGTGAGAAAAGATATTCTTAAAAATATCAAAAACTATATTGAATTTGTTACTTTGTTATGAAATAAACATCTTTAAACCAATAGACAAATTTATAAATTTGTGATAACTAGTAATATTGAAAGCAAGAGTACTTTGTCTTGAATGTAATATGAAGAAATTGAAGAATATATGCGTTGTTTTGGAGGCGATTAAAATGAGAACAATTTGTTTCAACCCAAGAAGAAATTATCTTTGTTGAAGAGATAGATTTATTAATTTTCCGTTATGAAAATTGAAAAAAATTCGTAAAATCGTGAGGTCACTGTTATCAGCCCAATTTTTGAAAATCGTGTTTTCACCAGATCTCGACATTTAGAGTCCTAGGAATCTACATCGAGCATTTTCTGAGAGGTCTGTGTTTTTGTGCGTACGTATGTGCGTGCAGGCACGCGTGCGTACGGGCATGTATATTTTCATAATTTTTGAATTACCCGATCAAATTTACCGATCGAGACGCGGTTTACGATATTCAAAAGAAGTCTATTATACTTAGACTTCCATAAAACTTGAATCGATTTATAAGTAGATTTTAAGAAGTCTCAAAAAGTTAATTTTCAGTAAGTTTCACTGATCGATACCAAAATCTAATCAGTTCTTTGCACACATGTATTGATTGCCGTAAATTGCACAACTTAAAAATTTTTAGGTGTTACGAGCAGGCCTCGAGAAAAAATTATGTACATCTACGCAAACCAAACATTCCATAACAAAAAACCGGGGCAACGATTTTCTTTTCAGGCCAGTTACAAAATGTTTTCGCATTGTTTTGATCAAACATATTTTTTAACTCAACAGGCAGGAAAATATTGATATTTTCATTTTTAAATTTAAAATTCTTTATATTTTTGAAGTTATACTTCTTTAGGCGCGTTATGAAAAAATGATGAGAGTGAAATTTTGAGATTGTGTGACGCAAAATTAACAGATTGAAGCTGCCCGCTTAGAATTCGAATTTCGAATAATGAGAGAATTTATGTACATTTAATATAAGAAAATAAAAAATTATTTATTTAATTTTAAGATTTAAACTGAACTTTATTGACTGTGTTGGCGAGTACTTTGATACTCTATGGTAATCAGCGTCTGATGATGGAGCTGGAAGGTGGCCATAGGAACTCCGTAATTAAACGACGCAACCCCATCGAGTTTGGGCTCGTTTGATTCCTCTTGACGAGTACTTTGATACTATATGGTAAACAGCGTCTGATGATGGAGCCAGAAGGTGGCCATAGAACTCCGTAATTAAACGACGCAACCCCATCGAGTTTGGGCTCGTTTGATTCGTCTTGACGAGTACTTTGATACTATATGGTAACCAGGGTCTGATGATGGAGCTGGAAGGTGGCCATAGGAACTCCGTAATTAAACGACGCAACCCCATCGAGTTTGGGCTCGTTTGATTCGTCTTGACGAGTACTTTGATACTATATGGTAACCAGGGTCTGATGATGGAGCTGGAAGGTGGCCATAGGAACTCCGTAATTAAACGACGCAACCCCATCGAGTTTGGGCTCGTTTGATTCGTCTTGACGAGTACTTTGATACTATATGGTAATCAGCGTCTGATGATGGAGCTGGAAGATGGCCATAGGAACTCCGTAATTAAACGACGCAACCCTACCGAGTTTGGGCTCGTTTGATTCGTCTTGACGAGTACTTTGATACTATATGGTAATCAGCGTCTGATGATGGAGCCAGAAGGTGGCCATAGGAACTCCGTAATTAAACGACGCAACCCCATCGAGTTTGGGCTCGTTTGATTCGTCTTGACGAGTACTTTGATACTATATGGTAATCAGCGTCTGATGATGGAGCTGGAAGGTGGCCATAGGAACTCCGTAATTAAACGACGCAACCCCATCGAGTTTGGGCTCGTTTGATTCGTATTGCCGAGTACTTTGGTGCTATATGGTAACCAGAGTCTGATGATGGAGCTGGAAGGTGGCCATAGGAACTCCGTAATTAAACGACGCAACCCCATCGAGTTTGGGCTCGTTTGATTCGTATTGCCGAGTACTTTGGTGCTATATGGTAACCAGAGTCTGATGATGGAGCTGGAAGGTGGCCATAGGAACTCCGTAATTAAACGACGCAACCCCATCGAGTTTTGAAGTTATACTTCTTTAGGCGCGTTATGAAAAAATGATGAGAGTGAAATTTTAAGGCGCGCGCATCTGTGACACAAAATTAACAGTATGAAGCTGTCTGCTTAACCGCTCATTAAGTCTCGAAAAAAAAGCTACCAACAAAATAGAAATTGAACCTCGATATTAGTCGCGCATGTTGGTACGCTCGTCACCTCTGATCACTGTTTTCATATTTATAATATTTATCAACATGTTTCTAGTTTATACATTCACAACACGTGTTTTAGTTTCATACAAGTGCGAATTATATATGTGCTAATAAATTATATTCAGTAGTGATTTAAATTGAATATTTTGATTGATATTACTTACTATTGTGAATATTAGTGAAAAAATTGTGCTTTTATACTTTTCAAGTGCTCCAATATAATTGAGGTTAACTATCCGTATGTATTATTTATTGATATAAATTAAAATACTTTTATTTAATATAATTAACACTAAATATTATTAAATTATTAATGTTAAATACTTATCATTGGTTATTTAATATTTACAAAATAAAGAAATAAATTTAATAAAACATTTAATAAAAAGTTTGTGATAAAAATTAAAATTGAACATCAAATTATAATATTAATTTTTAATATTTGCTATTAAATTGAATAAATAATAAATATTTATAAAATAACTAAATAAATTTAATGAAAACTTTTTGATAAAAATGAAAAGTGAATATTAAATTAAGAAATCAATAAAAATATTTAAAAAATGACCAACCTTAAATTCAAATTTTGAATTTATTATTAAATTTATTTTTACTATTTTTTAATGATGCCAAAGAAGTATAACTTCTCACGCGCGTACATAAGTACACGCACCCAATTTTTTTTTTCCCAACATTATTAAAAGCATAAAAAATGATCTAGTTGGTATTTTTCAAATTATCAGTCAAAAACATCTATTTTTTGAACGAATTAACCGATTTGAATGAGGTTTATGCCGTTCGATGCCGTTTTTTTGATTGATTGATCGATTCATTATTTACATTTCAAAAATCTATTGCTTGAGAAATCTGAAGGTAATTAAAAAAATCTTATTTACGAAAACTTTTCAGCAACCACATTTTTGATCAATTTAAGCGGTCGGAGTGAACACAATAACTTTCCTAATTATATAAGAATTATGAAATTCCTTGTGGGGAAGTTAAATAAAAACTAACTATTCACCATAAAATTGTAGATCTCTGCAGTTAGGCTCCGTATTAGAACTGTTATAAGAGACGAGTTTTGTCGAATCACGTAACGGACTTCTAATGTCATCGCAATTCATTTTTAAACAATTGCCTATAAGCCGACTAGACATTGGAAAACCACCAAAAGACTCTCCTACTATCCGTACTCTATAATGTATTCAATTGTCTCCACGTAGTACTGCTACCAGACGCATGGTGGCGCTGTCTTTGATATTCAGACTGAGTCGGAACAGAATTTGCGTATTTGTTATTTGAACACGTCGAAAGTATGAATCGAATTTAACAGGTATGTAAATTAAGTCTTTAATAACGTAGAGTAATTATTTTTTGTTTCTTACAAACACGTGATTTTTTAAAAGTAGTCAATCTGTACTTTGAATGCAAGACATAAGATATGGATTATCAATAAATTGTTACACCATCTTGAAACAGTAGCGTCTGCAGCAGGAATGGAATCGGTATAAGAATCAGATTAGGGAGTCAAAAATGGTGCATGTCAGCTCTGACGTGCGATTGGAGTTTACTCCTTGAGAACGATTTTTTTGGAAACGATACAATAGGCAGAGACAAAGGCATCTCTTGTAATACTGAAAGCATGTATATTTTATTCATATTTATTAACGTTGATGTAATAAAATATATTAAATAAATAATAAAAGTTTGAAACTCCAAATCTCACAATTAAACGATTGATAACAATAGTAATAACGTTTAGCACCATATGCATAGTAAGCTCAACTTGTTTGCGTCCAAAAGTAAAATAACACTAAATCATTAATGAAACAGTGCTCCGTTCAATATAAGATATACCCGAATAAGTCGCGTGGAGGGGTGACATATCGACTTCACCTTTGTTAACACTCGATTTCGCTCTCCATCTTATTTGCGTGCCGCATACTACATATTTGAAAATCGATTCTTGAGGAGTAAACTACAGAAACTGGTACGGAATAAGATTGATTCAGAGAATGAAAGAGTTATTTATGTCCACGCGGGCAGAGACGTTAGTGAAGGTTAGCAAATTACTTATACACGCCAAAGGATACCCACACTTCTGGAGTACAATAAAAGTACTTGAATGTGGAATCCACATATATGGGGAGCTCAGACGTATCATGTCGAAGTCGAGTGATTGCAAAACAGGATGTGCACCAAGTTTCAAATTACCCTATATTAAGAAAAAAATTCCCACCGGCTTATCTTGCAAGCCAATTCCAAAGCTTATCACAATTTTGGAGCTCTCCGAGTCCAAAAACATCGCTGCTCATACTTTTAAGCTTTCAGAGTCCGAAAAGAAATTGAAGGTGTTAATGTTTTAGAGACTATCGAGCTTAAAATTATTAAATTTTTAAAACCTATTAGAGACATAAAAAATTAAAAATTAAATTATATTTCAGTAATAAAACAGTCAATGATATTTTTAACCAATATACCGTTTGAATATTCAACACAGTTTTTAAGCCCAAAAAGAAATTGCATTTCAAAAATTGATGAGTCAAAAAACCTAAGAGTTATTTCAATAAAACACTTTTTGAAAATTTATCGTTCACTATAATCTCGTACAAATTAACTTGTTTCGATCAATTTTACCGCATTCGATACAGGCTCACTGGGTTTTCATAGAAGGAAATAAAACATAAGGTGACTTAGACTGTTTATATTTTGAAATCAAACTGTTCACATCACACTAAAATTAAAATAGGTACACACGAATAAACAGACACACATCCAGATAAGGAGAACAACTAAGCCATAAAAAGTCGAAATTTGAATAAAATGCAATTTTTATAAATCAGATTGATAATTATAATTTCCAGATTTTATTCAAATATTTTTAATTTTTTGAGCATCAAATTGAAGATAATATTTTAATCGTAATTATATACTGTAATGGAAGCAAATTTAAGTATGTAATGATAAAATAAACATGTCCACTCACATATTTACTCTGAACCCATGTGGCGGGAAACATCAGAAACACATAAGTCACCATGTACATCAAAGTAGTCCAGGAGACTACTGCACTGGACACTCCGTAGTATTTTACAACTACATTTTGAATTATCGAGTATTGAGTCCACTGCACCGAGCTCGATGTGGAATTCATCACAAAAAGGAACAAACTGCACCATCTACGTTTGTACACTCTATAATTGATTACGTTCTTGATATTTTTAAAATTCTCGTTTTGGGCGTTGGCGTTCCCAGCACATTCTGGACTCGCTGTGAAATCCCCAGGGATGGGATTATTTAATTTATTTAGTTGTACACCGTTTGAAACCATGTCGACTTTTGAAAGTTTACTAAATAACTGTTAATTACTACACTATATAATGCATTATTAACTGTTTTTCTCGGTATAGGCGTACATTACGCTCAGATCACTAACGAGCTACTGAACAGAACAAAACAACCTTACGTATCAAGGCTGAATATTTTTTCTATTGTAATTGAAATTAACAAACGTTTCCATTATTTAACTTAACAGTTTCACTGTCACTACGTGAAAATCACACGGTAATTGGTAAAGCACTTTTGAAATTAAATAATCAAGTTTTGATGATGAGTAATGCAAAAATACCTTTTAAATAGACTAAACAATTTCAATTTGCCAGCCTAATATTACTTCGCGGATTAAATCGTGACCACGGAATTAAATATATTTCGTTAAACATGAAACAATCGTTTTTGGAACCAAAGGAAAATCCTAAGATGCTACTTGAGCGAAAATCGTGATGAAAATATTAAAAATTGAAATTTCTTCAAGTTTTTTTTGACCTCGTGTATTTTTTAAGGTTAATTCAATTTATACTTTTTGACTTTTATGCTTAAACTTGACGCAACTGAGTGGCTGCCGAAGATAAATTAATGCAAATATTTCCATATACGTATAATACGTATTCAGTGGGTGAAAAGACAAAACCCTATAACTTGATGTAAGAAATTTAGGATACCAAGGAATTAGTTTGATTCATAATCAAATCCTGATTAAAAAATAAATATTATACTGCAGATTTATGTTTTAAAAACTACATTGCGATAAGTCGTAAGATTTGACAGATTATCCATTACATTTACTGTCAAATCTTTAGTTTATTGTAATGCATTGCGTTTTTATTTTTTGATACAACCGCCGTTGAAATATTTTAAGCAAACAAAGGTCATAATTAAAATGATATCTAAAATTAAATTCATTGTCCTTTGTAAAACATATAGAGCATAAGTAAAATTTAAAGATTTTTTGAAATAAAAAGTCTAAGAAACGTTTGCAGCGTCAAAAGTTATCTTTAAAACTATCCGCTGTTTCTGAAGTGGGAATTTTCAAAAATATATTTGTAGGTGTATTAAATTCAAAAAGATCGATAACATACTAATATTCAATAATATTTTCAGCACAAGCTTTTATTTTAAATTTCGTTTCTTTTTTTAATTTTCAGTAATAAAATAACAAATGAGAAGTGACATACAGTTCTTTGGCCAAAGATTGACTTTTTTCTCCATACGTATGTTTCTTCATGAACCATATGTTTGAGAAAAACTCTTGATTTCCTAGAAATGAATAAATAGCCGCAGATGAATACTTGACCTTTTGTGCCACAAATTCTAATTCTTACATATTTTAGGCCGCTCGATCACATGTGCATAAAAATTTTAAAAATTATTAAATTATTGTCTTATTACCCGCTTGACTCACATGCGATAAATATTAGGTACTATTTCAAACTGTAGAATTCGTTAAGCTTGAGTTAGAATTGTTTCTTTTTTTTTATATAGTAGTCTTTAAAAAAGACAGATTTTCAAAATTCGATCCGACTACAAGTGTTAAGATTATTTAAAAAAGGAGTATACGCAGGAAGTAAAGTGAATGGGGCATTGCTTGTTATTATTAATTGTAAATGTATCTCACGACAAGCATGTTTAGCTATTCATAATGGGGTTCTACCCTTATATTCTTATGTGCTGTGGTAAAAGTTGGATATGGCAAAAGAAAAATGAAAGCAGATGCAATGCAGTGGAAATGCAATCTCCACGTAGTACGTGTGGAGTAACTTTAGAATGATAAGTAGAAACAGTAATACTAGAAAGCGGTGTGATTTGAAAGAAAATGTTGTATATAAAGTAGAAAAAAGGTATTTTGCGGCACTTTGGCCATCTCTAAAGGAGAAATAGATTGACAAAACAAATTTATAGAGCGAATGTGTGTGACGGATAGGTCGGCAAGGGTTGCCCTAAAAAATCCTATGCAGTCCAAATTGATGGCATATTAAAAAATGGCCAAATTTAAGTATCCAAAACCGACAAGCTCGCATGAAAATATTGCTAGATACGATATTGATAGAAAACGATTCGAGATCTGTCAAACGAATTGACCGATTTTGATCCCATTTGTGTATTTACATGTTAAAAAAGTTTCAACTCGATCAGATGAATGATGCACGAGCGTATCGTTAACGAAAATGCTGATATTCACTTTTACATTATAATACTTGCTCGAAGGAGATGGTTTCAAAGAATTCATTTACCAAAGATTCACCTCCGATTTTATCCGCGTATTTGTACTGTTAAACCGAACTATTGAAGCGACTTTAAAAATTATTTAACTAAAAGAAATGTACTGTATGACTGAGTAAAATAGGCTACTTATATTTTCTCCGGCTTCATTTAAATTGAAACCCTGATCTGTAGTGAAACCTGAATTGAAGGCAGAATAAAAAGCAGAATCGAAAGCCAAACAAGGATCAAAATCGAATATGAAACCAGCATCATAATCAAAATCATTCCGGAGAGTAGAGTCAAGAACAGTATCGTAACCAGAGTTGAGAGCGGGCTTGCGATTAGGACTGATTGTAACAGGACAAGTACGTTAATTTTATTTTATTGTATAGTGGTACACGTATATTTGCGTGTAGAAAAGTGTGTATTATTTTTGTACTTGTAGTAGTACTCAAAGTGATTTTTTCACCGTTAAGTGTTCTTGTAAAAAGTAACAAATAATTACATTTTGACGCATATGATTCTATTTGGTAATCAATGTGGTCATTTTGAATCTATGTAATTTATAGGAGAATTTTGTGTTTTAAGATTCGACGATAGAAATAGAAAAATCTACATAGTAATGTCTCATGTCTATGGGACGTTTATGACTCAAGTGTTTTCGAGCAATTCATTCATTTTATATAGATACTCTCTAAATATTATCACAATTGAAAAACAGGTTTTATATTTACTACCGATAAATCTATACATTAAAAAAATGGCACTGCTTTAAAATAATTCAGAAAGTATCAAACAGTATAATTAATATCTTAAAATACGTTTATCATCATATCCACGTGCCAGTGAAAGATATTTTCGAATGCGGTCGTCATCGAAGGTTTAAGCATTCGATAACGCAATCAGTGTACATATTTAATTCAACAAATTCAGCAATTAAAATTAAAATATTAAAAGATATTAAATAGACTCACCGATTTATCCAACAGCCAGCTGGCTGGAAATATGAAGGGCACGTACATCACCATGTACAGCATCGCGGTCCAGGATACCACCGTGCTGGCTACGCCGTAGTAGCCGGTCACTATGTCCTGGATTATCGTGTACTGCGTCCACTGCATCGAGTTGGAAGCGGAGTATATCACGAAAAAGGCTAACATCACCCATCTCCTTTTGTATACCCTGTACTTGTTCGTCGCGTCGCCGGTCTCGAAGGCGCCGTCCATCACACTACCCGGCACGTCGTCGTAGCTGATCACCTCGTTCGGCATCTTCGTCTCGTCGGGCACCACCTCTAGTTTGACCAGAGAGGCCACCGAACCTTTCCTTCCTGTTTCACGTTGCATTTAGTTATTTGTCGCTGTCGGGTCTCTGTCGCTACCGAGAACGCGTCCGACACGAACTAGCAGCTCGTAAGATTAAGATAATGCTCGATGTCAGATTACGGGTTAGGCTTTGAGGCGTATCAGTCTTAACTCACAGATAGATGAGATGTTACTTTTATTGGTCCCTTATCGTTATCCTACAATCTATATTGGTCGGATTAATTTGTGAATTAATTATAATTGTCCCGTTTGTCACTGTAACTCATGCCCGTCAAATTCTCACAATTCTATTACTAGGCACAATAAATTGACAACAACACAAAACGTTCAAAAGGTCGTAATGAACACTGTTCTTTCTTCCAAAAATTTTCACTATAAAACTTATCATTTGCTTTGCTGCTCTTTTACAATTATTATAATAAATTTGGCGCTCTTTTATTGTTTTTTTCGTATTATAATAAATCACAAAATTCAAATAAAACTATTATTTTAGTTTAAGTACAACATATCGCGTGCTGTCTCACCGACTACCTCAGTTTGATTCTTTAATTATTAGCCGATAAAATACAAATGACAGACACGCTAAGTATCTAGAGCGTTGACTGACAACGATCATATTTGATAACCTTATAATAATTTAATTACTGTACAGATAAAGTCAGCGATAAAACAACATTGTCAAATGCAATAAAGATAACTATAGATCGCTATTGTAAACAGTGGAATGTAAATGCCAAAATTTACCGATAAAAGATGTATTAAACTATTGAAAATTTTAATTATTAAAAACATTGCTACTATTTCAAGTGACCCTAAAGCTTAATTAAGGTTAAATGAGTTAACAGAAATCTTTTGGTTAATAGAAATCTTTATTATGTTAAGGTTAGACTGGAAGTGTCTCATTTTCTTTGTATGTACATTTAACATATTTTTTAGCGCCCACTATTATTTTTTTTATATTTTGTGGCACAGCCATAAATAAATATAATATATGTTTAGAGAACTTTGTCATAAGCAAAATCGAAAGTGAAATATTTGTCCTTCAATCTGACCATTACATCGTCGATATATACAATTCTGTAGAAACGTGAGGAGAAAGTGGGTAACCTGTGATTAAGGTTACCCGACAGCGCCACAAGGAAGGTAACGTATTTCAGGTTATGTGTATTTATCTATGTTTACATCTCTGTTCTTTTATAACCTCTTATGATCTAACTACTCTAACTCTGAAATGGATTTTAAAATGTAAAGTATCATTAGATTCGTTTTATTGTAGTAATATTAAATATTTTTATTTTTTTTTTATTTTTCATGAGAACATTTAACCAACTGAAAAAAGGAGGATCACATTCTTCGAATAAAAGTAATTATAATAGATACCTAAAAACGAGTTCAGATTCAACATTCGTGCGGTTACAGTAAACACGCATGATTGACTGCGCAAATACGTCAACGCTAAGGCCATGTGACTGCGCACGTGACATCAGATCATTGCATGTCGCGCAGCCGTCGCGCCGTTCTCTTCCTGCGCAATAATGCGTAAGAACGTCACAATGTGAACTCAATGCCTCAAACATATTGTTTTTTTGGAGCGTACAAATAAAATCTGATTGTACACGTATTTATTACAATTGAACTGTAAGAAATACAGGTACATAATACTAAAAATTTAAATTTAACTTCTTGGCTTGGAAATTGTTTAACTGTATTCGCTCTATAATAAAGTTTGTATAGAATTTTTAATGGGCAAACGAGCATGCAAGTCACCATAAAACAGATAACACACACAACCCCATGGAAATAAGTCACTGGTGCGTGCCCAACCTTTTAGAAAGTCTTTTTTCTTAAAGGCTCCTAAGGACATCTTTCACCATTTCTTGTTAAACTGACTTTCAACAAAAAGTCTCCTCCTCTTAACGGTCATTCGATCCCAAATTCGTTAAAAAGAAGTCGTGAAACGCAAAATTAATTTTAAGAGTGACTTTTTTTAAATATCAGTTTAATAGACTATTAATCTGCTCTTCCAATAATTACTATTTCTACAGTAAGCAAGTCCAAAACGAGATCAATTTCACTCATGAGTCTTTACGAATTTTAAACAAAAAATGCGATCAATAAATAAATTCAAGCGCACAAAGTAAATACTCCTGAAAAAATATCAGGACATATTTTTGCCCTATTTGATAATTATGACAATTTTTGCTATTACACGTGCCCACTACACTGTCTCTATAAACCTTAAAATATGTGTTTATTATACTTTAAAGTCGTCATTATTTTAGCAAAAAACAACAATATAAAATGACACATATTTATTTAATCTTCACCGCTACCGTACCAGTAGGCACACACTTTATTATTTATTACTGTATGAAATATATTAAAACGATTTGTTACTAGATAAATTTCTCATTTCCCATCATGGCAGCGACACGAAAAAAAAGAGAAACTTCAGCCATTCCGCTTTGCTAATCTCTTCCTTAACATCGTTTTAATTGTTTCAAGGTCGGTTGTCTTCTTAACCTCGTTTTTCACGCACAAAGCGAAGAGTTATCTTAATTTTTTTAATTTTTTCAGGCATAAAATGCAAAACGAAAAAAATAACGAGAGTTTTAAAAAAATTTAAAAGCGTTTCGCGAGCTGGACCCGTCGGACGCGGGGTGGCGAGCGAAACGGTAGCTAGGCACCCCCGAATGCTTTGAATTCCAACAAGTCGCAATCCATCGGCGTTACGGTCAACAGCTAAAAAGAGATTTTCTCGTCAACGAATATGAATGAAATAAAAAATGTTATGTGTCTAGTGTTGTCATCACACTGGCGATAGCGACCGTTGGCACCTCTCGACCCGCTGTGGGCCAAGGTGTAGGTCTCCAGTTCCAAGGCGCAAATTGCATCTGAAGCCACAAAGAATGTGAGAGAGTACGCATCAGCAATGGAATTATTGAAGCCGACACAGAAATATATATTAGGATTGGTTCAGATATTGCATTCAATAAAATCAATTTGAACTTGTTTTAATAAAAAAATTAAGTTATGACGCTTTCAGCGTATCATTAGATCGTTTAATTGTTTATTTCTAATTATGATTAACAAAATGAAAAGTTTAATTGAGATGAACATTGTAACAAATGTGTATTTTTTTATGCAGTTACATTTTATTATCTTTTAGATGACAAACAGGTTATTTCTACTTCTCAAATTTGGAGATTACTCTTTCTGTATTTCACAAACATCCCTAACAAAGCTAGATAAGTCGTTAATATAGGCTAAAAGCAAAAATGGACCAATTATTGATCCTTGTAGTATCCCCATGCAAATCACACATACTTGCTGCTGAACTTTCAAATACAATTTTAGAAGACCGAGTGCACTGTCCGTCATCTACAGCAACGTAATTTAGCAATCAGAATTTCGTAATTTATACAATAAAATATCTTGAAAACATCTTAAAATACTCTAACTGTATGCAAACCCTAACGTCGATTGTTGAGCGAGCCAAGCCAAAACCAAATTGTATTTTGGACATCAAACTATTAACCACGGGTTACAATCAAAATATTAACGATTGATGCAAGATCAATTTTTCAAACATTTTACTGAAATTTAATAAATACTAAAATTTGTGGGATTTCATTTACAAGTGTATTGACATTTTTCATCTACTTTTTACCTTCATAAAGAAACGACTTCTTTAAATCATCACATCAGGAAACATCTCCATATCTCCACACTTATTAAACGATAAAAGCGAAATTTAATGCATTGAACTTAATGACGAAGTTCACGGAATAAATCGTTAGAAAAGAATTGTGATTTCGCATTTACGTAAAATAGTTTAAAAGCCAGTGGTCCCAAGAGCTGAATAGAAAAATTTTGGTTTCGCACTCCTTTTACTGTTAAAGAGAAAGAAACGTTGTTAGAAGTCCTCTGATGAAGTATCAGGTTCAAAAGACTTACACCGAATTTTAAATTTGTCTTCAACATGCATAAAAACACGGAACCATTGATTAATAATCACTGAGGGTACTTCATTACACTGATTAGTGTTGCTAAAGAATCGTTAAAAAACTTAAGATCTCTTAATTACGTCATGAAAAATATGAAACGTTGTGCAAAAGAAAAATACGTGATAAAATTTAAAAAATTAATATCAAACAATATTTCAATGTTATTAAATATGAATATATACCACAATAAAATGAACAGTCTTTACTTTTTAGTTCGCGTGAACATCTTATCGGTACGCGATAATTGTTATCTAAACTAGACCAACGGCTGGGTAAAAACATCAGAATAATGAATTGAACAAATCTGTTTAGTAAATAAGTTCCATGGACTAGTGGTCCCAGATACAGATTTTCAACAAGAAAGGGTCTAAGTTCAGTACTGGTCAGATAATGCTTTTGCAATTTAAAACCGTAGTCTGGGAGTTCAAATCATGCGCATCGTTGCAATAACGGCAGAGACGAACGTGCATAATGCAGAGAAAAATATGTATTTAATTTGAGAAACGTAAATAGCTATGAGGATGATGAACGTATCAAATTTTTGAGTAACAATTAGACAGAACGACACTAGCAAAAGTATCCTTATCATCCGGTAGTGCCAACTTATGTTCCCTTAGCTATTTTTTTAGTAGGACAAAAAATTCCGTAAGTCTAACGTTTTATAATTTCTTTGTAAACAGATTTTATTTTATTTCTACTTATTACTTCTCTATTTAATTTACTTACATATTACGTTTAAACTGCTATATTAGAGCACGTACTTGGAAGACATACAATGTCGTGAAAATAGCTACCTAAATTTTTGAAAATGCACCGAATAATTAACTTTTAGTTGTTTTACTGATTCGGGCAACGAGCAATCAATACGAGTCACTCAAAAAAAAAATTTGTTTAAGTTACCTACCTATGGATGTTCCATGTAACGCTATGACAGGAAAGAAATATATGTAGTATAAATACTCCTAATGATGAATGGATAAATAAAATTAAATAGAAACAGTTACATGCGCAGCATATAGTTACCGGTTTTTAAAAATTCAATCTGCCCAACGAATAAATAGAACCAAATTGAATCTGTTTCACGAAGAAGATATCAATCTTAATAAAAAACACAAATCACTTATTTATAAAAAAATATGCTTAAATAAATAAACAATAAATTACTAAAATGTCTTTATTTGCAGACAGTACAGAATGAAAATAAATCTAATGGAATCGCAGAGCTCACGGTCGGCGCCGCTGAACGTTCTTAAACTCAAATGGACCAACGCTAAGGAGCTAATCTTTCCGGTCTATTTGCCGTGAACGGTGGATCCCGGTTCCGGCGCCGGAGCTGCCGGTGCCGGATCCGGATTTGGACCGGACGTCCGGCTTTTTTTCGCGAGCAGAAAATATTTCATACGTTATATCGAACGGTTTCTTTGAATTGCTCGTAAACTTTGGAAAACTTGCGGCCTTGGTCCTCTTTTTACACATTCTGTAACGGTTTTTCATATATATTTTCTAAAATATTTCAATATCCCTTTGTGGTTTTTCATATGTGAGTTATTTCTCTCAAACCCAAACTTTTCATACCATTCTTTGAATATTTGTTGCAACGTTATGTAATGTTCATAAATAAACTACAAGCTAGCATTATGGCAAAATCCACACAGATCTTGTGCTGTACATACACGACCTTCGGGTATATTGAAAATGAACTTAATAACGGACGGAATAATATAAAAGGGATAGCAACAATATTGCATGATTTTCATGAAATAACGCATTTTCAACAAAGCTGTTTAGTTTTGTTATATTTGCAATCGGAAGCTTCAGTTTCATGATTCCTTACTTTTGCGACTCTTGCTGTATATATGTATGTGTCCGACTGTAAATATTTGTCATATTAAATTGGATGATTTTTAAAGTACGTCATCTTTTTAATTCACTTTTACGCAGTCGGGTTTTTTATTTTTTGTAATTAATTTTTTCACTATTTTTTAAAGCTAAAGTAAACTTTCTCGTTGTTTTCGCGGTTTCAACGTCGTGTCTTGTAATAATCGTGATAGATTTCTTTTACCGATATATAGGCATTAATTTACATTTATAAATTATGAATTCAAATTGTGTAATTCTTATACTGTAAAACGGCTTAGGAAACATTGTCTTTCTTTTAAAAGTTCTATTCAATGTTATATATGTCACTCAACATAGTATGAAATTTTTATCGTCTCCATCGCCCTTTTTTAATTTACGGCCCTCATTCTGGTTTTATAATAACTATTTTCCACGTTAATAAGACCTATTATAAGACTATAAGCACTTCACAATTCCATTCTAAGTCTTAAACATTTTAGTAAGAATGGTTGCTAAACAACTTTTAGTCGTTCTAAATCATAAATGGCCATTCATGATGATTCAATGATTCATTTCTCTTACAGAAGATAGAATAGAAAGAAACTATTAATATAATTATACTAATAATTTCCTTAAATTAAAAAAAAAACATTAAGGTAACCTGAAAATTATTTTCAAAGACTTATTTAATGGTTACCCCACTTGATCGTTCTCATCACATGAAAGTTCATCGACTTTCTTTTTCACAATATGGCGTCTGATTATCACCATGTTGAGTTTTGTCTACCGACATGTTTTTAATGACACTCACAAGAGCAACATAAATCGGATAACGTAGGAATAAGCAAAATTGGCCGATGCATCTGCTCTCTATAGCGTCACAAAGAAACAAATATATATAAGTACATACATGTAGACATACATATAGTATATTATATATATAAGTATACACACACTGGTAAACACATTACCCTTCTTTGTATCGCGTAGTCGGTTAAAAAGAAATCAATTCTATGTCTATAGGATTCGCCGCTGCTAGGTATATAAAAGCTACATCTTAGTGATGAGCTTATCTTGCGTGCAGCCTTTGAAACACTAGCTTCGAGGGGTACGATAAGCTGCTGATGCTGGACGTTGCCGTCGCATCTGCGATGGCGGTGGTTAACAGCATGCAGGCTGCACGGGGCCAGCGTACGAGTCCTGAAACCTAAGCCCCTCAATTTGAAGTAAAATGACTGTAAGAGGATACTTTATGGCCCGACAACGTCGATTATAATATAGATTTTCTATTCATATGTATGAAGTTGTGGACGGACGACTAGAATCAACATTATATATTCTTCACATTTCACTGAACAGATAAAATTATGACAAATATATAGAGGCGTTATTCCTTCTTCTTGTGCCTAGTCTAAATGATGTCGCTAGTTACGATTATTAAATACAATATAGCAATCTAAGCGTTCACGCCTAATGAACCCTAGATCTTTCATATATTGATTTCTCGAATAAACGGTGCTCGATAGATTCTGAATTAGCCCTATTGGATGAATCAAATGCAGACAAAGGCCCTTTCTTTTAAAGGGCGCTTTACTCATAGCCGCTCTGCGGTTGACTGCTTTCATCATAACTGATCCAATTTCTCTGGTTGAAGAATTCTATGAACACTCTGATATAAAACGCAATACAAACTCTTTGTGCTAAATATATATAAATATCTGTAGATATATATGATATAACAGTAGAACCAGGTGCGTCTATAAATTGAAAGTATCTATGAAATTTAGAGAAGGGATGATAAAAAAAAGCAAATAACAGAAAAAACGATTTTTATTGATACTTATTTCAAAATACATACTTTTATCGCATCTGGTGTTTAAAGTAGATAAACTTTGTCTTTTACATTCCATCATTTGGACAAATATTTGAATAGTTATGACGAATGACAAGCGAGTGCGCGATATTACGGTGCGGTCCGGGGGCAGGGTCAGACCATAAAGGTAGCAGGCATACATTTGAGCACGCAATGTTTTTCCCACGGCCAGCTCTATGTGGCTTGCTCACGCGTTTCTAAATCGTAAAATCTGCATGTTTATACAGACTAAAATAAATCGTTTAACATAGTTTATAGGAGCATATTACAGTAGCGACCTATAACTTTTGCATTACCATCAACCATCATATACTTCCGTACCTATCTATCCTTACAAACTATAGCGCTTATAATACCTATTAGTGAGATCATCATGAATAATACTTAGTTCCAATTTACATACATTAGACAATATAATTGTTCAAACACTTGTAACTGGAGAATAGCTGGACCGATTTTCATTTTTAATTAGTTGGATTTGTCTCCGTCCCGAATAGCAAAATAATAGAACAACATTGAAAAATTAACAAAAAAATAAAACGCTTTTTATCATCATTATCACAATTTTCCATCACCACGCGGGTGAAACCGCGGAGCGCAGATAGTTACATATAAAATGACAGCGTACAGCATTATTATTATTTTTAATTAACAACATTTAAAATCGTTCTTTATAATGCATAATAACATGTCTGTAAATATATACAAATTTAAATTAACTTATTTTTTTCCTTTTTATGATATATTAAAAATTTATATTCTCATAGCAAAACTAGCTTTTGCCCGTGGCTCCGCCCGCGTGAACATATAATTAATTCTTCATTTCTTACACCGTTTTATCTCGCTATCATTGATATAAGTTCCGATTTCGATTCCGATTTCTATCCTGATTCATTTTAATGCACACAAAGGTAGTTCAGTTGATCGCCTTTGTGTAATGATTAATCCGTAATATTATCAAAGAAAAATAGATTGCCAGAACTTAAAGAAGAATAATAAATTGAAATTGAAATTGCGTCTAAATTAAAAAAAAAGAAAAAGTACATTTCAAGAGCGCTTAATGCCTTTAGTGATTTCCTGCAAAACCTTAAGTTTTTTAAATAAAACATAAGTGAAAAAATCCGGGTATATAATTAATTTTCGTTAATTTTTGTTCTGAACAACTTATACATGATATCTAATTACTTTTTCTCATACAAATGTAATCGAAATAACCTTCAGTGATTACAAGTCTTTTACTTTTTATCGCACGTACTCAACCAGAAATAAGCGAAAACAAAAAATTATAAAGGGAAAACATGGTCATTTTACTTGTAAAATGAAATTCTTTGGAATTTGACAACTATTATTACATAATAATTTTAAGTACTGAATATAAAACTAATTAAAAAACACTTTTTTTGAAACGAAGTGCTTTTCCGCACGAAACGTCGCGAGGAGTTAGGCCGCAATAAATAACGTTATGTAAGCGATACCATAGCATAAGATATTTGAAGTATTAGTTGTACCATTTAGCTCAGCTGTTTAACACTACGTCGCGCGCGCGAGATGACCGGATTCGAATCTATACTAGTATTTGTTGTTTTTGAAATGAAGTCCCTTATCGCACGACACACCGCGAGAAACTAGGTTACAAAAAATAACGTTATGTAAGCATTACCATAATATAGGATATTTGAAGTATAGCACAACTATTTTCGCTCAAAAATCCGTTGTACGATTTAGTTCAACTGTTCAGTATTATGACGCACGCGTGGGCTGCCTAGGTTCGAATCTGTCCTGAAGTTTGATTTTTTTTTAATTACTTTTAAACGTTTTCATTAATTTCATTGTTATTTTCAATATAAATACTTTATTGATACTTTTATATTAACAACAATTATTGTATAATAATTTTAATACATAACTCTGAAAAAAAAAGGAACAGTTTTGAAGAACTTCAAAAAATATTGTTTGCCCGAACATTTTTTTTTTGCAAACACAAATAAAGAAATATCTATGCAAAAATAAAGACATACGATTAACTATTTCAAAAATTTTGTTATAAAAGTATTTCTGAGAATTTAAATATAATTATATTCTCTCTGCATTTAATTTTTGAACAAGAAATAATGTTTGGATATGTTATGTTTTATGCATGCACATTATACTACTTTTTTTTTATTATTAAAATAATAAGAAGTACCATGAAAATGAATTGTATTTTGATATATTTTGGGAAAATGCCATTTACTGTTTAAATGTTCAACTATAGAAACAAGAACCGTTTTTTAATATTTTTTATAACATTAAAATAATCATTGTAAATTGATGGAATCACAAGGAAATAAAAGTTAACAAATAAATTTAGAATTTAATAAAATTATATTTGTAATACTGAGTATTTTACTGACCTTTTTTTACTGAGTAATTTTTTAATAAATTAATACAAGATTTATCCTTACATTAATAAAAGGGTAAATCTTGTATATCCTTAGGAACCTTATTAGACAAGAAAGTGCCTTCTAAACGAATTTGTAACTTTGGATAGTCGACTAACATGTAAACTCAGTTTATTTTTATTTCTGGTATTGAATTTATGTTGATCACAATTTCTTTTAAGCATTTCAGTTTTTTTTACACATAAAGAATTTTCATAAGTGAATTGAAATGCCAGAGTTGAGATTCCAATTTCCTTAAATTTATTTCTAAGAGATGCACGAGGTTCGAGCTTGTAAATCACGGGAACAACCCGCTTCTGCAGCACAAAAATTCTAAGAATATCTACAGTCGCTTTTATTTTTACCTTTATAAGCCTGGTTTTTATAATATAGTTCATAGCAAACATCTACCAAAAAGTAAAAAAAACTTCGTTTCGACCGGGTGTCCCCGAGACAACACCTGTTTTTTATTGTTTATTTTCAATGAAAAATATAATGTTTGACTGACTGATAAATAAACAAACTGAATGGGAAAACGACAATTAAATAAGAATTATACTTGCTCAATGAAATTACCCCTAAAATTTACATAAAAATTAGAGTTTCACATTGCAAATAAATTTAACATTGAGTTGAAAATTTATCACTGAATATTTCTAAACTGAAAATTTCATTGTTAGCATATTTTGCCAGTATACGTTCGCCAATCTCTTGATTGATAAAGAATACAATTAAAAAGCACTAATAACCAGAATAAAATACGAGGTGCTGATGAGGTGACATTATCAGACAAACTACAGTTTTTTTCACTTTTTTGTAAACAATCGAAAATATCTTTCAAGTCATATATATATATTTGGAACTGGAATAAAAATGTCTACAAAAATAAAATGTCTACTCATTATAAAATCTACAGATTGTTATCTGTCTCCTTAATCAAAACGTGCCGTGATTATTATTAAGAAAAAAAAACACATATTTAGTTTCTATGGGCCTTCAAGACTTTGAATGAGTCATCTACGGAAGTGGATCTTCTACGGAAGTGGATATTCTACGTGATATACCTGCAGATATAGTTTCTGAAAATTGTATTTCACTATTAAATGTTCTGATTATAGGTAATCAATCACAAGAGGTTCCAAAACACTCCGCGATTTTTCTATTTATGGAACTGAATTTTGCATTTATAGCAGTATTATTAATTTTCAAATGAACATAATAGTTTAGAATTCGACACTCTTAACTGTTAATTGAATAAAGTAATTAATTCTCGAAGAAATTCTTAAATATAAAAAACTAGCTGTCCCTCCCGCTTCGCTGGGTAATTTTTATTTATAAATAAAATGGCGAAGGATTTACGGAATTCGTAGCCTAGAACCATCTATAAACTATCCCGCATCGAATGGTCCCAGTCCCATGTCTATACGTTTAGTAGTTTTTACGTGATTGGCGAACAAAGACAACCTATTTTCATTATATATGTATAGATCTAAATTGTCTGCAATTAATTAGTTTTTAATGTTCTTTTTTTATTATTTGGATATAATACTATTTATAATATGGACAGAATAATATGAAATATAATATTTTTCATAATAAATAAATAATAAAATGCTAAAAAAAATACGATAAACTGGTGACATTGAAAAATAAAAAAACAAATGGAACCAGAATCAAAGTCAAGAAAAGGAAACTCTCTATCTTTATACATAGCAACTCGAACTCTGAACGCATCACTCATCGCAGAGTCTAACGAGAGAAGAAATGTAAAATCTTAGATACACATTCTATATCCGAGAGATCGGCCGGTTTCTCTGAAGATGTGGAAAATCTAGGAATGTTAAACTTTTTAGTAAAAACGAACACAAGTCAAGAGAAAGACAATAAAAATCAGTTAAAACGCCCGACAGTAACTCTTTCAGAAAATATACAAAATAAAAAAAATAATAAAAAGCACGGAAACACATCTTCTAAGCGGGTTGGTCACCGAGGAAGAATACGCTCGAAATCCTACAAAGATAAAATACAATCAATCTACAATCATCTCTACGTAACAACGTATAATGGTTACAATACTGTCATCGTAAGAATGAATAATGGAACTACAGAAAGCACTAGCAAACATAAAATACGACATAATACGACATAATGTCAGAAGTCAACGCCTAGACTATATCATAGAAAAATATCAAGATTTTATACTTTGCTATATATGACAAGTACAAGGTAAATCTGGAATTGGCTTTATAATACGCAAGTATTTAAAACAATACATGGAAAGCACTATAGGTATATCTGACCGGGCCACATTACTTAAAATGAGTTTGCCGAATAAAAAATTGATAATAATACAAGTTTTCGGCCCGATGGAGCTAAAAGATCAAGAGTAAATTGTCATTTTCTACGAAACCATATATAAGGCTATGCACATAACAATAGGAGATTTAATCTTAATGGAAGATTTTAAGGCGAATGTTGCTGAGCCTCAATGAAACGAATATTTTATAATAAAACAGAATGGGTATGGTACAAGAAATGCCAAAGAGAAAAATTTAATAGACTGCTATGGAAAATGATGTAGCCATCATCAACACCTTTTACAGAAAAAAATCAAAAATAATATGGATTTGGCGCACTCCCAGCGGTTAACATAAAAACGAAATAGATTAGGTACGGTCCAACCGAGCACAATTATTTTCTAATTTTAAATATCCTAAATATATATTATATTATTCATCAGACCACAGACCAGGCAGAGCAAAATGTCATTTACAAGACCATTGAATGTTAGAGCTAGATATACAAATAAGTAAAACCTTACACAAAAAACGAATAAAAAATATAAATATACAAGGACATCTTTAAAACTCATCTAAGCTTAATTAATACAAACCCATACCAGTTACAAGTTTGTTACGACAAATAACAATAAATACCTATAAGAAGTTCTAAAAGCACAAAATATGCAAACAGAATACATAAAAGTAATCAAGCATATTTATGAAAATTGCTGTAGTAGAGTAAAATTAAAAACTATGTACCCAAACTTTTCCGTGGGAAAAGGAATAAGACAAGGCGATCCTTAATCACCAAAAATTTTTATTTCGATGTTAGGATCCATAATAAGTAAACTTAACTGGGAAAAATGAGGCCTGTATACACAATGAAAGTATTTAAATCACTTGAGATTTATGGATGACATATTACTGCTTTCAGAAACGAGCTCCCAGTTACGACACAAAGACACTTCATATGTCTAGAAAGAAATCTGGGTTGGAGATTAATATTACTACAACGAAAGCCATGGCCAAGTACAGGGTGTGGATCTCACCATGCTTAACAACAAAAAAAAATGCGAAAGAAAAGACACTCAACTATAAAACTAAAGACAAAATCAATCAAATCTCTTAGCCACGCTCAAAAGCTAAAATGAAAACGAGCCGGACACGTAGCGCGTCTCCAGAACCACAGATAGACTAAAAAATTACGACATGGAAAGGTCTAACAGGCGAGCGCTGCAAGGCAAGACCTTACACACGCTGGGAGGATGAGGTCAAAAAAACAAAAGGATAATACTGACAACAGATAGCTCAAGACCGTGAGGTAGGGAAATCTTTGGATGAAACCTTCTCCTGAAAGGGGTTCCTATCGAGTATAGGTAATATTTTTATATATAAAGTAGTCAATAAATACAGTAAAATAAAACTTAATAAACCCAAAAATATTGTAGTACTTAACATAGTGATTAATACATAGTAATTAGGTATTAATTATACAGAATAAAATAAATATTCCTTGAAATTTTATGTACAATCGTTTGAAAATAGGAAATAAAAGGTTATTTATTATTTTATTACTAAATGACTGCGACTTTCATGCCTGCTACAAGATGTATATAAAATTGATTTACATTTTGGTTATATAAATTATATTTACATATATATATATATATATATTTATATACGCCTTTTTCAATGTCGAGTCTTAGACTATAACAATGTATTTTTAAGAAAGGTCGCCTGAGAAAATCCTACGTCGACCAAATTGGTAGCATGTTACCAAAGGGCCAAATTTTAAACACGCGGAGCCGACGAGCTTGCGTGAAAAGATTGATGGATGTCAGTGAAGCAAAAGAGATATACGATTATCGTGCCATGTAAAAATATATAGTCTCTACCTAGCCTTCTTTTAAATAGGCATGAATTTAGATTACAATATTATTACAATAAAATGAAAAACTTATAATATTTTGGTGCAATTTAAAATCGATGTTACCTTTTAATTAAAAAATGGTATTTATTTTTTATTTATACCGGCACACGTCCATTTCTGTCACAACAAACACTGCCACGTGTATCTTCGCACATGCGCAAACAGGTCGCAGTATAGAACAAAACACCTCGCCACCACGGTCAAACTCGGCCAGCTCTAGCACTTATTTTGGGAAAACGCATAAATATATCAATCAGCCTAAAAAACAGTCACCATATATCCTACAAGAATTCTATAAGCACACCACAAACACGCGTTTGGACCGACACTTGTGAAATACATCACAGCTACAATTTCTAAATTACACTCAATCGAACACCAATAAGTGCGATTTGATTGGTCATAAAGACTCTGCGCTATAACTCTACGCCCCGGTTAGCGATGTACTGTACTATGCAGTCTTCACGGTTTAAGGTTATGACGCGTTTTGCCATCACACCATAAGTCCACGCATGCGTGGACTACTTAATGTATTGTTTGACCCCTCGTGGGTAAACCGGTTGTCTGTCTGTAGTTAGATACGCAATTGTACTGTGTTAAAAACGTATATTCAATATTTGTGTTGTTGACTGACGAGGACCGATAAAAAATATTTCGCATGAATAATTCCTTCAAGGTTTCTTGAGGAATTAATTACATGTACAAATTCTATAAAGTAAATGTTTATTTAACGTTGAAATAAACTTTTATAATTATCTCTAGAAGTTTTTATTCTTACTAGAAAAAGAATAGAAAATTAGCTCGGCGGATCCTTATGAACTAACTGGCCGAAAATTCGTTGTATATCTGATGAAACAATATTTTTTTCTTATAAAATAATTTAAATTTCGGTTTATATATTATTTTATAAGACAGTAAATACTTTACTATATAGCACTAATGTATTATATAAGAATAACACCTTCTTCTCATCTAATAGAAGATAGAAAATGTGGTGTTAAAATTTGTCAAGATATTTTTTGAGAAACCATTTCACGTAAAAGGTCAACATTAGGGATAATATACAAGCAGGGACTCGAACAAAGATCTGAGGCACCAAAATTTAATTTTCGACTTTACGGGTTCATTTTAAAATGCGAAAAGGGTTGTTAGAAAAAGTAATTTATTTATTTTGTTGCATACGGCGTCAAATGAAAGACTTATAGCTCAGAATTTCAAGAATGGGTAAAGTTTTAGTAAATGCATCTGTTTTATAGTTTTTGTAATTATTTTTTATTTTCGAGTTCGATAATATTCAGCTAAGGATTAATACCGCAAGGCAATAGTGAAATTGCTTTAAGCTAGCTTTGAAATTTCTATCTGATTTACTAAAAATTAGTAATAATTCCTATACTTGTTCACAAAAATGTATATATATGTATATATATTTTGTTCTATAGATTCTATTTCTATCTAGCTTCCGCTCGCGGCTCCGCACACGCTCATTTTTGTATCCGGCGGTCTCTTTTTCGGTCATGATCCTAATCACGTGATCGTCCTCAATTTAAATTGCATTTCCACTATTTGTTACGCTCCCAATAATTCTGTCCCAATTTCAATTTCAGTTCTGCTCTCAATTCATATCCCGATCTCATTCTCGTTTTCAATCCAGGTTCCGCTCTGAATAAATTATTGAATTTTGGAATTGATCGGTGAATTCGTTTAGGAGATATTTATGGGAAACTTTTAATATGCAAAGTTTTTTTAACGTCTTGAACGTATGAACTTAAATTGGCTTTGCGGAATACGATAAAGTTTTTCACGTTATGGAGTTGATTGGATTATGAAAAAGATCATTTTAGTGGTTTTTAATAAGAAATAGAATTATTTATTATTATCCTTCAATTAAATAAGATAGATGTATATGTAATTAATTATTATAATCTTATATGAAACTATATGTATATGCAATAATTTCAATTATAAAAGGTACAGTACAACGCACGAAACTCTGACGCTAAGAAATTAGTCACGAAAGCGTCGCAATGGCGTAAAATGGACACGCGGGAGAGAAGAAGGAAGGGAGGGGGTCGTCAAATCTTTGCATTACATCATTGGCAAGCGACAGAGTATCGTGCGTTGTACTATATATTTTCTCTTTATTTGCCTTTTATTATGCACAATAGTACGTTATTGCAACTTGCAACGTAGATTTGTCATAGTTATTTTTTTATAATAATTATTTAATATCTCTTGGTGACCAACCGACGCATTGTATTATTTATTAGAGACCTATTGCAACTTATTTCTCTGTATGTAATGTTTAACGTTATATTTAAGCAATTTAATCTAATTATTTGTTCATCATTGCTTTTAGTGCACTAATTTGTTATTGTCATTTGTTTGTTAATTTGTGATAATTTAAAGGAGACCCGATATAAACTCGCCATTATACATTGTCTTCATCGGCCCCAAATTATATCCCAGGAAATATCCCAGTCAAATTAAGGTTTATACTCAACAAAAAAGAAAACATTCAAGTTTCTTTAAACTACCTATTCATATTTTATCGTAAGCGAAGTAACATTTACTTAAAATTAAGCTTTTTAAAAAACGCAAGTGGTTAAAATTAAAAAAAATACATTGTTTTTATAAAAAATTATGCTAAAATAATACACTAACTCAGAATATTTAATGAAGGCTAAATGCCCATAATTAAGAAATTAAAGAATATTATCTAAAATTAATCTAATCGGTGACCGAGATTCCACGTCGGCTCTACACTCTAACACAATCACAGTTGTAGTTTTTCATTTGTTTTAAAAGTTTTAGATAAATTAAACTAAATTTAATCATTATTTTTTATGTATGCCGGCTAACAATCACTTTAATTGTACATGCAAACTGACACATAATGTATAACTTTTTAATAATAAAAAATGTGTTTCACAAATAATAAATTTCAATTAATGAGTGTTTTATTTAGAATGAAATATTCAGATAACGTATTACAACAAAATAATAATAATATTTAATCATTAATCACCAAGACTCCACTATAGTTTTTTAAAAAACTCCACATGCGTAATTCTAGCATTCGTAATTTTCAATTTAGTAAAAAGTTAATTTTGTACAACAAAAATTTATCCAATAAAATAGAGCCTTTCAAAAAAATATATACTAAGCACACTTTTTTCTGCGCTTTGCTATTAAGAATAGATTTTTTAAACATTTCTCTAAAAGATAGCAATTACAACAACTGGTTATAAATTATATTCAGTCAAATAATTTTCGTTTTATTTAACTGGATTATAAAAGGGCATGGGCGGGCAAGTTTTTAAGTGTTAAATGTCATATCAAAATATGGCAAACGTGGAAATGTTCAAGTATATGAATTTGACCCTTCGTCATTAACTTTTAAAAAGTGGTCGAGTGAATTTAAACGTAAGAGGCGGAGCATCAAACATAACTCTCATGTCGGCTAGCATGTAGAAGCCTCTTCACAGAAAATCGTAGGAATAATCTACAAAGGGTAAATTTGCTAAAGGTATGCTGCTTTTGCATGATAAGGCTTTAGTTCAGAATGCAAAGTCTGCCGCGTGTGACTGCAGGTTCGACGTTATAAATCACCTGTCGTACAGTCCAGACTTGGCCACTTGTGATTACTTCCTATTCACGAACCTAAAAGAAAATGGGCGGATGGGTTAATGGCTAAAAAGCCGAATTAATGAGTGGTAGAAAAGTAGAATGATATATATCCGAATAAGTGGATGGATGGATGGATTATCAGACGGACAAATCGAAATAGAGAACGAGACGTGGATATAATACTATTACCGTTAATGGAGTCAAAAGCAAATCCAACATAAGAGTTGAGAACGGGAATCAAATCGAAGCAAACCGTTGAACTGAAATTATAATCGATGACGGAACCTAAAAGGGATAATAAATAAAAGAGAGATCGCTCGATATCATAAATGAAGGCGCTCATGGCATGTCCAGCGGGGCGTGGCCGCGAGAGCAACTGGTCCCTACTTCCCTGCTAATATTATAATGCGAATATAACTCTACCTGTCTTTTCACAGTTAAACCGCTGAACCGATTTAGTTTAAATTCGGTATAGAGATAGTTTGAATCCCGGAGAAGGCTACTTTTCGTTTGTTTGTCTGTCTGTTGGTTTGTTTTTTTTTATGGCAAAACAATAGCTAAACTGATTTTGATAAACTTAAATGTATTAATAGAGCACACCATTTTTTCATATATTGGTCACTGTTTCTTTATCTTTCTGGCTGTTTGCCTGAATGTCTACTTATAACTCGACTATGATAACCATTTTCTATAAAATTTAGAAAACTGATAGAGTTTGTAACATTGGTTTAATAATAATAAAGTCATAGTAATTTAAACGTAGTAGTAGTAATTTAAACTTTATTCAAAAAAAAACGTAGTGCAATCGGATTTATGCACTATGTTTTTTCAGTGTCGTATCATGTTATAAAAATATTACAAATGTGATACTTTGTGTCGATGTTTGGCTGTTTGTAACTCAATCATGCAATCGGCTTAACCGATTTATATAAAATTTAGAACAGAATTAGAATATTTTCTGCATTATACGAATGATATTTTATACATCCCCTTAATATGTTTCTATACAATGATAGCAAGACTACTCGATATGGAAAATGAGGAATCAATTATGTTTCCATGCGGGCGGACACGCGGGCAAAACCTAATATTTACCTATATAAATGTTTCATCAGCACAATATTGTTTCAGTGCCGGCTTATCGAGCGCTCCGTGAACTCGCCAAGAATCAATAACGCGTTATCAATTTATATTTTCCTAACGTGAGGTGCTCATACTCTTCAGGTTTTTATGGTTAGGCATTGATTTTATTAATTTGAATTTTTTTCAATTAATTTCGTGCTTATACAAGTAAATCGTGTTTTGTTTTCTCAAATAAGTATTCGTCAGTATGATTCACGTACATCTTTATTGAGCTTGTGAGTATTATTTCTGCTTTCTTCTTAAAATTTCAAATGGTTTAATTTCGTACATGGATGTAATGAAACACTGTATGAGAAGCAGTTTTTGGGATTGGGTACGTTTTAGCTCTTTGATTTTTAATTTAACAGCATAAAGTGAAAATATTCAGCAACATGTAACATACGTGATAAAAGCTTATTACTCACTGCAGGCGTTATTAAAGAAAACAATTTGATATGTTTTATTTAATTATAAAGTTATCGTATTTATAAAATGGGTAATAAATGTTGTCAAATGATTTCACAAAGAAAAAGAATTCAAATTGCAAACCGTTCTTTAAACATTTCGATGTATTTATAAGTTCACAGTATTGACAATTTTTTTTTTTGTGAAACCGTCAAATGCTGTTAAACAAAAAAAAAAGCGATGTACAGAAATATTTGTTGGCAATCATCCATAATATTTATCTGTTATTTTCAATTAAATATCCTTAAACATTATTTACGTATAAATCAAATACGTTCCTAGTTCTTAAAACAATGTATAATTAAACAACCGTTCCGACTGAGTTCACTATATCTTTTGTAGAATATCACGATTTCAAATAGTTGTAGGACTCGTAAAGCGTGTGCTCCAAACTTTCCTTCGAAATAATTAACTGGTAACTATTAAATTTAAAAATTAAACACTTCCAAATAAGTTGTTTTAACTTCACAATTGAGAGTTGACTAAGTTAGTCTTAAAGATACTGAAATTTGTGACATTAAATTTATGTCATAAATACTAATATCTCTAATATTACCAATATTTTGACATGTGTAGTTTTTAAGTTTAACACTTAGCATTTAACTATTGCATATGAGAGTTTGAAGCACACCCGTGGTACTGTAACGGCAGTACAAATTCTTTTCTTATAATTTGGTAACAATAATTTTTCCCTGTTGTTATCGCACTAATCTCGAACTACCAATCCAAATTAAAAAAAAAAAATTTGGTTGCCTGTAAAGTCGGTATACGGGCGAAAGTTTTACGTGACAACGACTTTGAATGGTAAAATCATTTTAATGTGAATATTCATTCATATAGTAGGAAGAAGGATGAAATAATAGTAACAATTTAAAACATTTATTTATACAAAGAATTATATTTAAAACATTAATTTATACAAAGAATCTCGCACTGAATTTCATATTAACAAAATTTTATTTTTACCTTTACACAACATACGTATTTATATACAAATATACATACAATAACTTGCAATACATTTGCAAGCTATGCACTAATTCTCTAGTGCTGCGCGCGCGGCAGACCGATCATAGTTGAGTGGGAGAGAGACGCAAGGCATTCGGCGGGCCTCTCTCTCGTTCGGTGACTCATCGTTACGTTACCGAGCGTTACACCTTTTTCATAAGTGACTCCCAGCCGCAACCTAATTTAAGACGTTGTCACGTCAAAAACATTGAGTTAGATATCCTATTTATTGTGAAGTGTTGTACGCTCTATTGATTTATGTATTCCTATATTCCTCATTTTTAGTAAGTAGTAATCAAACTGAAGACGGTTTCTGTTGTCAATTTGCGTGATACTTTTATTTTTCGACATAACTTCCGTATAATATTTAGTTAATGCGATACAGCTGGTTTTGTACGCATAAGTTGCATAAAACTAGCAAATACGATTCAAATTTAATATAAGCATAGCTTTGGACACATAAAATTAGAACAAAGTCTGTTTGTTTTTCTTCGAGCTCTAGCTTTAGAAATTGTAGATTTGAATAAGAACAGGTATATATCTACCAAGTGTAGTGTAGTATAGGACAAGATTAGAAAGTCAAGTAGGAATCAAAATCCGATTTGAGTAGAATCGATATAAGATCTGACTACGGAACCGAAGGTTGGATCCCAGAAAGAGGTCGAGGTGAAGATCTAGAATGAAGAGTCTGGGAACAGGATTGCGATAGAATCTACATAGAGTATGAAAGAAATTATTTTATATCCATGCCGCTGAAACTCTGAGTGGACTCATGAAATTTTATTCCATACATCTGAATACTACTGACCCCAGTGTCGGATTGGTCGTATAGTTGAGGTGGCGTTTGCCGCCGGGCCCGGCCTGCGCGGCCCCTACCACACCTACCCTCAGTCTTACGACCTACATGTAAAGTAGCTAATTCATAGTTAGAGAGAAATGGTACAGACAAATTCGAAAACGGTTGACCACGAGACCATCCCTGAAAGTTCCCGCTATTTAGCTCAGAGATATGACTCTTGTACATTATTGAGCGCAAAAACTGTGATGCACTTTTTTTTGGTTTTGAACTACAATATTTTCCGATCAATTAAATTTTGGAATTCGATGCCGTTTTTTAGTACAAAAATAATGTCTTTTAACATTATTACTCTATCAAAAAATTTGAAAGTTATTTTAAAAAGACGTATTATAAAAACCTTTTAAAAGCTATATATATCTTTTAAACGAAACAATCTATTTTAAGGTAGTTTTTTCGATGTATGAAATGATGAATGTATTAAAATTTACATGTAAAAAATTAGAAAGTTAGTTTAAGTAAGCACTTTTTGGGAATTTTCCGGACAGCAGCAACTTTTGAACGAATCTGTTGATTTTGATCTGCTTTGTGACATTCGACGTACGTTTTCAACCACTAAAATTATGTATCTCATTCACCATTTTCGAAGACTTCTGTGAGGCCCTTAAATTCATAATATACTACCCGTGTCCTTCAAGCTTAGTCCGACCCTGCCTGACCCCATTAATAGATATGCAATATAGCATGAATAAGATGTATCATAAAAGTTTAAATCTTAAGATGAATATTAGTGGACTATCATATTGGCATTTGATGTTATTTAGAAAATGAATAAAGTTACGTTTTCAATTAATTTATTTTACTCGAAAGAAGGAAACAGGAAAAGATGGTATTAGGCGTCATTTATTAAAACAGGAAAATCTTAGAAAACAGGAAGGAAAGCGACAATACCGCTAAGGCCTGTCGCGATCTAAAGCCAATCCGAATGGCGTACATACACGTACGTCAGCGTCGACGTCAGGAGTATAAAGTTTGATGTAATATCGCAGGTAAACACCACGCGAACGTGCTACGATATTAAAAGTATGCGCAGTCCAATTTTTACACGTGAGAGATTTCTTGTTGCCAATAAAAAAATGAAATTCCCGGACGCGCGGGAGCACGGCGGCTCCCTGTTAAAGGTAGTAAGTGGGTCGCGGCTGCGCCCACACACTCGCCGCTGTCAATCGTTGTAGGGGCGTGCGAGGTGGCTGTTTGCACATCACAATAGTAATAGAATCAGCAAATCACATACAATCAATTATAAAAAATACCTGAAAACTGCAAAAAAAATCTTACAATAGTTTTTAACTCGGTTCTAACAGGAACTAAAACGTGAGGTAATAGACGTCGACCAGATTTGATATATCAAATATGTTGGTAGAAAATATATCAAAATAGTACTCCACTTATGGCTTTACAACTCATTATCCAATAGCAATAGCAAGGATAATTCTTTTTAGTTTTTTCCGTCCTTGTATTTCAGTTTTTTGATTCATTAGCTTATTGATTTAACACGAGTATACTTTTTTTTCTAAAAATATTATAGTTTTCTTATAGCACATTCGAGAGGTAAACGAACTAGCAAGCCATTGGACAGTAAAGGATCTCATCGCCGTCCATAAGCACTTGGAACTTGAGAGCGTTGTTATCTTCTTGGGAGGGAATAGAATATCTGGTGGATGGAGGTTGGTCTAATGGAGAAAGAAGGGAGGGATAGGCCACCGGAATTTCCATTCACTGGATGAAATCTAACGACAGAATCCACTACTTCACCCTCGTATTTTGCGAGAGTGTTATTTCACCAGTTGACCCGGCTAATTTTTGTGTTACAACAAAGTTGGCTATAGTATGGCTCTATCACGCTAGTAAAATATAGTTTATGAAATTTAAAAATATGAATTACGTCATATTTTCGAAAAAATACAAGTATATTAGAATCAATTAAGCTAATTTCCCATTAACCTTTAAGTACTGACGTGAGTGTCTCATAGACGGTGAGTAAACGAAAATAAGCCTTATTCCGGAGATTTTAAAGATACCCCCCGCCCTCCGCCCTTCCCTGTAGTTTGGGATTGAATACGTCGACCAATCAGTCGAGCGCTCACTAGCAGCGCTATAACACGTTCGGCTGTGGAGCTACGAAGTGTCTCTCAGACGTAAGGTCAGTATTAATGTTGCGGGTCTATCAGACGCCAGATCACTATTAATGTGTATCTTTCTAAGTGTCTACAAGACGTAACCTTATTACTTATCGTATTGTTTTAGATGGATCAACCAAGTACTTCGAAAAGTAGTCGCAAAAGAAAAAGAGTGGTTTGTGCTGCTAGTGAGGAATTCGAAAGTACTCTACAACATTGGTTAGAAACGGAAATTGAGGGAGATTTTAGCGATGTTGACGTTGATCAGACAGACCGAGATTTTTTCTTACAATCAGATCACAAAACGGAATCGGAGTAGTCAGAAGACGAACAAAATAAGGAAAATGAGAATCAGTTAGAGAACAGACCGACCACCGTGTCTTCTTCTGATGCGAACCTAGTTTCAGGACCTGCAACTGTAAGTTCTATTTCAGTTTCACCAGGTAATCGGTATTATTATGGAAAAAATAGTTTCAAGTGGTCATTTGAAGAACCTGTTACCAGAACGAGTCGTACAGCAAGTCATAACATTCTTGATATTCCTCGACGGCAGCCCAAAACATTTATAGATTCGGAATCTCTATGGCTTGAGTTATTTGGCACTATTATGATTGTTAAGGTTGTTGCCTGTACTAATCAAAAATTATTGGAAGTCCGCAGAAAGTATAAAAACCCAAATAAAATTGAACTTAGACCTACCGGTCGTGAAGAAATGAAAGCTTTCCTGGGTTCTTTATTTTGTACCTCCGTCTCAAATCAAATCACGAGAACACCAAAAGTATTTTTGCTACTGATGGTTCTGGACGTGAAATTTTTCGTCGCGTCATGTCCCAATTCCGATTTCTCACCCTCTTGAACTACATTCGTTTCGATGGCAGTACTACTAGATCACAACGCCTTGAAACGGACCCGTTGGCTGCAATTTCAGAAATGTTTCAATTGTTCATTGCAAATTGCTAGAAGGCTTATGCTCCCGGAGCTTACCTGTGTGTAGATGAGATGTTAGTTCCATTGAGAGGCAGGTGCAAATTTATTATTTATATGCCCAAGAAGCCGGCCAAGTATGGCCTGAAGATTTTAGTTGTGTGTGATGCAGAAACTTTTTATGTATATAATGCATACATTTACCATGGAAAAGACTCCGATGGGCTGGGAGTAGCCGAAACTGAGAGAAAGCTCACCATACCAACTCAGTTTGCATTGCGATTGTGTAAGGATTTTGAAAAAGAAACAATCGAAATATTACAGCCGAAAATTGGTTTAGTTTCATAGAATTGATGGAGCAGTTGAAACATAGGGGTCTCACGTATCTTGGAACTTTGAAAAAAAAAATAAAAGGCATATCCTACCAGAATTTCAAGCATCTAAATTTCGCCAGCCTGAATCATCGTTACATGGTTTTACGAAAGACTTTACTATTGTTTCATATTTCCCTAAAAAGTCAAAAGCAGTATTATTGATATCTTCAAGGTACCACACAAAGCAATTGGACTCACTGTCCAAAAACCCGGAATTGATCATTGATTATAACAAAACAAAAAGAGGTGTTGACGAAATAGTCAAAAAATGTTCCATTTATTCATCAAATCGTAAACCCAGGCGTTGTTCACTCGCAATTTTTTTCAGAGTCTTAGATTTGAGTTGAGTCAACGCCTAAGCGCTGTATAAGACCTGCACTGCTGTTCGTGATATTTCGAGAGCACAATTTCTTCAGAACCTTGCTTACAGTTTAGTTTTGCCGCACCTGAAACACCGAGTATACAATAATCGATTGCCGGGAGAATTGCGATCGACAATCGCACGCGTACTAGGTCCTAATAAACCTCCGGAACCTGTTATAGAACCCTCTGAAAGTACAGAAGCAGCAAAAAAAACATGCAAAATCTGCCCATCAAGACTCAAAAGACGTACTCAGTACAATTGCATTGAATGCCGCAAGCCTATTTGTCTCGGCTGTTTAAAGACAATATGCGTGGACTGTGTAGATAACAAATAGTTCGTTCCCAAATATTGACCTGATTTGAGAAGCAGTTGCTACCTAAGCAATATTATAATTAAGACTAATGTTTTAAATATAAGAAACTTACCAAAATATTTCCAAATAATTCTATTGTAGCTGAGATTGTAACATTTATTTTTTCAGTTGAGCGAAATATAGCTTATTTAATTTGTACCAAATAAATACTGATTTCATATGAAAATGTTGTTGTTTTTGTACTTCCTTAATAGATTAATAATAAACGGATCATAATACAAGTAAATAATGTGCAAGTTAGTAAATATAAATAAACCTTTCCGATTATTTCTTAAGCCGTCTGAGATACGTTACGTCACCATTTATGATATGACTGAACCATGTCAGTACTCAAAGGTTAATAGGCAATGGCATGATGCACACATTGGTACTAATTCTATTTTTCTTATATTTTATTACCAGATGCGTATATTTTTTTGGAATCATTTCTTAATGCTTGAAAGCTCTTCAGTTCGATATCCATTAAGATAGAACCACATTTTTTCTTATTTTTAACTCATACTGAGTTTTTCAAGAAAAGGTCGATCAATTAAAAATAAGTCCAATGATGCCTTTCATATTTATTACTAGTTTCTGCCCGCAGCTTCGCCCACGTGGACTTCGAACACATTCCTTTATCTTGTGTATCGACCCTTTACGATCTCAATCCCAATCCTCATTTCAATACCGATTTGTCTCACTTTTGACTTTGATCGCAGTCTCGCTTTTAATTCAGAAGCCGGTCTTAGAGTAAGTAGATAAGGGTTAAGAAGCCCCCGCTCTGATTTCTGACCTCGGCACCGTTCCTTATTCTGATTCCGGACATGCTCTTCGTTCTAATTTAATTCCACATTCGATGCCAACCATGGTTCCCTTCTCGATTCCGCCCTCATCCGGTCTCGACTTTCGATTCTGCTCTTCGTCTTGTTTGCAATATCAATTCCGCTACCGCTTACGGTTTTGATTTGAACGGAGTTACTACCAAAATAAAATTTAGGCTATATTACTCGGACTTGATGTAGGTTTCTATAAGTAGAAGAAGTTTTAAAATATGTGATAGCACAAATGTGCAGAAACGGAACTTTATTGCATTTATAACTCGATTCAGTCGATAGATCATAAAAAAGAAGAAATTTAAAAACATCTGTTTTGAATATCTAATTGTTAGTGTCATTAAATCCTTCATTAGATTGATCAGCCATATCATGTATATAATATCGAAGATAACTTTTTCAAATACAAAAATTCGTGGATATTCTTTTCTGATTTGAAAAGCGTCAGGGCAGACGTTGCAAAAAGCAAATTTCTTTCTAGGAAATATTATAACCAGTCAATCTTCTCCTGTCTAATAAAAGTATTTATCGTGGGATCCTCCTGAGCAACGGGTAAAATGCAATGTTTTGTACAGAGAAGTGATTTGTGCAATCTGGTATACCGGTTATCATCGGTTGCACGTATCTATGGTGCTTCTAGTATCCTTTTCTTTTTACCCCCGAAAGAGTGGATGTCCGATATCTGGATACGCAGACGGCGGCTTGGAAGTGCACAGCGTTCTATTGCTGACGCAGCCTCAGCCCGCAACATTTCTTCTAACATATTTGCCTGCACTGCCTACTGCCAAGGTTTCATCACAGATGAGAGACCAAGAACAAATATAGGTGGGAAGTGATCCCAGTTAAATATTCGAAATCAGATACCTACCTTAATCTTTTTGTACAATATTTGATTGTGAACATCATTAAGTTTGATTGTATATATTTTTTCGGCACTTGCCGTCTGTTGGCGCCCATTAACTACAGTATAATCATGTACAATGTTTATCATATGTCTCAACTGATAAAACAGGTAATTTAGACGTAATTTGAACCCTATTATATGTCAGAGGTCATATAAAAAACAACCATACGCCCTGAACTTCATGTCTCATTGAACATAAATTAAATATTCTGTATTGTGTATTTATGCTTTTATTTACTTATATTGACAAACTCACTAATAAAAAATACAGCTATATATAAATTATAAAAAACACATACATATATGCCAAAAAGATAGACAAAGATAGACAGATAGCCTATTATTTACGCAATCACATGTTCTTACTGTTGATACACAAATTTTCATCAAGATCAGTGAAACCTTTTTATTAATTATAGAAAAACATACAGACAGACAAACATACAAACCGCAAAACAATAGCCTACCATTTACGAAATCGAATGTTCTTACTGTACACCAATTTTAATCATAATCGGTCAAACCGTTCTTACTTTATAAAAACCCCACACAGATAGACAGATAGAGAGTAAAACAACAGACAGTGGCCTGTCATGTGCGCAACTATTTTATTATTGTATACCAATTTTCATTTCGATCGTCCGAGACGTTCTTGAGTTATAAGAAGACATACAGACAGACAGACAAAAATATAAAAAAATCGTGAATCACTGCATCATAAAATGATTATCCATCACAAAATTAGGTGAAAAAAATAAATGTACAGACAGAGCCAATAGATTTATATAGTGGTATAGATTAAGTAATTTATTTACGTTATGTTATGTTTAGTACGTACATTACGTTAAGTAATTTAGACTTTGCGACGAAATAGATTTGTATGCATTATCAGAGGATCAGATGACAGTTTACAAAACTGTCTTTTTGGTGTCGCTGTAAGTGCATGAAATTGTATATTATGTATTTCATTTTCGAGTCAAATTTGATCTATTACAATGATTGGACCCTCAGGTGACGAGCAAATGACGCAGGCGCGACCAGCGCGTGTCGCTCGCGTAGGCACATGAGTCACTTCAAACGCTTCATGGTTCTATCGTTCTCCGAGTGGAAAATAACTTGAGATTGACTTGTTTTATGTGGAGTTTTAATTAATTATTTTTCAAACAATGTCTTGTAAATATTGTGAAACACGCTATATATTTTTATTGTTTTGAAATATCGGTACTTATTCGGAAAGATTAAATTATACAATTTTTTTAAGGCACTTACGGGTTTATTGATTCATAAATGAAATCTTGACAGTATAGCGCATTTTATCGTTGAAAAGTATGTATATCTTTCTCTACTCCTAAGATTAATATTTGTGCTGTTTCATTGTAATTTTTTGCTTCCAATATGAAAACGTTACCAAAAAAAATAAGCTTGCCGTTTACAGTATCAATTTTGAATTGCTTTTAATTTAATAATATTGTCACTTTTTTTTTAATAATATTGTAACAGATCTATAAACACGTATTAATTGTTCATTATAGGCGTAAATATAAAGGGTTTGATACGTTTGACCCTTATTTAAAAAATTGCATCTTCCTTCCTTAAAAACTTTTCAATCGACATAATATTTTACGAAATCAATTATGCCGTAAATGTAGATCTTACTTTTCCGCGTAGTAACATTTATAATTTTGACTGACGTAATTTTATTAATAAATCGTTCGTTTATATTAATTCTAATTTATGATGATGATTCAATAAAATAAAACCTTTCAAAAATTAAAATAACCCGTCGCAGGTGTGTCGCCGCCTTAGCGCCCCCCGCGCCGGGATGTCGCGATGGCGTTTTAATTGAATTCGTGATGTATCGACCAACTGCGCGAAGGTTTCGTAAACAAGAAAAGGTCTGTACTTTCAGCTTAGTTCAAATATTTGTGTGACATGTGAAACACATAGGATAATAAAAAAGTAGAGGTGTCGTGGGACACTCGTTTCCAACGAAGTTCCTTTCGCTTTATATTATGTTATATCAAAAACGGTGAAATAAATTAACAACTTTTGAAACTAATCAAACAAGGAATACAAATATTGTATTGTATGAGGTGTTAATTCGCGGAAATCCATAGTAGACACTTGCCTGCAACATGCATTAACATGCAGCATGCAACCCACCGCTGACCCTCGAATCCGCCAACTAGTTGGCGGAATTAGATAATTATAATAATAAATAACACTTGCTTAGGTGTTCGATATCTGTCAATCCTCTGGAATCAATATTCAATCATTTGGATAGAGATTCGTAGTGGAGAGGCAGATTCGAGGGTCAGCAGTGGGTTGCATGCTGCATGTTAATGCATGTTGCAGGCAAGCGTCAAGGAATACAAAATAATATTTTAAGAAAAATATTCATTTATATGAAATTGAATATAATACATATAAAATAATAAATTATAACACATAAAACACACTATATAAAGCACTAAACAATGCGATTGTTTTTTTTTTATTAAAAACTTTATTAATTTCGTTAATTTAGCAATCGATAATCTATCTAGACACGCGGTAACGTGTCAAGGCAAGTTCAAGCTAACAGCACTAGCGAGCAACACCGTGGGTAATATTACACGAACCATTTGGAACCACTTTTGACCCCCTCATAACCCAAAAACTGTTTCACATAAACATCTCAAATTTTGCTCATATATTGAAATTTACGAGATACATATGTCCTCTAAATTTCATAAACACACCTCAAGCGGTTATTAGATTATTAACGTCCAAAAATCTTCATTTTTATCACTAACTGACCTATAGATCAAAACTCTAACACAGTTCCAAGTGACCTAGAAAGTTCAAATTCGGCATCCAGATAGGTAGTTGGGTAAACACAAAGGAATAAATGAGAAACTAGTGATTTTTATTATAATTTTTCAATTAATTGGTTCTATTAGGAACACTTACTTAAAGTGCCTGTAATGTAAGAATCTGAAATCAAAATTGATGACAGCCGGTCTTTATGTGGATTTTAAAGTCTTCATATATAACGAATAGAATATTTAATTTTTTCAATCCAAACATATCAGCAATGAAAATTGATCCATTAGTACCTACTAAAACAATCATGGACTTTCAAGTCCATGATTGTTTTAGAAAAATTTTAAAAACATTTTACTTTCGTTAATTTAGAAATCGATAATAAGTGTCGCTTTGATATTTTTTAAATGAGTTTATCAAAGATTTAAAATCTAAAACTTCATGTCTAGACACAAATAAAAATCGAAAAATAATCATAAATAAATTATCTCAATGACATTATTATTCTTTGCAAATGCATGTAACATGATAATAGATAGATGTTTTTACGATAAAATTTGACAGTTTGTCTATACATTATATTTTTTTACAACCTATTTGTAGAATTTTCACGTAAAATAAGTTTGCAGGGGTGTGATGTTGTCGTCATCGTTGAAACGACAACATTTTAATTTGCAACTAGTGGCATATAAAATAGAAACTTTGACAATTTGACGTTACGAGAAAGCGTTTTCAACACCAATTCTGTAAAGATGAATGAAGAAATATTATAAATATGTAATTAAATTATTGTAGAAATAATAATAACAGTCAAGCCAAAGCGAAATCGACTTAACTAGGAGCTACTCACCGAACACATTCTAGTTCGGTGAGTAGCTCCTAGTAAAGTCAAGATCATTGCCCGTCCTACTAATCTAACTTGAATGGTAACCTTTTACAAATAGATGAAATCGTAATTTTGCATTGTAATTTTTTTTAATAAATGTTTGTATTTTTGTTATTTTTATCCGTATTCAGCCAGTATCGCTATTATTAAAAATGTACTGTTGTTAAAAAAAAATCACAATTTGGCTAAACGTTTTACGTGAAATCATCATATTGTGTGGTAACTTATCGAAGACATAACCAAAAATATCACTTCTAATATGAAATAAGTAAACCGAGCAGGCACTCACGCGTCCTAAGGCCGCGGCGGCGCGAGCAAAAGTAAATTGACATGATCACGGTACTGTCTCCATGATTCATTTAAAATGAACGCGACTCCGTAGACGTCCAATTAAGCTGGCTTCGTTAAATTCAACTTCATTATTTTGCCTTTGAAAATAAATGGATGCGTATAATGTATTTTAGAAAAAAATAAGGTTTTTGTGGAAATAATGGGATTCATTATTGATGTAACGTGCACTGATTTTATACAACGATATTTATGTAGATAAAGAATGAATTTAATTAGGGTCCTTTTTAAATAATCCATCTTTTTTTATATTCCATGATATTTCAATAATCCGGTCATTAACGCTTATGTCACATGAATATTTAAAAGTTTTATATTGAAGAAAAGAAAACGTCACTCCTTGATAGCTTTATGTCTGCATTATTATTATACAGTCATTTTTGACTGAAAAATGTTTATGTTGTATATGCACGGAAAAAAAGCAATTTTAGAAATTTATTATTTTATTCTGTAAGGATTTACCCCGCAGAAATTCATAGCCAGACGTTTACCTGTTTTATAAATAAACGTAGTTAAAATAAAAGGAAAAAAAGTAATTGTTTTGAGATTAAACGTAGAACACTGACAATATCTGCAGCACGTATAAGTAAATCTATAAAAAATTTAAAGTGTATAATTAAAGTTAATGCTCTAACTGCATTTTCTAGTAGTAACACTAAAAAAAAGTTCAGTGTGCTGAAATTAAAAAGTGAATTTCTTAAAATGTTTTACAAAGTAACTTCATTGTAGAAAATTCTCTTTTTTTATTTCACGTTCCAATAATTTTCATTTGAATTGAATATGTAATTATCCTTTTACTTTAATATTAACATCAAACATCGCAGCTGTTCGTCGAGGGTCAACAGCAAATGCTTCACGTTAATAGTTGCACTGGTATGGTTGTTACATAAGACATATTCATCTTACGTTGGTTTCGTCCCTAAGTACACGTACATTATGGTGTCCGTACACATCCTAAGAAGTGCCGTCTTGTGATAACAGCATCTTAGCTGCGCGCGCGCAACCATCTAGTACACTCGTGGCGCGTGTTATAAAAAATACAAGAAATTTTCCTTTCCGGTAATGTTATGTTGATCAATACAATTTTCTTCTACTAAAGATTACATGAACCAGTGATAGTGTTAAACGTTAAAAAGCAGTGATTTGAAGAAATATTTTCATTTATTTTTGTGTTTGTGAAAATTAATTTTAACTTTGTTTGCATTTGTTGATAAAGTTCGGTAAGATGGGCTATGTTTAATACAGCGGTATTTTTAATCCAATAGCAGGTAACGCTTTAGTAAGTAGGTATGACTTTTTTGATAGCTTCATTTAATAATATATTTACATTATTATAGATAATATAACGCAGATACTAATACGAAAAACGACGTGAAATGTTATTTAACATAACATCCGATTATATAAGAGTTTGCTTGACTGTCACCGTTTTATTTATTTATTTGCAGAAAATAGTTATTAATCGATTATTATCTGCAATCAAAGCGTGAAGTTTGTTGTGTAATAATAATTCACACGAATTAAGAAGAATTACAGACGGATGAACATTACAGAATTTATAGACGGAATGTAAGCAAAAAATCAATTAGTTCATCAACTTTAGTTTCGATAAAACTCGTGTTCTCGAGCGGTAGGCAAATAATGTGGGTAATTTTTTTTTTCATTTTCATTTCACGGTCAATTGCAGCGAAGTACGATAAAAAGTACTCTACAATCGATTTTAATTATTATTTATGGCGTAGCTTTTCAGCGATCCATAAGCGGAATGTCAAAAGGAAACCTTTATTTTATTTTACGTAGATTTCGTTACTCTGTCTCTCTGTCTGTCAGTATTTTCACACTTCACAGCGCTTGTTTTCAAAGACTATTACATCACTAATAATTCAGCACATATGGCCACAAAAACAATTTACTCTCGCCTATACCTGTAATGAAAAAAGTTCAATTTATTTTTATTAAAGTTAAAATATTTTTTTATATCGTGTGGAACATCATTTACATGAATATGCGATTTGAACAATGGAAATACGAATTTTTTTCATTTTTGTACCAATTCGTTTTTGTCTCAAGCCCGTCAATATTGCAATTTCGTTTATTTTCTCCGAAATAAACGATACGATTTGAAATAATCTGTAGCCATAAAAGGCTTAATTGACAAAAAAAATCTTATAATTGAATTTTTACGAAACACGCAAAAATAATTATTAATTTTTGAACTCGTCCTAAATCCTAACTTTTAGAGAATGGGAACTCTAAGAAAAAGTAGATTTTTTTAAGATTTTTTCGAACTGGGGCAGAAACTTGATAGTAGCGCTCCCTCTCTCCGGCGTATGAGAGAAATTGTTAAAAAAAAAACTAAATTGGCATTTTTTATGATCAGGATAGTAAGAACCATTTAATAAATTTACACTCTTTATTATCTATTACCTAATAACTTTTTCACTTGTATCACTAGATTTTATATAAGAAACCTATTATAATGTGTGTCCCTCTTCTGAACGGTAAAAAGTCATTTTTGATTTTTACACTTTTCAGTAGAAAGCTTCAATCCTATATAATTACCATTTTTCATAATAATTTTGATACTTTTTTATTGTTTTTTTCCAAAAATATCATTTATTTAATTAAAATAGCGTTCAAAATATTTTCGAGCAGCTGCGTTACAGCTGTTCGAATTTCGTATTTTAAAAACCAATGGGGCGTTTCAAAATCAAATATATAATTGATAGAACAACATGCGCAAGATACGGTGCAGTTTGTGAAGCTAATTTTTTTTCCACAAAATTATATTATGACTTTGGCGCCCGCTCTCTCTCGTAGCCATCCCGGTTGGAACATCCACCGGCCCTAGGGCAAACGACCGTCAATATTCTGCTGTAAATCATTTATCGCACTGTGGTCTTGTAGTGTAGTGAAATTAAGGTTCAATAAGATTTCATGAGTCTCAAAAGAATTATGTTCGTTTCAATTTTTAGTCTCGACTCGTGCATAAGAAAACCGCGTCGATAATGATAATTTTTAATTCACCATAGTATCGGTAATCATAGATAACGAATGGTTGATCTAAGCTTTCCAGATCCTTATTGTTGTTAACTAAAATTAATTAACTTTTAGCAGCGAAGGTAGTTAGTTCTTTCGTAAAAGAGATAATTTTCCTTGAAAATATTTTTATATCTCTGACCTTATCTCATTTATTTTAGTAAAATAAAACATGTACTCATTTTAAGATTTATCTGTAGGCCAAGAAATTAAAAAAAAATGTAATTCTGCTTGGTAATTTTTGCTTTATACGATCGAATAATGAAGGAGACAAACTAACAGACATTAATTCTAAAGATTACCTATACAATGAGTACTTGTACTTAAAATAAATATAGGTTTGTATACCTAAGATAGAATTGTTTCTTCGCTTGCAATTCTAAATTGGTTTAATTGCATTCACAGCCAATTTCAACATAACAGGATAAGAAATTGTGTCAAAATCTGTAGTAATCAGATGACAAAATGACTCGTATTTAACAGACCGTTTATATAATAAAATTCTGTAAACTGTCAGTAATCACTTAAAAACTGTATTCAAACAACTTTATATATAAATAAATATGCAGTACCCACTTGTTTACGTTATTATCAATAAGTAATAATAATGCACATGTGGTTCTTAAGAACATTTTGTAGAAATGTGAAAAAAAGTCTTCTAGAGGATTACAGTTTCATTTATTATAAGTTGGTTATTTCATCAACTGCATCTCAAACACTGATATATATGTATTCATATTTTTTTTCCACAATGAGATAAAAACTATTTTAATTTATCACACGGACGATAATGTATAGTCGAACAAATTACCTATATGTTTTATCATTTAGAATGATGTTAATAAAATTAATTAAAATAAATTGGTCGTATTTTCAGTTTTTACAGCGCTGTCATAATTGTTAGGTTTTTCAATGCGTTTTTGAGAATAATTAGTTTCAATATAAAAAAAATTAACTGATTAATTAATAAGTGCGGAACTATTAGTAATTGCTGTGTCGGCTAGAACGTCTACCCTTCGTTCTATAATTCCAACAATTATATAAATATAGTTTCCCGCTTTTTGTGAAAAAAGCGCATGCGTAAAGGCCACATGTATAAACGAGTAATATTCGATCATAGGTCGGCAACAAAAAAGCTGTTTGTGTAATTTTAACTAATTTCTATGTATTTTGATGTCGTGAAAACACCGTGAAATAATAAGAAAAAAATTCCGACACCTAAGTTTTTTTTGCTAAATGTTAAATTATAACAAAAATTAGGGTTTTATTTTTTATTATGGTGATAATACGGGATTTTAGCCAAAAGTACCTTCCAAATAAAGAGAAACTGTGTGAGCTAAGGCAATATGCAAAAATATGTTATCACTAACCTAAGCGTGCACGCTCTGAAGTGCTGGGTAGTATATGAACCCGGCACCATAACTGTTACATCATCATTGTTTTATAAGCGTTCTTCCAATATAGCACTATATCGTCTTCCCGGAAGTGTGTGAATTCGCCTGACAGTTTCTGTTATATTTGTGGCTAATATATGGTATTAAAGTAACGACATAACATTACAGACTTTGTGAAATAAGTATGTTTCGCGTATTTTACCTCAAAACTTGGAAATCAATGTAAAACTTGAGCACCTCATAAAATCTGGAAAAGATGTGTTGAAGACCTTCAAATTAATTTAAGGACAAGAAAAAAGGCTTTCCGATATGGGATTCCTGTGGTATAGCGCGAACAGAAGAAGCATAGTGACGGCTAATACTTTTATTCGTGCAATGTGAAAGGATACAACGGAAAATGGAAGCAGCCAATTTCATACCCCAATCTGCAATCAGCTATTCGTCCCATGTCTCATACGACAGATATACCTGTGCCCAAGGCCCCTGTGACTTTGGCCGAGATTCTAAGTCCTGATGAAGAGGGTGCCGTACCAGTGACGGCTCGATTTCAGAGTTTGAAAATAATAGTAGTCCGAAATTGTTTTCCCAGGACCAACTAAATGCTTTGGTAAGAGACTTGAATCTTCCTGAAGATACTGCCGAGTTGCTAGCCTCAAAGCTCAAAAGCCGGAATTTACTTCTTCTAAGAGTGTCTTCCTCGTGGTTTAGATATCGCGAGTACACTCTCTACTTTCCCAAGAGGACGAATTGATTTATTGCACCAATATTGAAGGTTTTATGAATACATTGAAGGCTCAGATAATACATCGTAATGTCGTCTTTTCAAAGATTCATCAAAAAGAAATGTTAAAGTTGTTTTGCTTCATAACGGAGGCTTTTATGCTTCCATTCTTGTAGGTCATTCAGTACATCTGAAGCAAACCTATGAAAACTGGGAATTGGTTTTTCACAAATTAAAATATGAAGACTACGGTTGGCATGCATGCGGAGATTTAAAAGTCTTGTGCATGTTACTCGGACAACAACCTGGGTTTACCAAATTCCCTTGCTTTTTGTTCTATGGGATAGTCGAGACCGAGCAAATCGCTGGACCAAAAAGTGTGTGCCAACGAGGGAGCTTAAAGTTGTTGAAAATAACGTCATCCGAAAAGCATTGGTACTTCAGCATTAAATTCTTCTACCACCAATGCGTATAAATTTAGAATTAATGAATCAATTTGTAAAATCACTTCCTAATTATGGAGATTGCTTCAAATACATAGGACCATGGCGGATCCTCAAAAATAAGGGTGGATTGCCTATAACTAAGTCATAAAGAAAGTTTTAGGCAATCACAAAGACCTTAATTATAAAATAATCGTCAAAAGAATGCTTAAAACATTTCAAGATATAGGTTGTCTAAAGAGCCTAAAAGTAGATTTTCTTCATTCCCACCTCGACTATTTTCCAAAAAATTTATGAGATATGAGAGAAGGACAATGTAAACGATTTACCTTGACATTAAACAGATGGAGAAAAGATACCAAGGAGAATGAAGCATCTCAATAATATCAAACTACTGTTGGATGCTTCAGAGACATCTTCTAGATTTTTGCCACAAGCGAACATGTAACAAGAGGAGCTTCACTGGGAAAAAGAAAAGATTTTAGTGTATGTTAGTGAACGCGTATTAGATAAAAAAAAATAGGTTTTGTTAACGGTTTGTAAATGAAATAATATCTTTTAAGTCTATTTTCCTTTATTTTAATATAATGAATTGTTTAAAATAGCTCCCCAAATTGTCAGCAAACGTAACATTCTATGATAAAAAGGAAATCATTTTCGGATTCAGTTCATCAAAAATAAAAATTTTATCACAAAACAAAAACATCTCTTATATTTTTTTTTTTTGGAGACCTGTGTAATAATAAATAAAATACATACATATAAAACGGTAATGGAACAAGAAAAAGAAGTAAATTGATCGCATTTCGTGAACGGAAGTAGGAAAAGTCCAACGCGGGAAATGTTGTGAGACGGAAATCAGCAATGAATCTTTTAACGGAGATTAGGTATGCTTCACAGTAACAATGATAATGAAAACAAAATGTGAAATAGAATATGTTTTTTACGTATGTCCATTTAGTGGACATACGTAAAGAAGTAATTCATTTTTTATTTATTCACACCACATTTGATGTGTGTTCTATTTTCTTAACTTTCAACTATCTACTTGAACGAATTCAAGAAATCACGAGTTTTTGGTAAAACTGCATAAAAATAAAATTGGCAAAGAATAGTAATGTTGCATTAAATGCACAAGCTACAAAGCAGGAAGCCGCGGGCACCTGCGCCGCCGTCACGGCCGGTGCACTCGCCGCTCTAACCGCAGCTGTTGCATCGCGTTCGGCGCTCGTCGCACACGTTTTGTCGCCTGCATTAGTGTCCGAGCGACGTCCGCCCGGGCCGTGTCACGGGTCATTTTGGTTTTAACCGACTTTAAAAAGGAGGAAGTTTTTGATTAGATTGCATTATATATTTGTATGTTACGCTGTTATCTTCGCCAATTGCGATTCGCTTTTGAAAATACTTCTTTTTTTTTTTTGTGAGATTATATGTATCCTCGAAATAATCCCATTGTCACCGAGTTAGGATCTCAGGATCGAATTTCAGAAAAATAAAGAGAAACCCTCAAATATTATAGGTACACCTTAAACAATTTAAGTATTTTTTTTACAGTAGCTCATGCTCTCAAGGAGCATCATTTGGTGAATTAAGACTGTAATAATGAATATAACAAGGATTTGATTATCTTATAATAATAAGAATTTTTATCACGTCATAAACAATATATTTCTTCACATCAATTATTTAAAAAATGATAATAAAATATATAAGATAGTTTTTACAATAAAAAAAAAGAAAATAATCGATATATTTAGAATTCCTGATTTTTTTTTTAATTTTTAAAGTTTACACATCTTTAATTTTTAATAAAAACTGGAAAATTGCAACTTTTAATTTTTCGAAAGACAATCTATTTTAAAACCTTTCAATAATGGATCTAAGAAGAGTAAAACACCTTAGGTTTTTAGTTTAATAATTATCATGGATTATGTACAAATTTAAAGCTTGTGAAATTTACTTAATTAACAGTGGCATAACTAATGGAATGATTGCTGAAAAAATTCTTTTTCAACGGATTATTGTTCTTTCATGTTTATAAATACTGTTTATTTTTTTAATTTCTTAATATTAATATTTATTAGATTTTTTTTTGTTGACATGTATAAAATATAAAGGACAACCGGCCGCCTCATCACCCGTTTTTAGCCCTATTTTCACCGCGCAGTTAAAATTATAAATGTCAATCATAGAGATGGGGGGGTTGACTTTTTTGTAGGAAATTTCCTGCTCTTTTTGAATTTTTTGTTTAATTTCGATATCTGTAATAGTTTTCAAGATATTTGTAAAAAACCGAACCCCTTTTTTTTTCTATATCGTTTATAACTTTTTCAGCTTTTCTCAGCCCTTTTGATAATTTTACAAAAAGGTTTTAAATGCCATTCCAAATCGAATATCACCTTGATCATAATTTTATGACCTTATACAAGATTTATGAAAAATGGCACTTGCTCGCAGACTTCTGCGTTGAATGCCCTAAAGCAGATCAATATTCAATCACGCATTCGTAATAAATCGTAGTTGAATAATTAAAATTGTCATAAATTGGGAAGCTCCTGTTTTCAGTCAGATTTCTTTTTATTTCGTTACAATGCTTCAAAACGCAATGCTAACTTATTTTGTAATCAACATTATTTCTTAAATTATTAGTATCTACGATGATAGCTGCCACAGTTGGTAGGATATGAATTACGAATTTATTAGTAGTGAATAAAATATTGGTAGAATTTTAAAACATGTTTATAAATTACGCTCATTTCAATTAGTGATCTTAAACTATTGATCAGCTGTTGATATTGCATTGCTCGTTATTACCATTTACTATAAAATTATATTATTATTGCAACGGATCCATATCTATTGACAGTCATAGACAGTTTGAGCATAACTTTTTTTGCTTTTTTATAATTTTTGAATACGCCTTTTACGAATGCGATGGGCTCTTTTTGATCTTTCAGTTTTATTTTTCCAACTCGTCCATATCTTTTTTTCACCAAGACCGTCATATTAATTCCCAAAGGCGTCATAACTTGTATGACGCACGTGCAGTTCAGGTGAACCAATTGACGCTTTATTTGACCAAACTACGTGTATGGCCGCTTAAAATTTTATGATTAATTTTATATTTTGCTTATCTTCGTTACTGTTATAGAATAAATTAACATAGCGAAATACATTAGTTTTGTAATAGATTCTTTCCATTTACTACGAATAAATTCTAGCGTCATAACAAACACGCCCAAAGTCGCACAAAACGCTTGCATTTTTTTTTACATTTTTCTGTTGCCCAATTTAAGATTATGCTAAGAATTTCTCGCACACGAACGCCTTTACCACTGGGCAATACACGACCTCGTAGTGTATAGAGCCAGGATGAAAGTTAGTGAGTGCTTAAGAAGCATTTTATTTCATTACATGACAGAGTCGGCCCTGTGTGACGACACCTGATAACGCCGTGCAGGTGCGCTCGCGCCGAGATAGTCGTGCACCATCGCTTATCACTCGTGGCTCAACCTTCGCTGACTGTTTGCATTCCGCCACGACACCCGCCGGTCTGGCCGGCTCACGTTTTGAGTATCTGCGGCTGAAAGTAAAAATCGTTTTTAAGGGGACGTATCCTCGTTCAAAATACCAGATAGTGTCGAATATTTCTGCGTGTCAGTCAACGATGGGGTAAGATAGTGTGCGAGGATTGATGTTTATTCGGAATAAATTAACGTAACTGCGAAACAGATAAATCTTTGTATATCCAATAACTACTTGCCAATAAAAATATTCTACTTGCAATGGAAGCTGCAAAGACAAAGCAATTCGTCTATTTAGAAATGAACGTTTAATTTAATAAGATGTTAAAAAGATTTATGGTTTTTTACTTTATAAAGCTGTATGTCGTCTATTTTTTGTCTAAAAAGTGATAATATTAAAAATTGATTCATATCATAACAAATTAATATTTTCAATAACATTCTTCTACTTTTTTTACTTCTCAAAAAATATTATTTCTTGTAGGTAAAGTATTTATTTTTCTAGTAACCCTTAAAAATATATTGTTGATTAATTTCATAATCAGCATTAAGAATTATGTTATCTTACAATTGTTTGGGCAATTGCTGTTGGTATTGATCATTATTGTTAATACCTTCTATTAAAACACTACTGGAGCGTGTTATTGAATCTAAAAATCACAGTGAACTGCACAATGACATTCACAAATATTGCTAACATATTTACAATCCTTGAGATACAGCCTCGAACGTTGCTCAAGTCGTGGTCCGTGTGAAGACAGTTTCAAAACTTACGCTTCGCATTTAATTTACTATGAAGTTCTTGAGAGTTATCTCCTGGTAGTCATTTTAAGTTTTGACGCAACCGTCTCACGGAAAGCTAATTGCGTCAAGTTTATGAGATGGAAGAGATAAAGCGAACTCGGTATTACCTTAGAAAATAACAAAACGAGTACACATATACATGTAAATCGATTGAAATTTGTGTCAGTTGGTTTACGCATAAAGTATAATTTTGCATACAAAAATTATGTTCTCGTTTATTTCCAAAATATATGAGAAGATTTATATTCTTTACATGAGAAATGATGACTTATAAAGAAAATTTCACTTTCCTGCAATTTATAATTTTTTTTTTTTATGTTCTGTAATTTAACCAAAATATAGAGCTTTATTGTCTTTTTTTAGTTTTTGTGTTTTAAAACAATGTATTATTCGTAAGACGTTGTTCTGCTTCTCGAATAATCTACAAACAAATAAAATAAATATATATTATTTTGATCCGATTCCAACTTATTCTGACACTAAACAACTTTATCAAAAAAGATCGTTCTGAAATACACTGTTAGCTTTGATGAAATATAATCAGTGAAGTGCTCGAGATAACTGTAATCTCTGAGTACAGGTATTAAGATTATAAAGACCATTATCGTATGAGTATGAAATACAATTTAATGAACTTTCACAACCTTAAACATAAACACGCCAAGGTGGGAATTGAACTCCCGCATCCAGGATCTCGTGCCAATGATCGAATGAAACGATTTGAAACAGAATTGGATCAAGTACATTTTTGAAGCGTAATTTTGAACAAAAATATTTTTTTCGATGCTTTTACTTTTATTAAATCCATGCACAAGTTTGCAAAATCTATTACAATTAACGCTACTCACATGTTCAATTATATCACAAGTAGCGTTCATCGTTGTTTCTATCAGAAAATGTTTTCAAAAACAAACATATGTCCAGTTCACAACGGTACAAGAGAAATTTTCAGAAAACTAAAGTGCGAAAGAGTGAGACGAATGCAGTATCAGGAGTGGATTAATTATAGGGTTTGTTATAATATTGTACCAAGTTTAAAAGTTGTTTTACATTTTATTATTCTGGCACCGTGTTTGAAACCTTAACAAATGACAATACACAAGAGCACATAACCACTTGCTTATGAATATATACAGGATTGAGCCAGAGAAAGAGTGAGATAGAATGCGAAATGTATATATCGCATTCTATCTCTCTCTGGCTAAATCCAGTAGATATGTTTGACTATTTTTAGTGCCACTTTTTCGTTTTATCAAATATCAAATCACGACACTGCTAAAGAAGTTTTCAATTCCTTAATCCCACATTTAAAATAATTTTTTGCAGTTCTGTAAACAACATCAATCACACCACTTGTCACACCATAATCACACTACTCCCTATACATTTGAATAACTCGACTTCAAATGATATCCACAAAAAAATATGTGTTTAATTAGTAAATATCTGTTGTGCTAAAATTCACATATTTGCCGCCCGTGTGCAGGCCGATGGTCAGAATAAATTGTTGAAAAACTAAAAGTATCTAAAAAAATTGGGAAGTATATTAGTATAAAGTATTAATAAAAAATTATTACATTGATTTTTTAGATGTTTAACATCCGTGGATGAAAAGTTGAGACACAAAATTAAAGAGTTTGAATGCTAATAATCGTCAAAACACAAACCTCAAAGAAAACCTCACTTAAGAACTTTTAACGTATTTTCCAATATCCATTCAATCACATCCTACGTAATGAAATGCGTACAAAAAAATTCTTCCCCTAATTTTATGTATCGGAAAGTACCTACTACAATTTTTTTTCTGTAACTTGTCTATAAAATTGCATGACGCTTTATATAAGACAGTTTCATCAGAATCGATAAAAACAAAAGAATGTGGAAAGTATTATAAGGCTCCATTTTTTGCATTTATTATGAAACTCTAAATATAATTTTAATTGTGGAAGTATTTCTCCAAAAATATTTGATAGCGATGAACGCTATTAAAATTTGTGCTTTAGTTTGTAGGGTTAATTGTAAAGCCAAATTTAGTAAACTAGTGAATTGTTTTAATAGAAAATAAATAATAGATCGAATTTATATTTATTATTTAAAATTTTTTCATGTAAGAGATTATTAAAATTTTCTTTCAAGTGAATATTTATTCATTAAGAAAAGGTATAAATGCTCAATTTACATTAAGTAGATTGCAATAATTGTGAACAGAAATATTATCAATTAAAACATTGTATGTTTAAAAACTTAAAATTAATAATACGTGTCTGTGTATAAAAAAAAACTCATGACGGCTGCTATTAAGAAATAAAAATACCATCTCTCGCATGATGTCAGTTTATTTCTATCGCTATGTCATGCCTTAAGTTTGGAAGCTACAATGCTATCCAAATAGCGTACTCCGTGCGAGTCCACCACGGCCACTTGGAACTTCTGCAGGTTGACGATGAACCTAGCCTGCACCTCGGTGACGCAGGCCATCATCAGCGCGTAGGCCTCCCGTTCTGTCAAAGCTGAAAGATTTCTGTTATTGTTTCTCTGGGGTTTTAATCACCCCACTCCTGAAGCATAATTTCGCACAATGTTTTATTTTTTATATAGCATTTTTGAGAGGAAAACAGCGTCCTAACCGTCCGTCGTCCATGGACACTCGCAACTGTAAGGGAGTCACTGGCGCGTTGTCTGACTTTTGGTAGAAATAGTATATCTGATGGAGTGAGGAAGGGTAGAGTGATTGAGGGCGACTGAGGTGGAACCAAACTGTTATTTCACATTTGTTTTCAATTACAATGTGATATCTCATCGGTCGAGCTATACCATTCACTTTTATTCTAGATTGAAAGGATTTTTCTATAGTAATACAAATTTAAAACTGGAGCGCTTTGACGGCAGACATCTACGTCATTCCCCGTAGTAGATAACATCGCGGAATTATAATAAATATAACGAAAAAAATAACAAGATTTCGCATTCACAGTACGTTAATAGCAACATTGACGTAAATTGTGCAACGCCTGCCTCGCGTCTGGAAAATAATGTTTTATTTGCTCGTTTTAGTGATAAACGTATATTACACAATTGATTTTTTAGAGCTGCAGTCAATTCGCCAGTCCTTCACATTTCATACCAAATTACTCAACTGCAGCTCCTATGTGTCCTTATATTTTGATTTTTTAGGATTCCAAGCCAAAATAACAAAAACGGAACCCTTATAGTTTCATCATGTTCGTCCGTCCGTATGTTACAGGCATTTAATTCAAAAACTACAAGACGTATATGTATATGAAGTTTATAGTGTAGGTGTCTTGTATGAGCCGTTGCTTATTTTGTGAGTTAAATATCAAAAACAAATATTCCTAGGAGGCATTCTATACATGTAACAGAAGTTGAAAAAAATTTTTTTAGGAAACGTCAACGAGTAGCACCCGTTTCGATAATTCTTTTAAAAATATATTAAGGTCTTTAAGCAAATTTTCTGATTACGAAAATAATTTGGTAAATATCACTCCGAAAATCACAGAAATTGTGTCCCTCCCTCTATTTTCTAAACCTTATGTCCAAGATATATGAAAAAAATAACGAAGATAACGCTTAATAAAAACTTTCAACGAAAATCATTTTGAACATGTTCGGATATACTGCTTTCGAGTTATTGTCGAAAAACTGGGCTTTTCAACAAAAGGATATAAGTGCTATGAAGATACGCTCTTTTGCTGATGCACTTTAGTTTACACTAGTTTAATAGTAATAGTCGACATACCTACTTGTTTAATTAGCTATAGGCGACAAAGTGCTTATAACTATTCGGTGCGGGAAACATGGAAAAAGCATAACAACGTACTTTTTTCATTTGTAGTGCATTTCTTTTTAATAATGGCTTCGGAACCCTTTAATGAGCATGGGCCGACATGCTCTTGACCAGTTTTTTGATCTTACTTCCTTTCATATAACATTATGAAGAACTTTTATATGATATTTACAGAAATGAATTATTTTGACAGAGTAACACTTAACACTGACCCTCCCGCCCTTCCTTGTAAAGCCATACAGGCGTTGGTAGTTGTCCTTCTCACTTCCTTCCTAGCGTTACGTAGTTCATCGACGACCCCAAAAACCATAGATTCATTCCCGATTTTGTTCGCCCCCAATCCTAAACTCTACGTCGCATTTCTTCATAGCAGATTTTAATAGTCGAAAGACGAACGACTAAGCATAGATATCAAGTTACGTATTACATAAAAAGCGACTACAAACTCACTCGGGCTGTACAAGCTCTGTATCACTCCTAGGCTTAGAATGCCTCCGATGCCGTGCACCATGAAGGGCACTGCCACGCACGTCGCCAGGTAGTCCATGTAGAACAGCCGCGGCCCTTTCGCCTTGTCGTAGCCTCCGAACAATACGCCCACCGCGTAAGGCGTCTGGAATATCGAATTGTAATATTCGGTACGGAACTTCCTTTGAATGCTTCATTAAGCATTCGAACACCGAGAGAGGATTTGGGAAAATCAAACATAATGAGGTATACATCGATACATGTTCCGAATACATTATAATAAATCACTCCACATAAAGTCCGATCAGATTTAATATCGTTAGAATTAATTAGTTTTAACTATGCTGTATATATAACACCAAACAGTAAAAGGAACATATAATTATTTTAACTGCAAAAGCTGTAAGATGTAATATATCACATAATTTACAATAATGCGTCACTTCACATAGTCTTTAACTGGGGCACCGTCATATAGCAGTGCTTATATAAATATATTAGGTGATTCATTTAAAATGAATATTTTTTTTCGCTGACACATGAAAATTTTGTTTTTTATGTCGAAAAAAAATACCATGAAAATTTGAGCCCTTAATTTTAATTCTAAGTATCCCTTTTTATTATTGAAATATTTCCATTTAAAAAGCATGTATTTCTAATCACTTTTTCTTTAAGTTTCTATATCTTGGCCGGGTTTTGAGTTATAGTCCTTATCACCACAATTTATGAACTATTCGCGGTTCTAAGAAGGCTCTGCACCAATTTTGTTTCAAGTTAATTTGTGTTGATTGTAGTAGCTCCAAAAGTCGTTTTTTCACCTTTTTTCACACATTTCTATGAAAAACGACCGAATGGCTGGTTTTACCAAAAAACTTTCAAAAAAAAGTAGTGGGAAATTTATTTTTTGATAAATAAGTTCCTTACATTCATAACTCTAAAGAGCATTGTTTAAGAGATATAAGCAATTCAATAGCCAAATATAGAGAAAATACTAGTTTTATTGAAATTTATGTCTTAAATTTTATTTAATATTGTTTTATTGCTCCACTGTCAAAATGATAATATGTACACAAAGCTTTCGACTTAATGAGATTAAAGTATAAACTTTAAAGTGTGACAAGAAACAACGAAAAACGATGAAGCGTGAGTCGAGCTCACGAAAGGAGCTCAGATTTATAAAAATACAACTTTTAGGTAAATACTAGGGTCACTTCAAAGTTACTAAGATACAGAAAACTGTATAAGCAAGATAGGCCAGATTTACACACGTTGAAAGTAGTCACCTTCAGTGTCCATACATTTCTGTAGAAGAATATTCCACAAACGGAAAGCATCGCGCCCGTCGTTTACAGAAATAGAGTTGAAATAATCAGTAATAGCTGAGTCGATCTCTTCTTCTGATGTAAAATGATGAACACGCATTGGTTTTATAATCAAAAAGCAACCAAAAGTCGTACATTGCGAGATCCGATGAGTACGGCGAATGCTCTAAAACTACAATGTGAATTTTCTTTAAAGTTATTGACTGTGAGCGCGTTGCTGCGAGCACGGCGTTGATCTATAGAGCGAAGCGTACGTGATGGATGGTTGGTATGGTCGGCAAGGGTCGCCCTAGAAATTCCTATGCAGGCCATATTAGTGGCATTTTAAAAAAGGGCAAAATTTTAAGCGACGAGCTTGCATGAAAAGATTGTTGGATGTCAGTGAGGCAAGAGAGATATGCGAAGATTGTAGCATGTACAAATCTATAGTATCTGTCTACCCTTCTGGGAAATAGGCGTGAGTTTATATTATTAACATTTATTATTGTTATTGAATGTGAGTGCAGCGGTATGAGAGGATTTATTGTCGTGGTGCAGCATCAAATCTCTAACCCTAAGAGTCTGGAGAAATTCTGGTAAGCAATATTGTATGTACCAGGCCGCCGTGAGTTTTCTGTCCTTTTAATTTAAGCCCATACTTCTTGAAAACACGGTACACATAACTTTTATCATTGCACCTACTTTTTTCACGGTGGTTGGCGTTGGATCATTTTTATAATTTCATTCTCTACTTCTCTGATGTGTAGGCAAGTCACAAAAAGATTATACTTTTTATCACCTTTTTAGACATTATACTGTCACCGTCTTTATTCAATAACTTTAATGTGCGTTGGCTGATCATTACACGCTCGTATTTTAATGTTGTATAAGAGGATGTGGAAGCCAACAGGAAAAAATCTTTTCATTTTTAATCCATGGCGCAAAATCTTATACATTGCTGCGAATCAAATCCCAAGAGTATTCTGAATAATGTAGTAGATACATGAATTGTTATCTTTTATCATTTTACGAACACGGGCGAGATCATCCTGAGTGACGTTTGAAACAAGCCTTCCCGTAGGTTCTGCATCTTGCAGTGAGTTGAGGCCATTAAAAAAATCTCTCAACCATCGAAACACTGGCTCGAGATGGCGCTTCAGTATTAAACGCTTACCGTAACCACTGCACGCATGGCTCTTTGGATACACCACCATAAAATCACAGTGTATCATAGCTCGCCAGTGCTCACGTTTCATTTAGAAACGCGGGAAGTGATTACTGCACGCACTTTTGTAGTAAAGTGTACTTGCACACATGCGCATTCTCGACCGCGGGAAAACCGGCCTCTAAGAGTCTCTCAATAATTCCAGATAGGCTTTCGTATATTGTCTAGTAGTACGCAACCGATTGTGAATGATCCCGATGCGCAGTAAATTTTAACTTTATCTGCGTACGGGATAGATCCAAAAATGTTTTTTAAAATATTTAACGAATAAAACAATTTGGGCATTACCAAACTGACTTACTGACGAAATCCTAACAAGTCTACTACCTTATTTTTGGCGGTGTCGGCCAAGCTGTTTCTGGTGAAATGTACAATAGCGTCCGTATTCAGTTCGTAACCGTTCTTCATCCGGTAGAGCTGGACGTTCTTGATGATGTACTGCGTCAGCTGCACGCTGTCGCCGTGGTCTCCGATCACTCCCATTATTAAATGGTCGTTGATGGTGTATATCTTATCTTGGTCTGAAAATCAATTTTAGTCACCTGAATAATTATTGTAACATACACTCGTATATTAAGTGAAATTGGTAAGATTTTCGAATCTTAATAATGTTAATTTTGCTTGTTCTCGTTTGTACAGAATGTATCGTGAAATCCGTCTAATTGATATGATAAACTTCCTGGTTTATATCTTTTTAACTCAAATTTTACATCAATATTTCTGTTCCATTACAATGTAATAATTAAATTTTATAGATATATTAATAACTTCCATCCACAGCTTTGCCCGCGCTAACATGAATTGAATTCATTCATCTTTTATGTATTGAGCAGTGTCTTTGTTAATTATGATTGCGATGCCGGTCCTGTTTTTAACTCAAAACCCGGTTTCTTTAAATTTTCGAGCCCTGTCCTTTTTTTGTTTCCAATCCCAATCCCTTTGTCGTTTACGATGTCGATCTCGCTATAGATTCTGATTTTAGTTTAGCTTTTAATTCTCATTCGAATATCGCTCTCAGTTCATAATGTCGAATATAATATATATCCATATATCTACAGGCATCATAACATAAAAATAACGGCTGTATATTTTTACAAGCTATACGCAAGTTACATGTGACAAATTATACAAAATTGTCTAATAATTTTGAAAATTGCAGTTTTTGCAAATAGTCACATTTTATCCTGTTATAATTCCTACATCACGTGTAGTCAATTTTTCGCTAATATTTTTGATATAGCGTAACGGTTTTACAATCATAACATATGTGTAAATTTCTAAGAAAGGCTTCACGTACAAATTTTTATGATACCAAATTAAAAACTATTCTGTACCATTAAATTGCTATTTCACACCCTTTAGGATGGACTTTTCAAAAAACCATATACTTGTGTTTTGGAACTAAGTTAATGCGGCATGCGGGAAGTGTTAGTTGACAAAAAATAGTCACGTAAAAAAGCGTTATGCTCCCTCCTTTTAACTCTCAACAACTTTCTATGTCTCTGTCTCTCTCTCTCTCTCTCTGTCTCTCTATCACAGACGCCAGTTAATTAAAGAATAGCCATCAATTATCATGTTATATGTATTTCCAGTGAATAATAATGACATTAAGGTAGTTTCTTTATGATTATTTTTCGATTATTATTCGGTTCTGGAGAAGAACTGTTCAATTTTATGCTTTTATTACTTATTTTGTACATATAAAAGTGGCATTTATTATCAATTTAAAAAAAAATACATAATTGCGCTGCTTGAGGAACTTACAGTTATTAATAAAAAAAAAATGTTAGCACTGTTTAATGCTTTACTTATATTTTTAGGTAAGTTATAATTCTCTATTATACATACATACGCACATACATACATATATAAATCCAATTTTAAGTAAATTAATATTTTTCTTTATATATTATTTTTCGTTTATTTACTCCCAAAAGTAGTTAATTTCTTTTATTTCACGGTTCCTGTTATTTGATCTAACATAATATAAAACGAAAGTAACTTCGTTTTAACCGGGTATCCCGTCATCTCTCGTTAACTTTATTTATATTGGAAAAGAAGGGCTCAAATAGCAATTTACATAACTCTAACAATTCAAAACTAACGGTACTTCAATACAATTTCTTTTCAACCTTTTAAGTAAAGTCCAGAAATTCGTTCTTAGCATTGGCCTAGATTATAAAGACAAGACTTTTACACATGTATATTAAAGTTTTATCATCGCAACCTTTTCGGCTGTACGTTAATTAATCAAAATCAAGCGGATCATACTCATCTTAAAAAATTGACTGCTTGATTGGTCAGTTTCTCTTTTTGTATACAATACCGTTTATCATATGTAGTCAATAATTTCTCATGCACCTCTGTGTTCACATATAATTTATAAGGAATTTGTACTATTTAATGCGTGCTTAATCTCTGATAGAAACAAACATGATTTCGCAGATCGTTTACTTGAGACGTAGTAATATTCAACAATTTTAAAACTACTATCAACTGACTATTAGACAAAAAAAAAGACACTACAAAACGATGAAATAAAAATTCGGTAGTGTCTCAGCATACAACGTGTAAAACTCCGTTTTACATATTTTGTAAGAAAGAAATAGCAAATACTCTTTAACAAGACATTTTCTCATTATTATTTTGTACCCATTTTAATTCTGTTCTTATTTTTTTTTATTATCGCATCTAGTCTATTTAAATATTACATTTTCATTAATAGCTCAACTCCATCGCAAAAAAAAAACACGAGCGGACGCCTTTTAGCGGCAACACAACATCATAACTTACAAACGGACACATATTTAGTGGTTTTTGTTGGTGGCGACATTTGTGAATGTCGATCATCGAAGCGATTATCGAGAGCTCGCCGCCGCATTGTACGGGCAAGGCGTTAAGTGGGGAACGAGCGGCGACGCCGCGGGCCGGAGGCGTCCTATTGTTTTTATGCAAAACTCGCGACTCGAGCCTCTATCGTTATCTCCGAAGACCGATGACATTTTAACTCGATATCTGTTTAGATATGTGAACATACTAGCTGTGGCCGCGGCCTCGTCCGCGTGAACATATAATGAAATCCCCTCATCTTCCGCTCGGGCCGCCTCTCCGACAGCTCCGATTCCGATTCCGGTCGGGTTTCGAATTCAATTCCGGTTCTTTTGTCGACTCCAATTTTTGGTCTCGTTTTAAATCCCAATCCCGACTCTGTGTATCGATTTCGATTACGGTCTCGCTCTCGATTTGCATCCCGGTGCCACCTCGTTCCACTCCAGTATATAATTCATCAATGTATCTATTACAATGTGACAATAATCCAGCTTCTTAACTTACGGAACCGCCCTAGAAACAAATTCACGTTTATAGGGTGGAGTTTTCAAAATCTCTAACACATGTTTTTCTTTATTTAAAAAAAAAGGTTAAATATCCATATTCATAATTTTAACTTCAAAACTAACCGTGATTCCATACAAACTTTCAAGTTCCTTTTCACTTTCTTAGAAATGGAATTTCTAAAACACCCTTTGAGTACTTGATTTAGTTATAAAATAAGCTATTAGTGGAATTTTAAATGCTTTCTCACTCAGGTGTGAAAAATGGAGGTTTCCGTTTAAAAACAAGTTGAGCTTGAAATAACCTTGAAGGTCAAGTCCAAGGACAAATTTAAGGTCACTATTGGATTCCTCATTAAAAGTTACAGCCATCTCGGGACTTAATTGAGACCCGATATATTGTATATAAACATATTATGTATGACGCTCAAGCCAAACCTAATATAAACCAAGCATAACGTATGTCATTTTAATTGACAGTAATAAAATTCGTTATTAACCTGACTGCGCCATCTAGCGAATCCCGCCGTGGCTATAAACGATCGTATTGTAAATTGCAATTCGCAAGACCAAGAGCGATCAGTCAATTAATTTAAAATCGAGCATTTATGGATTCGCTTCGGCGATGACGTCCATCTTTCGATCTGTCACAATTGAGTTTCTATGAAACTTTGATGCAAAACGAGACTCCGCCAAAATAAAAATCACGGCCCAATACATCGTTTTGAAACACAGATTTGAATTGTAGATGTTTATTTTAAGAGGAAAATTTTACAAAGCATTGTTATACATTTTATAAATTGCGATCTCACTAGAAATACTTAATTAAGTTAGTAAGTACGAATTAAATAACGTATTTTGTTTCTAATTTGTATAAACTTTTCGTATGAAATTACAACAAATACTAAGCCTTTTTACACTTTTCTCTATGTGACTATCTTCACTAAACATTAGAAACATGGACAGAGTACAAATCAGTGGTTTTTAAAATCTTTGTCTGTCTGCCTGTAATTGTTACCCTCAAAGTCTGCAAAAAATACTAGATAGAATTTAATTACATTTGGTATGGTAATAGTTTGTACTCCGAAGTAATAACATATTGGATATTATTAAACCGTTTTGCAACTATTTTTTTACATTATGTCACATTTCGTTCAGAACCGGAGTCGGAATTCAACGCAGGGTCAGGATTAGAATTGAAAGCAGGAACAAGATCAGTGTTGACAGCGTGACCTGTCAAAAGATGTAAAAAATCATACTAAGTCCACGTGGACAGAGCTGCGAACGAAAGTTAGTTTCAAATAACTATTGCAACTATCTATACTGCCACAGTTACCCAAAAATGGCACTGTTTGTTTAGTAAGTTTTCACGGCTAATTGATAACGACCGACATCGGCAACGCACGGATTAGAATAAAAGGAGCTGCGGTGACACTTGAGCAAGAGTGCGGAATACTTTCCGTCTTTTGAAAGAATATCTTTAAGTGTTGAAAAAAATTATAGTTTTCGTTTACAGTAAATCTACAAAAAGACCAGGGCATAGCGGCGCATTCGTTTGCAAAGTTGTTTTAATTCGTAATTTTTTTTTAAACGCCCGGAAGGTCTTTGTGATTATAAAAGTGTAAGATGACATTTGATATCTTTTGACGTTATTGTTTAAACAAACAAAAAACCATACAGCCTAGAAAAAATGCATTTATTGCAATAATTTTTTTTAATTATTTTTCATAATATTTCGAATAAAAAAAGTTCTCACACCCATCATCGTATCTCCAACCCATTAATTGTTATGAATTTTTAAAAATTGAAAATCTCCGAAAATCATAATTTTCTTGAATTAATTAATATACCTTAGATATTGAAATGCTATTTTTTTATCAAATTCATTTATCATTTATCTCAAAATCAACATAAATCAAATCATGAATCAAAAATTTATCGAATTTTTAATTTTTCATCAAATATTTGAACTTTATTGAACAATATGGAGTAAATAAATTTTAAAAATTCCGTAAATTTTATGTTTTTTTTACGTTGCCACAATATACTTCCTACGCGTAGAAATTAGTCACGGATCAAAACAGGTATATTTGTATTCTTTTACCTCATTGAAAAATAAGTTAGAGAAATTTAATTTCTATACAAATACTGAAAATATTTTTTTTTTAAGCCAAAATATTTTTATCAACTTCAATGACGGCTAAAGTTATCGAAAAAATGATTAAAAATCTCATTACATTAAACTACGAATTGGAAAAATTAATAAATTCATATAAGAAACAGTAATGTTATTTTTTTTAACATATTACCGCTAAAAAATCAAAAAAAAATTTTCAAAAGTGCCGTCTGCCTTTCTCTTACTCATCTTATACATCGAGATGAGAATGAGATAGAAATACTTCTCTCTCAAACGTGCATGCGTGTAGTAAGCATATTCTTTTAACGTAAAAAAAAAACACAAAAATGAAGAAAAAATTTAAAATCCATTTAAGCTATTTTGTTTAACATAGTTGAAATTTTTGACAAAAAATTAAAAATAATAGCATTTCAATTTTTAAGGTATATTTAATATTAAGAAAATTAGGATTTTCGGCGATTTTCATTTTTTTAAAATTCATAACAATAAATGGGTTGGAGATACGATGCTGGGTGTGAGAACTTCTTTCATTTGAAATATTATGAATAAAATAAAAAAAAATAGTTTAATGCAATAAATGCATTTTTCTAGGCTGTATAGTTTTTTATTTGTTTAAACAATAACGTCAAAAGATATTAAGTGTCATCTTACACTTTTATAATCAGAAAGACCTTCCGGACATTAAAAAAAATTACGAATTAAAACAATTTTGAAAACTAATGCGCCACTATGCCCAGCACTAAAAGTGTAGATAAACATTTTATAGATATAGAGAATGTTTGCATATGTCTAGTCACGGCGGAATCGCAACTGACAAGACATGTCTACTACATTTATAAGCGGGTGTGGCCGCGGCTAGAGAACTAGTAACCTGTAACACATAGACAGTACAATACTTGTGACAATTTATTTGCAATTTAAATAAACATTTTCCTTTTTTAATCTACATTTTCTAACAATTTAATCATCTCTCAACTACAAAGAGAGAACTGAGTGTCCTAAATAATTGAATCGGCCGGCTTATCAACGTAAAGGTTAAATTGCTGAAGTAGAAAGTATAGCCAATTTTTGGCATAAAGTTGTATATACGAAACGAAAGTTAATATGGGAATCCTTCCGTGAGTTCCGCGTATATAATTAGAAACATGTTTGAGTTTCGATTCTTCATATTGCAAATGAACGTTAAACAAGATAATGCGCAAATACTACACTTTTGGCTTAATATAATTTTCTCTTTATTATATAATAAACAGAAGATTTTCTCCATAATGCACGCTTTATAAGACGTAGCCAATTTTTTGGCTTCTCAATGGTATTTCCACTGCGCGATGGATATGTCATTCAAATTGCACGTTTGTCTCTAAATTGTGTTAAAAACGCTATCTGATAGAATACCATGGAGGTCTGCAGATCTTGGAAGATGGAGAATTTCGACCCGGGCCGAGTGGTCCGATGTTTAGTAAATGGGCACCCACCGTCCTTATTCAAGACCACGGTCACATACTCGGTCTGATCCGAAGCTATCATGACGAAGTCGTGGCACCGCACGCCGAGCAGGCACTGCACGGATAAACTAGACATCGTTTAGTTTTTCTCCTGAATATATATCTAAAACAGTGCGTATAAAAACGGTGAGAAGATTAGAAAATTATAAACCTTTTGACGTGTAATTTTTATCTTATCATGTCAAAGATGTGACAAACGACCTCTTTCTACAGCCAATGCAAAAAAATTGTAAAACTTCCCGCTATGATAATTATCTATGTGTTTTGGAGCTCTTCGAGTTCAAAAACGTAATTGTCTCAAAGCTCAGACTTATGTTTAAGTTTTTCGGGTTTAAAAGTTCCAAAACGGTTGACCTTATAGGTCATTCCTGACACTTCTTACGCGAGGTCAGTCTTCAAAAATGTACCTAGCAGGAAATTATTAAATTTGAGCTCATAAGATCTATTTTTCAAATTCTCTGAGCTCAAAAATACAATTTTAATACGTTATTATCTCTTCGAGTTCAAACAACAGATTTATTCAAACAAAACGTTATTTTTTTATTTTTAAACTACAATATTTATCGAACGCGTTGTTCAATGTTGATCTGCTTTGCGGCATTAAACACAATCTTTTAAGCAAAAAATTGGACCGATACTAATTATCAATCCAACAAAAAACTTAAATTACTTTGAAAAAAATCTTTTTTGGTAATTTTTCGTTCTTCAAACGAAGCAACCGATTTCCATGCAATCTGCAACGCTCGACGTTGCTTTCTAAGCAGAGGAGATAGTTAGATTTTGGAATTTATCTGTATAGTAATTTAACACACATGCCACACATACATATATACATCATACAGAATCTGTAACAAAAAAAAAAACAGTAACTTCTAAATTTTATGAAAATTATACAATTTTCATAGAGGGAAGTTAAAAAATATGAACTCAAAAAATAAGATTTAAATCTTATTTTGCACATAAGAAATTGATGAAAACATTTTAAACGGCAATTTTAACTGTTTGTTGCATAAAATTAGTCCTTAATAAACTTTTATTATTTTTATGCCAAAGAAATACAGCTTCTAACACTTATTCATAAGTAAATATTCTCGAATATTTTATATGACACCATATTGTTAGATATTTTATAAAAATGCATTTTAATTCAACCCCAAGACAAACGGTTGACAATAAGCTAATTCAAAATAATTACTGTAGCCAACGGAACGATAACAGAGAAAATGAAAGTGGTGAGTTTGTCAATAACAGATGTTAGCTGTCCGTCACCTTTCACCATCGGCAAACTAACGAGTTGCATGTAACGAGACGCTTTGTGCCTTGTCATCAACCAGGCACTGCAACTTTAGATGTGATTTTTACGATGTTCAATCGTAAATCGAAGGTCTAATAAAACTTAATAGCTTAATATGTCGTATTAAGCAATGCTATAAAATAAACACCTACTCGTATATTTTATTAAATTTTATCATATATATGTACATAATTACTAAATAATATCGTATATACAAAACTGTAACTGTTACAATACTTAATTCGGACATATGCGCCCGTTTTAAATTCCATTTAAATTCAGGCAAAGAATATTGGGGAATATCCGTTCAGAAAAATATAAAACGTTATTTGACAATAAATATATAATTATCGCTCCGCTGCAATGCTACAGCATACCATTATCTGAGGAGAACGAATTTTTAGTGTTTCTTGCTAATAATAAATGCAGACACAGAGCTATAGCTAAAGGGCTTAGATCCGATTGGAGACTATTAACAGCATTTGTCACCAATCAATTGACAAATATCCGTAACTGACGACTTATCATGTACCCTGAAGCACATACGAAGTAGGCTAATTCAAATCAGGGTATCAAACTCATTAGAAGATTCGTCCCAGGGTAAAGATCGAATTCAGTAATTGATAATACTATCATGTAACGCACTACCCATTCCACCGACATCGCTCACTATTGTAATAAGAATTACCTATAAAATATGCAAATGTGCATGAAAGAGCGGTGTTGCCCGTGTGGTGAGCGCTTTTCTTTCATACCATAAGTTTGCGGGTTCCATATCTTAACAACAGCGGGCGTAGCATAACAGTCTGTAGAAGGGTCTCTCTATGGTACTGTTGTACTCACGCCGACGTAATTAGTAAAAGGGATACACCTGTAGAAATGTTTTTCTGTATTATATAAGACGAGCTATTTACACGTCCATAAATAAATACATGTTTCTATATATTATTTCACGTTATTCATGATTTCTAGAAAAATTATATGCTTACAACTAGCGAACAATGGAGCATGTAAATTATCTGTAAAGAAAATAACTACACATGATTACGCTCTATTACGTTAAACTAGTAGCGATCAAGAATAAAGGCCGAGGAATTCCCGAGTAATATTCTAGCATTTCGTTAATTTCATGCAAACGCGCAAGTAATTTAGCGGTTCTTCAAGGCCGGCGAACAGCGCCCCGCCGCGCCGTGCGCTGGGGACGCTCTGCGGTTGAATGTCGTAAGGGTTACGATGCACTTGCGGCTGTGAAGATGCCGTCAGTTGCGATATTGCGATAACTATCGTTTATGCAGGTGTCGACTTCGTTCCTTATATGGGGTAACCAGCGATGGTTAGTCGCAGTACACACACATTATGCAGTTACTCGGGCCCAACATGAGAGGATGCGAACCTATCGCTGTTTGCAGTTGTCGCTCGCAACGAGTGTTGTTTTCACCTTCCTCGAAGTATAAGTTTATTTAGAACGCTTTTCCTCGCCGTTAGCAAGTGATATTGTTCAATAAACAGATAAATTAATACTGAGTACATGTGACGAACCGGGCGCAAGCGTGTGGGACGCTAAACAGCCCTTTTTGTTTTGCTGATCGGCTGTCTATTTGCAGGAGCGGCACTTCGCCCACTTAGGTAGTTTAAATAACACCTCTGAACACTAGATGTCTATAGAGGCTCAGAGTTTCACCTCCGATACGCCAAAACGTATGCTATGTACTGTAATGGACTGTAGACCAGATGCAGTACTGGGGTAGTGCAGATTGAATGCAGCACGCTGTTTCATTCTTCTACTATTTTCTGCAATTTTCTGAATCGTCCTTCAACAAGCGACCAATTTGACGGGTCAAATTTAGACCAATCGAATCGAAGCAGCTCGCGGCCTTATTACGTAAAAGCAGAAATCGATTGCGATTCCGGAATCGATTTGTGAGTCTAAATTGTTGGGTACAAAAAATATTATTCTTATATGCAATTTTGACCAAATTTAAAGCGTTATATTAAATTGATATTTTGCACATTTATAGAGGACCGATGACATTACAATAATATGGTATAATTGGACTGATCTGATGATGGAGCCAGAAGGTAAGCACAGGAACTTCATAACGGAATAACATATCCTAGTCGTGTTTGAGCTTGTTAGAGTTGTCAGGAGATGTACGCTCACCACGAGTGAACTTCAGGGTCTGATGATGCAACTGGAACGTAGGCACTAGTACTCCATAATAGAACAATGTATCCGAGTGGTGTTCGCGGTTGTTAGGATTGTCTTTGAATGCACTTTGACCGTATTGGTTTCCGGGATCTGATGATGAACCCGGAAGGTTGGCGCTAGTACTCTATAATGAAATAATACAGCCTAGCTGTTTTTGGGCTTGTTGGTATTGTCGTGAATTACACTTTGACCATGAATGACTTTCAGGGTCTGATAATGGAGCTGGAAGTTTGGGAGCTCCATCATCAAACCCTGACAATCGTTCATGGTCAAACTACATCTCAAGACATTTCTGCAAATCCAAACACGACTAGGATAGATTGTCTCATTAATGAGTTCCTGTGTTTACCTTCCGGCTCCATCATCAGACTGAAATTTACTCATGGTGACAGTGCATCTTAAGACAACTCTAATAAACTCAAACACTACTAGGATATATCATTCCGTTATGGAGTTCCTGTGTCTACCTTCTGGCTCCATCTGTCTGATCTGACTGTCTGATCAGTCCAATTATACCATATTATTGTAATGGATGACATAACAATAGTCCTCGATAAATGTGCAAGATTTCATTTAATGTAACGATTTACATAAAAAATATAATTCTTCACTTTGTACGAAATACGAATGACGGAAAATCGATTGTAAATCGCTTGAGAATCGCTACAGACTAGTTTTCGCTTTGACAGCGTAATTTTAGAATAATTGCAAATCGCGATCCCTAACGGTTTTGAATTAAAATATGCGATTAAATTTCATTTTGGTAATTCATTGATTTCCTTGTAGAGGCAACACTGTTACGATAAAGACAATTAGCATTTCGAAATATCAAGTTGGCATTGACAAAAAATAATTTTTAAATTATGCCAAAACAAAAATCGATTTCTTTTAGGTAATAAGGTTGCCAAATATCAAAATCTGTCCTCGATCGGAAGCCATATAGTCTGGTCGAGAAGTGAGTTTTCTGCGAAAAATAGTTAAAACAGTCTTAAAAATATGGGGTTTGGTGCATTGGATTCGGAATTCAATCCTGAAGAATGGGAATTTTGGAATTTATCCGCCAATAAAAATTCCAATTGTTATAAACAAAAAACGAAAAGTCAAAAAGGTAGTGTCCGTTTTGCAGCTATAACTCAAAAAATATTAAAGTTAGCTCAAATTTGAAAAAAGTTCCTAAAAGAGGAGAAAATTTTAGTAAAATAACTCCCGACTCCCGGAGTTGTAGCTCTATTATTTATAATTTTAATTTTACGCTGAAAATTGGGTTCCGCACGGCCGTTTCAGCGCTGTCGCGCCGCCGCCAAACGAAGCGTGCATTATAAAATAATTTTTTTTCAATATTCAATATTAATTTAAAAAATTTGTAAAAATTATAATGTCTTCTAGAAACTTGAAAGAATACGATCCCGTTGGAAAAAAATGTTTAACTCTATTTTTCTTAAAGTTATCTAATAGTTAATTAAGTAATTTTTCATGGACTTTAGTTTTTATTAAATCTCATATAAAAGTTTAAATAATGCACCTATAATTTTTTTTCCTTTTTTTTAAGTAAACAAAAAATGAAAAATCCGGGTAAAGTTATTAAAAAATTTTTTTTACTAAAAATTTGATTGTAGTTGCTTCTGTATTTATATATCGTGTTTAATAGTTTTGCTAAAAAATTTTTTGCGCCATTTGTTTATAAATTTTTATAAACAAATAGACAAGTTTAATATTTATCGAAAATTTTTTTTGGCCATTTCATTGTCTTCGTAAAATGATGACTTTTAAAAAAAAATTTTTTTCTTAAAAACAATTTTTAATTGTTTATAATCGTTTTTTTCATTTATCAATCCTTTAAATTATTTATTAAGAATTTTTTTAATTCATCATTTTCTATTCTTAATATAATTATAAAAAAAATATTTCAATTTTCATTGTTTATCAAATAAACAATTTGTTATAAACAAATTCTGATTTTCCTTATATTTTTTGCCGTAACTTTAATAAATTATAAATACAGTCATGTGCATCAAAGTGGTAAAAAAAACCTTTCTCTATCCGCTTTTGCATTTTAAATAATTTTTCAAATCAAACTCGAAACCGTCCTCTGTTTTGTCAACTTTTAAATTGTTATAACTTCTAAACTATTGGTGATACGGTCTTTGACATTCAAGTCGATCTTTTAGACAATTTATTGATCTATCTAATCAATTTTTTATCTCCTCTGTATCTATACTGCATCTTTAAGCGCTGAAACGGCCGTGCGGAACCCAATTTTCAGCGTAAAATTAAAATTATAAATAATAGAGCTACAACTCCGGGAGTCGGGAGTTATTTTACTAAAATTTTCTCCTCTTTTAGGAACTTTTTTCAAATTTGAGCTAACTTTAATATTTTTTGAGTTATAGCTGCAAAACGGACACTACCTTTTTGACTTTTCGTTTTTTGTTTATAACAATTGGAATTTTATTGGCGGATAAATTCCAAAATTCCCATTCTTCAGGATTGAATTCGAATCCAATGCACCAAACCCCATATTTTTAAGACTGTTTTAACTATTTTTCGCAGAAAACTCACTTCTCGACCAGACTAATACCGTCGCAACAGCTATGCTAATTTTCAATGTCGATTCCGGGCCGTAACTTAACGGGCGCCGCTATCTGGCGCCCCTGAATGAGTACCGTCAGCGGTCGGCGGCCCTACCGCCGATTTTTATGTCACGTGGTCCGCCCTCTGAAGGATTTCTACTAAATCTATTATTACTAAACTGCATATTTGTTTGATGCATTTCGGAAGTAAAACTCGTATGTTTATTTACAAAATAAACCTATATGTACGAAACTATATTAAAAATGTACGTTTCACTATAAATTGTACTATTTTTTCGTATTTACGAATCACACGTTAGTAATTAGTCTATCCGAACTATATCGACTAAAACACTTAAGATAGTGAGTATGTTCAAACCGTGTGTACGTAAGGGTGCGCAGAGACGTTTCCGTCACGAACATTACAACTTATCAATACACGCTTTGGTTCTAACCCACACTCTTGGATCTAGAGTCGAGCGTACCACCACTGAGTAGCCACCATTCATCTTTTTTTTTCATTTATATTGTGTGTGCTAGTAAATACATACTTAATCCCTTACAAAATTAAGACTATATCTTATTAGGGATAGAAGCTCATTACAAATTGATATGTGTTTGGAAGTAGCGCATACACATGGAAGACTTGATGAAAATGCACTTATCCGACTTAACAATTACTTACTATACTGGTGTTGTACCAACTATTAACAATTCATTAATATTGTACTGTTCCCTCCTATTATATTCATGGACATAGGATATTATTGTGCATATCACTTACAGCGATGGAGAGCAATTCCAATTTGCAAATTCATTTAATAATCGGCTAAATACGAGTCGGATATGTCGGAAACAATAGATACTTCGGTACCATAACGCAATATATTAGTATTATGTGTCCATAAAAAAAAATCAGTTCGAAATCCGCAGTACAAATCCTTTATCGGTTGTTTTTACTTGTTATTTTGTCTTGGGATTTGCATTATAGTTGCACCAAGTTTAGCATTTAAATTTGTTAGTTTTTAATTTTAAAACGATGCAAAAAAAACAATCTAAGTAAAAACATATTTTATTGTGGAAATCCATCTGCAATTACTATTAGTTCGTTTATAGTATATTAGAATATCTTCTGCTTCAATAATACATATTCTGTCGATATTTCAACTAGGTACCTATTGTCGTAGCTAGGTGAAATATTTTTTTTATTTTTTAATTGTCCGACAGACAGACAAACGGTGTATGCTTAATAATAGGGTTCTAAACAAAACTGTAAATTACTCTTACCGCTGTTACTAGAAACGTACTTCTAATAAAAATTTCATTATGCAAAATTGTCCAACTAAAAATATAAAATACCTTTAATAAATTACTAAATATTTTTTCATTTGTTTAACGTTATCCTACTTAACCTATTTGACAATGTTTCCTGGCTCAAAATAATATACAATTAACTTTGTATGTGTGTGAGCACCCTTACTGCTGTGCTCATGGCACAAATGTGTTTAATTTACACTAGATCATAATGAATGTGAACTTTGCCTTTGTGAAAATCGGTGAAGCTTTTTGAGCTCACAGTGCTTTAATTTCAACCCCATTGACGATATTATGTCGTTTTATCTCATATTATTTAACTACGTATTATTTTATAGAGATTATTTCAACCTTTTCTCTAATTAAACATAAATTCAATCTGTAAATTCTAAATAGTTTTCCATGGCCCATCGTACCGATTTCTTTATCAGGCGAAAGCGAGCGCTATCTCGCGCCACACCAATAATAACTTTTAGTATTTTCTACGCTGATAAGGTATACAGAGTTGTGGCCTAATTACTAAAATACTCCACAATACGAAATTAAAATACAAAATAAGTCTCAACTATTTCTATGAACTTAATCGTAATGTCCGAGAATAACATCTTACCGAGACGTCGTACTTGTGTTAACTAAACATTTTGTTGGCGAATACTATTGCGCGTGAAGCTTACAAAGAAGATGCCTGACACGCTGTCGCTCTCGACGGGGGTAAGCTTGGGCTTGCTGGCCGGCATAGTGTCCGGGGTGTGCTACCTGGTCGCCAACGGCCTGACGTGGTCCAGGTAAGTCATTTTCTTTGATTTATATATAGAATAACTTAATAAACCTTACCAGTAATGCGTCCACTGTAATCCTTGGTGTCATCTATCCAATGATATCCGAGTTTATGAATGACAGACAGATTAAATGATTTTTATATGTAGACTAGCTTCTGTCAGTGGTTTTCGGACTTAGAATAAACTCCTGCATCCTTTGAATTAAACTCGTTGCAAGCCTGAACTAGGATTAAATTACTCTTGTCATTTTGTTCCCTGCGTCTATGTGAGTTCTGGTTTCGATTCTGCCGACATTACGGTCCTTATTAATAAACGTTACTTAAATGATGCGCCATCTCAAGAAGTTTCGTGGGAGCGAGAAAAATATTATTTTCAATACCGAAACAGAAACTCTCTCGCTCTTTCCACTCTTAAGATAGACGTACACTTAAATATGCTTTATTAATACGGGCGTATAACAGTAAGTATTTCAATCCTTCTATAAGAAATATTTCTTGTGCGATTTTTTTTTTCTACCATTTCTTGATAATGCTTTTTAGTTGTTCAGAAAACACATATTCTGTGATGAAACTCAAGATAAATCACTACACCTTTGATAAAAATCGTTTTAATAAAATAAACTAAATAATATATTCACCATTCCTCAGTAGTTAGGTGTTTGAATTAGGGTTTAAATACCATGTCCTTCTCTGAACTTTAAACTACCTGTCCGCCGAATTACATCAAAGTCTATTTGGCGGTTCATCTTTTAACCGTATCGGTTTCGTAGTTAAATTTTGAAAATTTTGTTTTCCTTTAAGGGGGAACACCTTAAATTGAGATAGTAAATATTTTACTTATTTTTAAAACCTCCGTTCAAATCCCTTTTAAGTTTTATGTGTCCGCTCTTCTATTCAGCCATGGAAACTCGACGAACAGACATACTCACATTTGTAATTTATGTTATTAGTATTATGCTAGTAATCGTATTAACCATTTGTTACTAATTAAGGCAAAACTTTGTTTCACGAAAAGTAAAATAATGCATTTTAATAAGTTGTTGCCGACAGCGATTATTTTTGTTATACACCGTAGTCATGCAACGTAATCAGTTGTTATATGGACATAGAAAAAGTCAACACAGACTAGTGAATTGTTATTATTTTATGATGTTTATTCATCCCCTAATCATATCATCCCAGACTTTTTTCTTATTTCATATTGAGGGCCTCCCTCAATTATTATTGTGATGAAATATTTTTAACTCTATGTATATAAGCCGTTGAATGCTCATATCTTTAGCTTGCGGGATTGAATTTTCCTACTATGATTTTTTTCGTATAGAGTTCATGAGATAAAACGAGCATGCGGCCCATTAAAAAGCAAATGTTCTCCGTGGGTTACGGAGACCCACGAGCCCAGGGGGTCACTAGTGCGTTGTCGGCCTTTTTAATAGGAGCACACTCCCTTGAATACCCCCTAGTTAAGGTTCGTTAGGAATACCGATGACGGTAAATCATTCATAAGAGCCACACGGTGCTGAGAAAAAAAAATCATATGAAGCCTACAGTAATGGCGTCAGCCGTATAGATAGTGCTGATTTCATTTCTATATCCAATACACTTAAAACCTACGTTTTCGTCTCAAGGCAATCGCTAGTTACATACTCAATTACATAATTTACTACAACAAGCCAAGCCTATACAGAGTTAACTTTATCTAATTGTTGTTAATTTCTCATTTTTGGTATATTTCTTTCTGTATTATATAATCGTATAAAAAATAATTAGTAAAATCTATAATAATCAATTTAAATAAAATGTTGAAATTGAATAAAACACTAATTAGTTTAATATAACTGTTACGAGGTATTTCATTTTCATTGGAACCTTTAAAACATTAACAACATAATAACAATAATATAAAAAAATATAAATACTTTTTACATACTTTAGCTTCATCTAACGTTAAAACGTTGTATTACAACTTTATACGCCATAGAACAGAAAAAAACCACGAGAAAAAGCTGTCACTTCTTACACAAAGTCGCACAACTAACGCCCTCTGTAGTGGTTTATTGTCACTCAATCAAAATGAAATGGTTACAATCCTCTAGATGGCGAGATTTAGCAAAAACAAAATTAAAATCATTCGAATTTATATACATGTTTGACGCATCGTGATCGTTATGTTATATTTTTGTAATATCATTTTTAATTTTTTTCATAGACCACATTAACATCAAATTATGTTTTTTATTATTACGTTAGGATTGTAATGGGATTTATTAAACGCAATATAAATAACATCAGCAACTCTGTTAACCCTATTACTTATTCATCGCTATAGATTTTGTTCTGAAGAGATATTAAGAATCATAGACAAGTATAAATGTTTAGTATGGTCCTAGTTTTAACAAATGCGTTAACAGGACAGTAGGTACATTAAAAAATATTAAGTATCTGCTTAAATAGGTAATTATTTAAAAATAAGCAGTTAACAAAAAATGGAAAAAAACCCTATAAACTCAAAAAAATTAATTGTTGACGTTTTGAAAGTAGAAATTGATGAACCGCTTTAAAAAATTCCTAACACGTAATAAGTCATCACAATACAGAGATAGCTATCGCTCCACATTGTTAAACTCAATTTCGTCACATCCGCATCTGACCATACAATAATTTCAACAAAGCCTCAGTAATCGGACACCAACCGTGACAAACGGACAGAAATGACCGCAGTAAAGTTTTAAGTTTTGTACTAATCGGCATTTTACGTTCAATCACAATTAGCGCTTACAACGCTAGAACCGCTAGAATCTGTAACGGAACGCGCTATAATTAAAACTGATGGTGCGCTACGGTCTATCGGCCTAGTAACCATATGCTTCACTTCACGGTGCAGTGGTCACCCGCGTTCGAAATTCAAAAGGGTGGATTTTGAATTAGGAATGCGTGGCGCATTACGCCCGCGCTCAGTTCAGTCACTTCCCGCCAATTCTGCTGGCCCGTCGGCGTCGACTTAGTGCTTCGACAAATACAACTAAATACGTATTTGTTCATTTCACTCAAAATTGTGTTCGTTTATGGTGTCTGTTTGTGATGTAAAACTTGATAAATAATCTGAAAAAAGGATAACAAACACTACGGTAAGTCGCTTTTATTTTCAATGCTTATATATAATTGAAAGAAACTTGTTTAAGAAACCGAAAAACCGCTCGATACAGAGGTATTATTATAAACTTTACAGTGCAAGTTCTGGTCAGATTTTTATTTATTGTGGATACCCATCGTTAGTTCCTGCAAGCGTAATAATAATAGAGCCTCAATTTATAATGTAAAACCTTAGAGTTGCATGATTACATGTACGTACCTATTTTATGACAGTCGACGATTAATAAGTCAATCAATTTAATCCTCTTTTTTCTTGAGTATTATACGTTATGAGATACGTTTTCTGATCCAAATTAAAACGTCGATAAGAATATAATTGTCATATCTCACATATAAAGAAAATGTTCAATGTTCAATACGTACATAAACAAAATCAAGAATTTATTATTGATTAAAAATACGCCTTATACTAATAAAAATATGATAATATTAAAAAATGGAAAGCCGATACGAGCTTATTCGATATGTACTACAATCGTTCTTCGCACGATTGAACAACAACGAAAATAAAGTACATTAAAATGTGCGAAAAGCGCAAAGACGTTGACAACTTATATTATTATACTTGTGTCAGTAAAAAATTGTAACTTACTTTGCCACAATAGATTAATAGACAGAAGCCGCCCAAGATTTTTGTAATTGGTGTAATTTAAGAAAGCCGTATTAGTAATCAACATTTGGTAGGCGGAAAGATATGAGAATCGGTCTTTTCTTCCGTTTCTACCATTCTTAACTGCGCATAGACGAAACATAAGTCACCCACAAACTCGTATCGGCATCGATCACTCGTTCTTCACGAAAAACGGGACCGGCGCCGGCACACTTCGTGCGTGCGCCTCATCGCCGTCGTTTCCGAATTAAAACCGCTCGCCCTCGCGCCGGTTTCGCCGTCGCGGCCGGTAACTGTAACATTAGTTTTGTTTAACGGAATCCGAGCTAGATCCGTGAATGTCACAGTCCACCGGCCGCCTGTCACAATGGGCGGTGTCGCGCGCTTTGCCGGCCGCGGCGCCCGTCGCGCTCGGCCGCGGACGCTGACGTCCATCGTTTTCGATTTTCATTAAAAAAAAAAGTTGTAAATGTTCAATCGACACGTTATCCAACAATTCTCTATACGAGCAATAACATTTTGAATGATATTGATCAAAACATTGCATTCTTTTTATCTCTCATTACAAACGCACGCCTCTCGCGTCTTAGATATTGTAGAGGAATAGTGAAATAATCCTATGGACGACTCCTCGTTCGAGTACGGCGGGTCTCATAGCTAGGACATTTTGTATATCGGACGTATGCGAACGCGCATACGTCCGCACGCGGAGTTCCCCGTTCAAAACATTAAACACTAAATTGCTCCACCGTGGTCAATTTATCGTCTGCAAATCGTTGCAATCGAAAGATGAATTTCAAAAACACGTCGCGGGAATCTGATGAAGTGCATGTCCGGTCGATTGCACAGATATGCACGTACAATTGTTATTACATTGTTAATATATTATTTCTTTCGTCAACATTCTGTGGTAGAGCCACCCTGTAATTAATTTGACTGCTGCACGAAACGGGCCGGCTCGGCCGGTGAGATATCCGCTCTCGTGGAATACAGAAACGAGACATAGCAGCTTTTATTGTTGCATTTCGTCCATTCAGTGAGAGTTCCGGCGGTCCACTCCCATCTTTGTCGATTTTCTCATTCCTTTCTAAAAGTCCTGATGGCCACTCCCATCCTCATCAGATATCATATTCCTTCCTAAAGAACCGCAAATGGACTAATAACTCCTGGGTTGTGAGTGTTTTTAGTGACGGTGGTCACCTACTCTCTGGTGGCCCTCATGTTCATTTGCCATCGAAATGCTATATAAAACCTCCCTTGCAGATATAAAAGAACAATGACATAAACTACTGTGCTGAGACTTTATAATTTTATATTTCTGATAGCGCTATAGCCAATCGCAAGTTATAAATATACGAGTAAAATGTCTCTCATTTTGAAACATACGCATACTACATTTCGACAAACCGACAATATTTAAAAAATAATGTAAAATAATATGTACTCTAAACATCTTTCAACAACTTGTAAAACATAATAGATATTTAAACTATAGAGCCGACTATAAGTTGTGATTAACAAATGAGAAAATCTTAAGTTTTCCTCATAAAAAGTTTAAATTCGTATTATTTTATGTCAATGTATTAAACTCTTCGGAAGTATTAAGTTCCTGTTGAACTCTCATCTATCGATAGAGTTGATTTATACGTGAATCAGCTTACTTAAAATTCGGTTAGAGTACCTTGCACGTGGCTAGCAGGGTTGCCACTTCATCGCTATCTATATCAGAAAAAAAACTAATTTCATAACTTTTGACATTGCTCTCGACTTAGTTCGCGTGACGGTTATGAAACATCAAAGACACGAAAAGTGTCTTTCATTTCTTCGTTATTTTTCATCACCCATAAAAAATCTTAAACAAGATGTCATGGGGTCTTCTCCAAAGCAGCAACTTTCATAGCGAGATTTCTTTTTTATGACCACTATTGATTTAAAAAAATTAAAATGTTATAGATAGTTGGACACATTTTTTCTGTGACACGTACTGACAAAAATCTAACGGTACGAAGGTAGCATTTATGTTACTTTAGTTTATATTAGAGTAGTTTATATTAAAGAGAGGAAAAAGAATGATTAGCCCCTAGTTAATGTAGTGTGATAAATTGTATTCTAAGTCAAGCAGTAGAATGCTGCTAATAAACTCAAAAAAATATTGTTTAAATGGGTTCATTAGTTTTTAAGTGAGTAAGAACAAACAAACAAGTAAATTTACAAACGAACATAGAGACAAACGAACAAAAAATTTAAAAGCAACAGTTTTGAAGTTTGTATTGTGTACATAATACATAACACTTACTCAAAAAAATATTTAATTCTGATTTGGCATTCTTACGATTTTTTTAATATGTATTAATATTTTACATCTGAAGATACACGTTTCAAAATATTTGACTAGGAACTGACTGATTAAAAAAAAGTGGTATTTTTTAAATTTGACAAACGGTAGTATTTCTACTTTGATATGAGCTTCATTTAAACGGTTTCTTTTCTTTTATATATCGAAAACCTATACTAGGAACGCGCCCGCGAGCGCCGACAAAAGAAATGAAACTATTTCGACATATTTCCAACGTCAATCTTGGCCGGTACGTAAAAAATTTTCCACCTAAAATCCACTCTTTTATTTGACAACGCTGTCTTGAACTCCAGAATCATAATGCAGAAATCTTCGTATCGTCTATTTTCATCAATAGTGATCTTCACATCAAAGGCAAAATCTATAAAAGTTGATAAGATACATGAGATACTTATCGATTTTTCTTTGAAATTATGTTCATTTAATGGTACTCTAGATTTTCAAAATCATACCAATCTAACCATATATCAAAGAAAATGTCTACATCTCTATAAAACGAGCCTCGTCTGTTTCGTTTAATTTATTTAAAAGATCTCTAACTGAACATCTAAAAGAGATCGCTGCCACGCGCGATCGTATGATTTTCGGTGCTCTCGTTGATATCGCCTAAGCGAATCAATATTGTCGCCCTACTTGGAATTCAATGCTATTTTTGTTTATTTTAAATTACGAGACAGGTGACAACCCTAAGTGACTAGAGCGCTAGTATCGTTCGACCGTGAACTAACTTACCCTGTATTGTGATTCCATGCACGTGAGTGTTTCCTGTCGCTTCGTTTCTATAGTGATGTCGCCGTACCGGTTTCCGGAGCATGGATAAACTCACTACCTATAGTTGAAAATGAATTCCTTGCCATTTGTCAGTCTTTTGCTTCCTGGTGCGCAGTGTCTGTCCAATCCGATATTACGTAAAATATCGAAATACAAAATTGCATAGTCCACATATAAATTCAAATATTTACTGTTCATGAAAATAATATTAAGTTATGACAATTCGCCTTTTTTTTAAATTAAAGATCTGTGTCCTAAATTTTTGTTGCATTTATGTAAATATGATATAAGAAAGTTTAAACAATAGAGTGCCATGTGCAATATCTTCTTCATGATGAAATAAGTATACGTATATACAGATCAAAAAACGAATGTCCCTTCTCTGATATATGTATCGCACCTTAACCATTCGACGCGAAATCGTACGTAGATTTTAGAGTATTTCCTTTTTATTAAGTTTCGTAACTCATATCGCCCAGCAAAGTGGGTAACGTTTACAATATAAATAAACGTGAGACGAAACATTGTCATGGCACGAAAGAAAATAATTGCTCTCATCGACTTTTTTAGTGAAGCCGTTTTAGTAAACGTGCACCTAAACTTTAGCGATTAGGGCGCTCGTGGTGCACGCCACCTGTATGATTGTGATACGTGTTCATTCGACGCAGTGGGTGGTCCGATACATAACTATTGAGCACAAAGCTAAATACACATATTTTGCGTATCCATGTGCCAGTGTCGCTACGAACAGTCCCGTACTTTTATCACAATTAGAGCGGGTCCATAACATCTGTCGGTGGAGACGAGTGGCAAATCGTTTCTATTTCGACAAATGTGAACGCTTCAACGTGACCGTCGTTTGTCCCTCAAACTTTAAATTTTTCTTCTCTTGCTCACGTGACATCTACGAATGATACACGACGTCAATATATATGTGTATATGTATATATATGACGTCAATATACAATACACATCAAATCGTTAGCGCTTGTAGAAATAGAAAAGGTTTGCCGCTTGTCTCGGCCTGCTGTACTCTGCTTTATCATTAATCATACTCACCGCTCACATCATGATCCAAAACGAACTTAAGTTGAGGTGAGACGACTCTTTTAAATAACTATTTCGGTAAAAGCGAAAAAATACAAGCAGTACATTACTTTATTGACTTACATTCGATCAAAAGTTAAATCGTAAATTTATAGTCCAATATAATGAGAATGGTAGATTTGACTCTACATAAAATCTTACAAAGCTTATAATAGAAATTTTGCCTATTCTTCTTTCGTTTAATGTTTTTAATGTAATATAACTTGAAATACGAATTAACTCCATATCCGTATCCAGGCGAAGTCATGCGCAGCCGCTAGGCAATTATAAAGTTTTTGCGATGCGTAACTTTTAATTTTTTTCCTATCTTCAGATGAAAATACTTCATTTTTTTGCTGACGCAATCCCTCTGCGATTGCAATGCGCGTCTCCCGCCGTCAAATATTTCTTGACACTGTTAACTAAGTCGTTGTACATCGGGTTTCGTCTGTTTAGTTGCGGTAGAATTTCGACTTCCCCTGTTTCGTCGTTCTGGAAATCGTTTAAATTTAATCAGAATTAAAATATTTATATGGTGTTTAGAGAAAGATTTTGAAAGTTGTGTTGAAATGGGTGAACAAAGAATTGTCAAATGAACTATCGATCAAGAAATGTTTATATTCCCATGCATATTAACAGCATACACTAATAATGAAAGATGTGCATATAACAAATTGAAAATAAAATTCCCGATAATACCGTCAATTGATAGTCGATAAAAGGATAATTTATTAAGCACCTATTAAATTTCGTTTTCATTTTAACATCGCCAACCGCCATTTGGTTCTAATTGGCACATTTCGATCATATATGCCGTCTCAAAATATTTACAATTTTAAAACACAGGTTCGTTTTGATTTTCTAAACTAGCCGCTCCATATGCGATATATAGAAGTATATCATCATTTTCCAGAAGAATTCAATACCTATTATATTATTTAGTAAAAAAAATATTTACGATGTCAACGTAGAGGCGGCCAAAACAAAATAAACTTATAAATGTTTTTTTATTCATTTTATTATTTCATGCAATAAATTGTGATAATAAAACGAAATTAACGTGAAATGAATCATGAAAGCAATGATGAAAGCCACCGGATATAAGAGGGTGTTGCGAAGGGTGTCCAGGGGATGGGAATGTATATATAATAAAGCTGCTGGAGCCATATCTCAAAGCCTGAAAAAACGATAAATGTGTAATGAATGGTACAAAGGCGAAGGCTCGCAGAAAGGCTGCGAAAAATATCCGCTCCATGCATCTTCACAGCGTCGTTACAAAGTAGTGTACAAAATCATTTAATAGATTGTAAATAAGCATAGACAAAACTCCTAAAATAGATGCTATGCACAAAACATATGTCTTTAGTACCATATATACGATTTTTCCCAACTGAATATTACAGAGATGTAATTAAGCTTTAAAAGGTTTCAATGGTTTCAAAGACTCAAAAAAGCTAAAAAGGATTATTCATGGAAGACTCCATCCATATAATGGAGTATAGCATGGATAACGGACTCATAAGGGTATTGTGATCTCTATTATATACATAGAGACGACACTGCCCGCGCAGAGTAATCCTCACTGATTGGACGTCTAGCCGTTAGCTAAGGATATGACAGTGGATGCTCACATTTTCAGGCACAGTTATTTGAAAAATATGAATATGGACTGAAAATGGACGAGTTATTCATCGAATGACTCTTGTACATGAATCATAAATTAATCGTTACAAAAAAAAAACCTTTTATAGCATTTTCAAAAGGCAAACGAGTATGCGAATCACCAAAAAGTAGGTGTTCACTGCCCGGACCGCCCGATTTTGGTATTACAGCCAAGTCATTCACAACTTGGCTCTACCAGATTAAATTCGTAATTTATTGATTGCAAAATAAATTCGGTATCTGCTTAAGACCATGTGACAGAAATGAAAACCATGAAAGTGGAAAATATGAAATGAATACTTTTGATTGAAGATTTGCTAAATATTAAGAAAAAAAACTTCGTCAATCGTTGTTCCATTTTTTGTGCTTTCATTTGGATCATTTGACATATTCGAATCTAAAGTTGATTTGAAAAAAATCAATAACTGGTTTGATGTGCCTTTTGCGAAACCAACATGAAATCTCCACTCAAAATCATTGACAATGTATGAAGATTTCGTTCGAGAAGAGTAGATCCTGCTTTGGTACAGATAAATAAATTATCGGAAGGTTGGACGCGGGTCTAGGGGGAGGGTCGTGGGCGCAATGCCTTCCCCTCTCCCTCCTTCCGACACACGACCGAACACTCTTTTGGTCTTACGCCAATTGAAGGATAAATTATCATATAAAAAATGCCTCCCTCAAACGATATACTAGAGAATGACCCTCTCTGAACGAAATTTTGTATCCGTGCCTGCTCGGAATCAAGATCGAATGAGTAAGGGAAAGGCATTGATGGACGCCAAATACTAGAATGTGAGCTTGAACTTGAAAGTTCAGTCACGTCTTGGGTCGAATAGATATATTTAACTTTTTATTAAAAAGACGAATCCATACTATATAATTATCAGTTCCTAAGTCATCTATATCATTTAAGAAATGCTATAACTTACCCGAAAGTGAAATATTTTCGCTTTTAGTTAAGATACAGCAAGTGCTTATCTTGTGTTCTTTAATCATATTATTTCCTATGAGGATAGATAATGTCTCATAGACATACAACTAATTTACATACATGTATTATTTTATTTAATACGTACAACATTAAATAAAGTATTAAATTAATCATGAGAATTCGAACCAGGGATTGATCAATAAGGTTTCTAGCTTAAATCAAATCAACCCCCTGCCTTTGCCTCAAAGAGTACGCTTAACCATCGATCCTGGAAATTGTGATCACATTGGTGCCGTAACAACGATCTTCAACGGCGCGAACACTCCAATAGCCGAACCCCCCAGTCAAGCGCACCATTTTTTTCAATAAAACTGTTTTTAAATTACAGATAGGTGTGCGCATAAGCAACCGCGAAAACATTTATCAGCATACAGTCTATTCTCTATTCTCGGTATTTTCTTCACGATAATTACTAACCGAACTCAGAGTTTGTAACAATCATTTTTACAATGAGACCTAGTTATCAAAGCCGATTGCGTGTGTAGCGTGTTCAGAGCAATCGGGTACTATAATTATTATACTATTGTAGTACTCGATTACAAAATTTTGCGAACGAATGAACTGCCGCTTCGAGTTGTGTCAGAGCCTCGCTCCCGTTTGGCTTCGGCCTCTACTTCTCGTTCCTTCCCGAAAGCAAATCTGACTGCGACTGTTCCAGTTGGACCGACGTGCAATTCTAGAATTCAAGGAACAATCTTGCCGATAACGCCTTCAAAGTCGCAGCATGAGGATGTCACTTTTCCTCTATTACAACTAAACCAGAAGTTGGGTACGATTTTTGATGTCAGTATGATTTAAATTGAATGAGTCTATTAGTACATGCACGACTGTTTGTAATATAAGTAAACATTTAGTTAACTAGAACCAGTTTATAACTGATCTATTCCACCTGCGTAAGCTATTAGACCTCTTTTGAAACTGGTAGGTTTCATAGTCACTGTCCTATTATGACATCTATCTGGAAAATAAGACAATATATCTTTAATTACTTCTGTATCTTAAGGAGACTGGAAAATGTTGCTTTTCATTAAAAACCAAACAGCTCCAAATAAAAGCTGATTTTTTATTACTTTTGTAACAATATATCTCTTATTTTTAATTTTAATTATGAAAAGCAAATCATCACTAACCCCAATCTACGAAGAATATAGGCTATCTCAGGCCAAGCAACATAGCTATCTCAATATCGCATAGTGTTTACATATCAGTAAAAACTAATTCACTTAATTAAATTTTCAATTGCATCCACAGCTTATAAAGCATATTCATTTTTTTTTCCAAAAAATGCTAATTAAACCTAGGTATAAGAAGCCTAGATATTGACCAACAAACGGTTGTCGAAATGACTGCATTTGTAATCCCTTTTTATAATTTCGTATATTAAAGAACACTCATACCTTCGCATAGTATTCTACGTTAAATTGTCTAACAGAAACTATCCGCCAATCACAATATAGCTATGAGAGATTGCTTTTAAACGTATTAAGCGATTATTCATTATTTGGTCATGTTCGTAAGGTTGACGTCAGAAAGGCAAAGGAGAATAGACAATCTCCTTTGCCTCTTTTACGGGGATATGTTTTTCTGGACAGAAGTCTACAATATTTAATCTATGTGAAGATAAATTACGTATGTATATATGTGTGAAAAAAAAATTGTACTCACACGCCCTAATACTATGACATAATACGTCGCTCTATGCTCAAACAATCCAGTAGCGTTGGCTGAAGGTGGTAGATTCAAGAGGTTTTTTAGACTTCCTCTGGCATCACATATATCGAAATTAGTAAATATCCCCATTCCACTAATTTTTCTGATGTGCTGTACCATTACGCCGGCGATGCAATTGGGGTTTATTAGGATGAGTTTCTCTATGGATAAATCGTCCGGAAGAGAAACATTTTGTATGGTATGTAATTCGGTAGGATGTTTGTAAATAACTTTTATGAACATTTTACTGTTCAAAACTAAACATAGTCTATTTAGACGTATCTAACTGACAATGTGTCAGTTATTGTCACTCAAACAGCTTGATTGTGAGTGTGGAAAAAGGTTAAATGACCTCAGAAGATTAAAGTGGCGCCAAACCGTTCTATATAGAGCCTTAATTCACACCAACGTAAATCATTATTTTTCTATTATATTTAAAAGCTTTCTCTCTGTGCTTTTCGGATTTATCAAAATCAATCGACTATTATAATATGCCCTTTAGTGTGCTGAGGCGTGGTTACCAATTTAAAAACAATTATTGTTGTCGATGCTTATGCTCCAAGACATATTTCCGATTTCTTTCGAAAATAAAAGGGAAAATTTTCCATAAAGAACTAATAATTGATGATACGATTTTCATCACAAAACTTGGCCTGAATTATAAAGCAAGCGATTGTCACTTAAATAAAATGTCTAATGTATATGATAAATAAAATAAACAAGCAACTGAATTAAGCTTAGAATAATTTTCCAATAGTAGAAGCATGGATATATGACGTATTTAAACATAGCAATTCGACGGAATATTTAATTTTAAAACATTATATCAAAGGTCAGTACACCTACATTCGCAACGGCCTTGTATCAAATAAAACGTTTCTCAACCGGAGCGGGAATCTAACTCAACTATACATTTCATAAGAATTGTTGCAACAGTGGGTGGCAGGGGGGGCGCTGTGGATCGCACGTTGTCGACGTGCGGGTTGCGCACGCGCTGCCGCCACCACTACGAAACGGCGCACACACGGTAAACGATTTAGTAAACATTGGCTTGCTCGCCGGTGAACAGGTTTAACGTTTACTTTCAAAATCGATAAAAATAATCAATTTTTATCTTACAATAATAATAATTTTAATAGAGCATTTATAATAAAAAGAAAATGTATTTGTAAGTTTTTTTAGATAAAAAATAAAATTCAAGAATAGCAACGAATAATATTCGACAACTTGCAAAACATTTAATGTAGAGTTTTGGAAACACCATTATCCATTTAGAAGAGAAATTAAAGAAATATAGAAAAATATCGAAATTACATGTGAACTTGTCAATATGTCGATGCTGTCCGGAGTAACTTCGTTGATGACCCACGGAATAGCGGCCTGGCCACCTCCGGGCCCCGCCTCCAGCTTCCAATTCCACCACCAAGGTTCGAACTTCGCCATCTTCTTAGTTCTGTTCGCGCTGTGCATGATGGAGGTGGTGGTGCTCAGGATCCTCACGGAAGAACAGGAACAAGGCGACAGACCGAGGAGCGTTACCTCTCTGTGGTTCGAACTAGACGGAGACTGAGTGTTTCGCTTTAAGCCAATCGTGTTTCAAGACTGTTTATTTCCTAAGTATGTAGCGAAGTTATGTCAGTGCGGTGTTCTATATTTTCATTTATGGTGTAACATTAATTAATGTACGTGTATTATGGATGCAAGTGTAAATAAATATATAACTCGGAATGGTTTTTGGTATAATAAATAAAATTATCATCTTTCACCCGTAGCTTGATAGTATTTTATTAATTCATATAATATTTTCAATAGGATGGCCAGGATACTGTGTTGATCATATCTTTAGTTTATTATTGATTGTATTTATATTTACTTGGATATTGTATGATTATATTTATTCGATCAGGGATGGTAATAAAATTATCCTGTTATCAATACTTTAATACTATTCTAATAGTTCTTGTTGATTGCATTATTATTGGAATTATTTTTATTCAATGCCTGTTTAATGTATTCGATTGGTATTTTAAATTAATATATACAAGTTAGTCAATCACATGCTTGTTTATGGAAAACGAAAGACAAACAATTAACTATTTTATGACACATTTGTAGATACAACAATTTTTAAAAGCGGCATTGCATTATTAACAATCAAATGCCGCTACCATGTAATCAATGTAACATTAGTATACAGTTTTATGTAAACAATAATAAATATCTTTGATGATTATTCTCAAAACATAAAACTGAGATTTTATTTCATTTTTAGCATAATCAAATTTTGAGTTTAAAAAGAACCTCACCCAAATGCCACAAATTAAACGAATGTTTTTAATAAAGTAGTCTATGTATCTATTATCTATAAATTTACGCAATTAACTAAATAATTTTAAAATTTATACTTTAGTACTTTGTTATAATATACTTTATAACTCGATGTGTAAACATACCTGTTGTTTAAATATGAACACTTCATCAGCAAAACCACATCGTTTATGCCGATTTCTGTATTGTTTGTGAATAAGACAACCTCGACCTTGCGTCACCCTGGTCGATGTACCTAACTATACCTATATGAGACAACTAAAATCGCGTCTGTTCGTCGGAGACCATTTGATGTAAAAACATTGAATAAATATATTAAAAAATACTAATCTATATGCAAAATAAAAATATCGAATGTTTTTACTTAATAGTTATTTAGAAATTATTTCATATTCTCTTCGAGTCATTTTTAAGTCTATCTTGTGAACGATCGAAAATCGCTGCCTTATGGTGAGATCAGCGCTAATTTTATAAATATATATTTTTTAATTCAAAGCTGGTTCATGTTATGTACCTAACTTGTACTGAAATGCCAAACTCCGTTTTGTCAGGTTGCGTCACAAACTGATGGCACATAACGAAATTGATGTTAGTGCGTCTTCATTCCATTTTTTTTATAAAAAAAAAATGTGTAGTGGCACGCTAAAGTCCGCCTCCCACGTGTTTATTTTTTATATGAACCTCTGGGGGCATGAGAAACAAATTTGATAATTGGTAATTTGATATTCTACTAACGGAATCACTTTTTCTAGCATATAAAAGATTTATTAATATATATAATATAAAGGTTTATGTTGTAAACAAATTAGAATGATCAAATTGTGAATGTAAAGTTCCAAAGCAGTCCTATTCATTTTTCAATATTTCCTGAAATAAATCGATTTAAAGAGCTTTATTCAGTTTTTATTTACCGAGCCACAAATAAGTTTGAGTATAGAAAAGGTTTTCTGCATCTAATTATGAAAGCGTCATTTTTTGTAGGAAATTATATGGGATAAGTGAATTAAACAAGTATTGTTAATGTTTAACATGATTTTTTTTCTGTTCAACGGAGCATCTTCATACAAATTATTAAATTAAGAAAAGAACAGAAAATAAAAAAATATAATGAATAATCTTTATTAAACGTAAATTATGTAGAGCGAATGTAAGTAATAATGGTGTTAACTAAGTAATTTAAATTTCCCTCTGAATTTGTCGAATAATTTGCTATTTGTGAACGAAATGTCGTTGAGTCATTTTAATAGTTCCATAGTTCATTAAATTAAGATTTTTGTATTTATAACTCGATACGAAGTGTAGATCTTAAAGAAGAAGTTAAAGAGCATATGTTTTGAACATATTTAAAATCATTCTACCCTTTTTTTGATTAACTAGTCATCTATTGATTTATTTTGTTACATCGAAAATCATTTGCTGAATTCATAACTATGTGGATGTTTTATTTTTTATTGGAAAGACGTCCATAAAATCCTTATGGTAATTTGAATATTTCTACAGGAGATGCTACAACGGCTTCCATGCAGCACCCTGCTTCCGGATTAGCATTTTGATATCAATTTGCCAAAAAAACCATCAACATCTGCCCGCACTCTTACTGCTAAAGTTTTATCGCATTATCATCCTATACCTCATAACTTTGTTACCTTATATTTTTGTACAAGAATATGATTCTTTGTGATATTATCCTCTGTCGGACATGTTAGATACAAATAATATAGCTGCATGTATATTCACTCAAAAATTACCATAAGAAATAAACCATAATACGAGTAGCTATAATTTAATTTATATCAATATATTTAAACAGCTACGTTTACCACAGGCTTTAACATATGGGCCTGCAGACGTTCTCTTTTCTTCCCGACAGATGGCTCAGTTGTGGGGGATTTTTGTACAAATATTGCACCAACATTGAAAATGTTAAAAATGTCACAAAATGTAAAGATGTTTACAGATTATAATTTAGCTGTACTCATTAAACGTTAACTTACACAAGTTTAGTTAAGATTCGGGTGGCTGGCATATAATGTTTAAAATTGATGTGCATCAGTAATGAAATTTTGTGCATATTTCACCTCTAAATAATATGATTGTAATCATATGGTGAACAAAATTCAAAGGGTAATTTTATTCACTACGCAATCATATTATCTACATATGAATCACTTCGACTTGTAAATAAAATGTTTATTAGGCATGCGACCACGACGCTACTTAACGGGTCCAGATTTTTTATTTTAACTTAGGTACAGCTTCATCTGTAAAGATATTAGCACTTTGATAGTTTACATAATCATAAAAATAACACATAGTGTACAAAATAAGTAATTTTTCTTAATACAATAACTATTTTGTATACAATTTTACTTGATTTGACCATAGAACTTCATCAATCATATCAATAAAGCTACAACTTATAAGTAACTCATTTTTGTGTGTCGTGTGGTGTATGGGCTCGCATATGCAATATTTTTAGAGACTAGACTTTAATAGACATTAAGCGGTATTCATAAAAATAAATCGCAAAGTTCGTACTACGATGTATGAATTCATTCGCAAAACACACGATTAAAAACATCCAGTACGGTATATCGCACAAGGTCGCACTCTCACCGGCAGGTGGCGCAACGTCCGTTCGTGAAGCTGCGTGGTTTAATTACAAGCGGTCAATAGTGGCCAAACGTGCGGCATAATTTTAATTGAAACAATGAACATCATTGGATCAAAACAATACGAAACAACAACATTACGCTATTAGCAAATACAACCTCGTAAATTAAGTGGTCAATAAAGTATTACTTATATTAAATGTTAACTAATCCAATCTAGTTACGATTTGGATTGGACGACTAAAGCATTTAAAATTAACATTAGTCCCGATGACATTTTATAAGCATTGTTTTCTCCGCTATTCTCACGATATATAATATATATCAGATCGGAGTGATATATACTAGCTTTTCCCACGGCTCCGCCCGCGTAGACGTGAAATATATTCCTTCATCTCGTGAATCGCCCCATTACGTAATGAATATCCCGATGGCCATCCCGTTCTCGATCCCGATCCCGATCGCACTTTCGCTTCCGACACCGTTCTTGGTCTATGGAGATTACGATTCCATTCTCGTTCGCTCTTTCAAATTATATTTCGGTGGGTATCGCTTTTCATTCCGATTCCGGTTACGCTTTTGATTTTAATTTTGATCCAACGCTCGGTTTTTGGTTTTGCATCATTCTCGATTTCGATCTCGATCTTGGCTTTTAATTCTATTCCTCGTCTTGTGTGCAATTTCTATTCTACTACCGGTCAAAGTTCTGATTTGGACGACGACATAACAAATAGTATCAAAATTAAATTTGGTAGTAAAATAATATCAAAAAGAATTTTGAAAATTTTGAGTAGCAGAAATATGAAAATGATGGCAAATTTTTTTTTTTGAAAGCTTCTCGTTCGCTCGTTCAACATATAGCTAGTTTCATAGTAACCGAATATATGGTTTAACACGCAATAAAAAAAATGGTTTGGATAAAATACACATAATGACATATAATGGTTTCCATTTTTCATTAAACATTTCATTCCTTATTTCACCCTTTTAGAGCTCCTTTTCAAAAACTGATACAACTAATTTATTTTTATTTGTAATAAGGAGCTGAAATATAAGTTTTGTTGTCAATAGCTTCAGTGGTTTCGCTTTTATGTACTTCTAAAAATTCAACTCTTATTTCACCCCTTTTTGGGGTTACTTTCAAGAAACGATGTCATGGACTGCAGTTCTTTAATATCATCAAACTAAAAATAAATACAAAAATATTTTAAATGTAATATAGGGAATCGTATAATCATAAAGTAAGACTTATTTGCAATTTTTTTAATTTTTCAAAGTTTATAATATGTTTTTTATAACTAACAACGAAACGGGATATCATCGAATCCTCGGGTATATCCTTTATCACCGAGAATAAATGGATAAAGCTCATTCCTTGAACAGTATCAGTTGCCAATAACGGTACACGGATGTGAGAGGGCTCTCTTACTGTTGACCTCGTTAGCCAATTCCAAATTGCTCAATGTGCTATGGAAAGACCTATGCTTGGAACCCCTCTACGAAATAACGAAACGATTAGCAGAAAAAATCTATATAGAATTAGTAAACAAAAAACTATATATAGCGAGGGGGAGTTTTAAATGGCGACTGCAAATGGACGCTGGAGTGGAAGGCAGCTCCTCATTAGATAAACTAATGAGCAGGGGCTTAACTATGCTGACATGAAACGATCTAGTTACGTCAGCAATTACGTCATGGTGTTACAGGCTAGATAGTTTTAAGTTATGATAATTGAGCTGCAGGCAAATGTAGCCATCGCTGGTTGCAGATGACTGCATTGCTGGTTCCAGTAATTTATTGTTTAATTATAAAAAGAGAACCTTTGTACAGCTGTGAACTGCTTACAGTTGAAAAAAGAAACAGAAACGAATGTGATCTTTTCAAAAACGATTTGCTTAAACTATACGATACGTAACGTAAAAAGGTAGCAACGAAACGGAATAAAAACTATTCCATACTCCGGGGTGTAAACTATTACCATACCGAATTTCATCAAAATCTGACCAGTCATGAAACTATAAACTGTCAACTATTAGCACGCACACTTATGGAGTGAGCATAAGCAAAAGTGTACCATAACAGACGGTCGCCTGTGAGACTGACGTGTTATCGGAGAACGTAAGAAGACCGGGAAAAGAGTGGTATTATTTGAAGTATCTTCAAGAAAGAAAACTATCTACAAGTCGAAAGCGATCTACATATACATATGATCTCATGGTGGACAAACTTCTTACTAAATTTCGGTTACCATGAAAAGTTTGTTTTTGTCTTGTTCATGTGTGCGCCCGTCTATGAAAATTACCATTTTTATATTCACTTTACCGGGGCCAGCGTCGCATCGATAAAGACACACTAGAACGACAAAGATTATTTTTATCGACATATGAGTTTTAACTTCTTTTTATGTATTATAGACAAAAAGCTTAAATTAAATGAAAAGAAAAACATTTACAAAATATACATTCAACGGCACTACTCGGTGAACATAATATAAAATTGATTCGAGCTTGTAGTTTGAATTTGAATTGCGTTGTTTTTTTTTTGAACAACTGCAATTTATTTAAAGTGATTAATGAATCTGAAATTGAGCTTTGTGGTATCAATATGGTATAAATATTTAAGATCTGTAATTATATTGGATTCAATATATTGAATTACGTAGACACAAGATTTTCACAAAGCTTATTATAGAACATAAAATGACACTTGACCTTTTATTGCCTAGACAAATTCGAATTCGTAAACAAGTATACATTAATTAAATTATTAAATACGTATAAAATATTGTTTATTTACGTTTTTAAAATTTATGTATATAGGGGAAAAATTGTTCTATTTCTTGATATCACTACCTAAGCAATCACCTGGGCCGGATTTAGGAAATAATAACTATTCCTTGTTTTTTTCAAAATGTGTTATTCTAAATATATTGTATTATAATCAAATAAAGATGGATTTATTTGATAATATTAAAAATAGGAGATTAATTGGAACAATCAGTAATATGATGAGATCAATACAACAACACGTTTCCCTTTCGTTCACTAGGGCAAAAATAACGTGAAAACATCGCGAATACCTGCTCCCCGCAATTAGTTCACCGACCTTTAAAAGTCTCCTTCATTGGTTGAAACCATGCTAAGAGTGACCGGTATAACCACACAGAGCGAGATTGTGACAGACGTCAATTATTTTCAATTATATAATAATATCGATAAAATGTAAGAACCGGCCTTAGTGCAGCTGTAAACCGCGACAGTTTGTATTTTTAAGTATTTTAGGCATTATGGTACGTATCTTCAAAATGTCACAGCAGAACAGACCCCTTTTTTAGTTAGAGTATAGTTTCAGCAAAAGTTTCTGAACGATTCAGCATTTTTATTTTAAAATAATTTAAAACTAACGATAACTATGACAGCTCTAATTGTTACAAAAACGCTGGCAGATGAAACAACACAAATATGTGCGTTAATGACAAAATTGTCAACCGCTGTGTTTCCTGTCCAGTTTCTAACTTCATGCCCCCCACAGTAGATTTTCTCCATTAATCTACAAAAAAAGAGTAAATGCACAGTCTTGTGCTCAAAAACGGCCTCAGTAAATGATTGCTAAAACAGACAGTTTAGCAGTAATTGCATTCAGTATAGTTTCGTCGCACCTTCCGTTATGACGTCGAAGTGATCTGTTAAAAAATGCAAAAGTAACTCGTATAAAACTATGAAAAACAATGGTAATTCTTATTTTCGAGGTGCTCAATCACGTATTGTAATGAGTATTCGTTGAGTATTTTGTACTTCTTCATTTAAAGTAGCATCAAAAGCCGAGACATAAACCAACTTAAAAGAAATAGACCTAAGCAACACCAGTTTTGTATTTCTTACGTTGTCACATTATTTGGTACCTTAACAATAGAGACTCTGTTCTTATACTGATGGAGTCGCTTTTTTTATTTTTTTATTCATTATTTGTTTTATATTTATATAAGTCTTAAAATTACCTTAAAAGAGAAATCATACATTAGATTAAACCTATTCCAATATTAATTTTGTTTATTATATTTAAATTCATTTTTTATAAATAATATAAAAGTATTATAATTATAAAAAATATGTTAATATTTAATTAATCGTCATTCTATTTTATTATATAGATCATATCTATACTCTATACACTTTAGAAATTATCAAGTTCTTTCATGTATAATTTCAATGACGTTATGAAATTGAAGATTCGTATTAATTTGATTACTACATTAAGCTTTATTATGAAGAAAAATATACTATGATTCTTTTCATACATTCAACCGAAAAACAATAATAAAGATTTAAAATAACATTAAACCATTCCACTGATGTCTTGTTTTAGAACAGGACGTGTAAATTTAAAAAAAAAGTATGACTTATTGTCTTCCAATAACAAAATAAATATTGCTTGTTCGCGTTGCATTTAAAAATGAACCTTATAGTATGACATTTCGCTTAAAATGATAGATGATATTGTTTCTTTCCTTGTTTTTCTTTGGCACTACAAAATGAAATTATAAAATGTGAGACAGAGAGACATTGTACACTTAGAGCCATTTTTCGCCGTCCAAATAGTACGCATTTGTATATATTTTCTTTTTGTTTTACACTTCTGTGATTTTCTCAAATTTTTTAAATATTCAGTTTTTTTCTCTACTCCTTTATTAGATGTATAGATAAATTGATAACTGGCAATAGCTTAATTTTTAGCTATATCAAGAAGGAAAAATTTTCGTTTCTTTAGACGCAATGCCGTTATGCAACTATAATTTTCATCGGTGCAACGTCAGTGTTTTTGTGCACTTGGATTATTACGTGAATGAAACTGGGTCGATGACTCGGCACCTCCGGTCATTCGGCACGCCGGTCTTAAATTTATACGCTACGTAAGGAAAAATACTGACCGTTGATATTCTGACTTGATATTGTAAGCTCGCGACATCAACAGTTTTAATTTTGGTGATCGAATACACCGTATTTTTATCTTATTAATAAAATGACTCTTATTACTTTATAGGGTTCAGCGCCCAGAGAGTGTTAACTGGACTCTATTACTAAGCCTCTGCTGTCCGTTTGCCTGTCCGTCTGTCTGTCAGTGGACTATATCTCACAAACCGTAATAGATAAGACGGTCGAGATTTTCAGGAGTGTGTATTTCTCTGGCAACTATAACAACAAATAACAACAATAAAATTAAGTTAAAAGTTAATAGAGGATGCTCATGCAAGGAACGTGCTTTTTTTTTTACTCGTACGTAAATTTTTGATCGATTTTAATAATTGAATAGAAAAATGTTTGAAATGTTCACTAGTGTATAATACTATAGTTTTTTTAAAAACCAATAATAAAAATAAATTAAAGTTAAGCATTTAATAGGGTGCCCAATCAAGAAAAGTCTTTTTTTTACTTTCGTTGTTTGCCATGAACTATTTTAAAAAAGTATGTAGTGTTCAACATCATACGGTAGTACTTTCGTGTGCCCTTCGTGTGCGTGTCCGACTCACACTTGGCCTATTTTTAATTGCATTTTAATTTATTTTAAGGATTTTTTATTTAATCAATGATTCGTGATGATCTGTTTTCTCCATTTTCTAAAATTGTAAACCCCATTCTATGATATCTAACTCTTCTCTATTTCATATGTATTCATTAAGTATGTTGTATTATTTTTTATAGATACTTTTATTTAATAATTTTAGCGATGGTAAATCATATTGTGGCGTAACTATTTAATCGTCTCTCAGGAATGTGGTCTCAGTGAATGGATACATTTGTTTTTATTTCAATAATACATGTTAAGTCAATTTCATCACCGTTTTAAATAAATGTTTAAAAAAGAAAAAATTTAGAGATGAGACGCAAACAAACGATGAAAAAGAATGGATTGTTTGATTTAAATATATATCGAATTAAGCGAATAAGCACTAATTTTCAATAATTATGGGTTATACTTCTATTCCGTACATTGGATATTAAATATTTGTAATATTTTTTATTTTTGTTACCTTTCGATTCATATTTATTTGCATATTTAATTCTGTACGTACACTGTGAAGTCGATTAAAAATCGGTTTAATCTATCGGTTTCACTTGGCCAGTGTTGCATGTCGTAAAATGTAAATATTACAAGCTTGAACCGCTCAACTGTTAGTATAGTTTAAGAAAATATACAAATATTGCAATAATTGCCTTTACGTGTTAATGCTAACCTCAGCAAGGAGCAAACTTGTTGTTAGTATATTGAATTGTCTATATTCATTAGATTCATTTCATGTTTTATAAAATTGTTGAGACGTCGCGGCGTACACCGGGGTCCGGAGACTGAAAATCGCGAATCGATTCGAATGGTAAATTGAATGACGTCTATTGTGGTAGTTACTACGTGATTAGTAAATCTTACATTACCTACCACTATTTGAGATGTTTAATGGATTGGTTACTTGTGGTTGTGTAAAAAGTCTATTGTAAGTTAAAAAAATGTTAGGGATATGTTGACTTATTACTTAAATGTATTGAGATAGTGTAAGTGTAGAGTCGCAATGTCTTAGAAACTCTTTATTACATAATGGAACCAGGAACACCTTTGAAAAACGTAATAATAAGAATATACTAAATGACATACAAATACATATTCATCTTGTTCTTTCTTTACAAGATCATAAGAAAATATGCGCGTCTGAGCGAAACAGTAATACGGGCTATGCTGTAGCTAAATCTATCTTTCTGTCTCGCTACTTCATACCATTTAACAATAAAACGTTTTGTTTGTCAGGACAACCTGATATCTTTACCAGGTATTCTTGAAAATATTGAAAACGTACATTGAAGTTACTTTTTCCAAATGATTTCAGAATATTACACGTTTCCCTTCATGTAATAAAAACCAAACTTGAAGCAGTACCTAATATAATTAAAAAAATTATTCAAATTAAAATCAATATTTTAGTGACTCTCCATAATGAAAGCTATATTATGACAAAAAAATGCAATAAAAAGCAAAAAATTTTGACTTTATTTCAATTTCAATACTCGTGCAATCTTCACTTTGAAGCGCTGCGAAAGAAGAGATACAATACGGACCAAACACATTTGTGGTTTTACGCACGCACTAATCAGTTTGTTTTTCAATACCACGAATATACGTACACTATTAAATTTATTCATTTGTTTCGCATTTCATCGCTATGTAGCCCCACTGTGCTGAACCCTGTCATTTCATTTCTTCTGTGACCTTACTACATTAAATCGGATAACGCGCGCTTCTCTCGACTTATTGTTATTAATTTTCATCTCAGTCACGAAAACTAATCTCACCAAATGCCTAATCCTGAGTTCTAATATGTGACACGTCAACAGTAATATTTGAATAATATTTAGAAAAACGTATACTGTATTTTTGAACATCCATTAATACCGACCACGACTTCTCTCTCTCCAGCTGTCGTGAGCAGAGGCGTTTGGCGGCGGCGGCGCAGGAGGAGCCGTGCTTCAGATGCGGCGGAGATCCTTTGGGCGGCGACCTGCCTTGCATCTGTTACAAGCGAGGGTAAATACTTCCATCTCCCGGTTCTCACTTATGAATAGGGTCTCGTAGTTTTTGACTACCCGTTTAATCAGTCATATAACGAAATCCCCTAACAATAACTATTCGATACATATGGAAACATTATAAACAATTGAGATTCAACGTACTTTGTCCATTACAATCATTTATAATGTATTTAAATGGTATTTAATCAGAGGAGGCCATGGGTGAAAACTAGACATATAATGAAAATTATATTTAGCTTAGGCACAGACGTTTGTTTCCATCTGAAACAAGTACGTGTAGAGGACAAGACATACTAAAATCCAACCTGACTTAAAACTATTCAAGAAAACTCATTAGTCTCCATGAACTAAATACAACGTTCCAACTCTCTGAACTGAGATATATTTGAGATATTTTTACAACGTATTTCATCATCAATTCGATGTTGAAACACAGACCTTTCACATTTGTCTAGGCACACCACGCGAAAACTGAAATTTACTAAACATAGAAATAGACTACCTATATGATATGAAACTAATTCCGAAACGTCCTGATCCCTAATTTTTGTAGAGACAACATTTGAAAAACAGGACAAGAGTGTGTTGTGTTGCTTAAAGGAAAATAACACTCTACTGAAAGATAATTGAACCGCCACTGATTGCAAATTTAGCTCATTGGTTGTTATTAAATAAAGATTATGTCAATGACGATATGTAGCCACTGAGAAAAGTCAGCTTCGGGAAATATTTAAATATCGTACATCATAACCAAACTTATTATATACCACTTTATCAAACCATATACAAGATCAAAAAGCTCAATAGAGCCACTAAGCTTATCATAAGTGGACTACGGAAAAATCGTCGAAATCTGGCGACGCCTCATTGACTATCGCTGTATTGATGGCCGAGTCGTTCATACTGCAAAAACACTATATAAGTTCAATCACAGAACGAAATCAAGTGCCGCTTCAACGCGTCGATCTTGAAACTCATCACAATATCACTGGAAAAAGTTTTGGAACTTTTACATCAGAAAGCATGTCCATCAACATCGATTATAAATAAATTATACAACTTATATACATACTATATAGAACATATAGCGCATACAGCCTATCATATGTATAGATTCCAGGTGTAGTTTCATACTACTGGTCTCGGTAACATATTCAGAAATATTCAAATTGCTCGGGAAACAATTCAGAGCAAAGAAGTCCGCAGAAGAACCGAAGTAACCAACATACATCAGGAAAGCAGAAAGTTGATGCGGTAATAGTAGATCATATCGCTGGAAGAAACGATAATCGCTGGGGAAGATAGTTCCTTGAACGGCGGCTCCGAACAGCCACTGGCCGTGATAGCGTCGGACGAAAGGATTGATTGATCTAAAAAAGGATAGCAGTTTACAGTCGGTTACAGATGGTCTAACACTACTTGTTACGGAAACTAAATCTAGGTAAAACTTATATCCAACAGTCCATCTTCCAGTGGCTAAAACGACCGCAAGAACAGAGTGTAATCAGTCTGAAAGTTGATATTTTATATACTATGCTATTCACGTTTGAGATTCTCGCCACTCTTTTATATTGTGCCGCTCGTCTTTTCCAGGATATCAAAAAAAACACGTGACGTCTTTTAGCTTTCGTTTACTTGTGCTAAGTTACATTTTCATTTTATCAAAATATGTGTATATTGACAATCTTCAATTTAAAGATCTAAGAAAAGGACATTTTTCTAAGGAACGAATCAATTTATTGATTTTCAGTCGAGTGAAGTTCCGGAACGGTGCGTGGTTCCTGCGGCAGGTGCAAAGAACTCTCAGCCTCATGCCTTGGTCCTTCTCCACCGACAAGCTGGAACAAATCGGTTAATACATGTTTCAATCATTTATTTTAACCCGTGCCAATCAATCGTAACTTAATTCGTTAATAAACATTAACTTATATAATTACTTCGAATACCAACTTCCATACAATAAGCATATCATTAGCATATGTTGTAGTCAAATATTATAATAACTTTAAACTTTTAAATTCAGTTTATATCTTTCTTGTGGTATTGTCATTACCTGCTAATCACATATATTACAATAAACATCAATGTTACACATCAAAAATCCATTGGTGATCTTATTGTCACCAGATATACTTCATTCAGAACGAACGTAGAAATAAAATGGACAACTGTGAATAGGATTCGGCATCCTGAGGGTTCCGTACAAAATCAAATATGCATGTAATATTTCGTCAATCAAGAGTTTTGATCATTATTATCTATTTCTATACGATACTGGCGGCATTTCGAAACTAGCCTCTTTTCAAAAAACTTTCATTTTTTTTTAAATAACTGAATTTTTGAAAATCTTAAGTTTTCAAAGTGAGAAATTAAAAAACATTATCCCATTTATTGATGTAAATTGCGGTCCATACGAGTATTCCAATTGCAAATGTAGATTTATAATCACACTTTTTTTCATATAATTTAAAGACAAATTATCTTTTTTGAGATTTTTTTTATTTGTACTGTAACACCTTTCTTCTTGCCAAATTCCATGATACTAGGTCAATGGGACGCATACTGTAAGTTTTAATTCCCGTGGAATTGTCAAAATATGCAGCATAAACGACTGTATCTTTTTATTGCATTAACTTAAAAGTTTGATTTTTTAGCTCCAAGGGATTGAGTATTTGATATTAATTTTAACTTTATACCTTTACGTATTTTTGAGAAAAAAGGTCTTGACAAAAAGACAAACGGCCAACAAAGTGATCCCATGAGGGTTCCTTTTTTTTCTTTTATGAGGCACGGAGTCCTAGAAGTTATAATCAATAAATCTCGATTTTTAAACTCACATGTTATATGTGTCTCAAATTTAAACAACAAACACTAAAAATATAATAAGCAATCATCTAAAATATATTGCCAACTATAAACTAAAGAAGTCACAAAATTTTCATTAGCTACATAAATTTAAAAACCATCTCCTTTTTTTTAGACTTCTATGGTACTACGATAAAGAACTACTCTCTACTTTTGTATAAATAATTTAACAATAAAAAATAACAACGTTTTTAGATGAGGAGCGTGAGGGCGCCGATGGCTCGGCAGAGGGTGACCAGGGTCTCGGCGGCGTCCGAGAGTTCCTGGAAGCCCTGTCGGCCCGGCTGGCCGGCGGGCCGTTGGACCAGACGCGGGTGCACCAGCTATACTCACATCCTGCTTGTGAGTACACTCTACCGCATAATTTAATGAATGGTTTTCATAACTGACCTCTTAATATTCGACAGCGTTGACGTGATTAACGAAGGTGTTTGTAACTTAAGAAAATGCATACAAATAACGAATGTTTCTCTTTACAAGGCTTGGATATCATTTTGAAGTTAATTAATATTTTAGCAGTTTACCTTAACGCTCACAATGACAAAAAAAAAGATATTGATGAAAAGTAATATTTTTTAGTCAAAAAGATTTTATATATTGGGCAAAAACTTATAGCTGACCTTATGACATTAGGAAGTAGAAAAACGATACGTGCGAGCTTTCAGAAATCGCATTAAAACAATTTTCTCAGAGTATTTAAAAATGTTTACCAATCAATGTAGTTACGTTTCAAAAAAATACATGATGATTTTTGGAATAAGTATTTGTTCTATAATACATAATTATCTCGTACAAAGGAACAAAAAAAAAATGCACCACATTAAAACTACCAACAAATAGAAAATTAATATATTAACCGAATATTTAACAACGATTCTAATGACTGTAGTCCATAACGAAGTAGTCTACTCCCGCCATAGACGCGGGCATGTTCGAGCGCCACCACGCGCCGCTGCGGGCCGCGCTGGCCGCGCTCGCGGCCGCCCTCCGGGACGCACTCACACGTGAGCCAGCCGTATGCATGCTGTGGTGTCAACGTCGTGTGCTATTCTTTGTTTTCTACCTTTTTTTTTCAATTTCCAAAGACTTCTCATGCTTTGAATCACTACACCCTCGATTGCATCACTCTTTTCTGGAACATACGCATAGGCTGCCGATGTCGTGTAAATGATGTATACGAAAACTTGTACTACCTCTGAAAATACTATGTGTATTTTGCACTATTGCACATGTGACAAGCTTTAACGATTTAAACCAAAAAAAATAAAATCAGCGGGAATAGGTTTCTCTGATCCCCATGCATGCTCTGAATCCAATACTAGTGCCACTCAAAATTTAAAAACCGGTTCTTCTCTAGATTCTTCTAACCCCTATTCCCACTCTTAATTGCACTCTCCGGTTCAGTCCAGGTTATGGAGCCGATTTACCAGCATGTTCATTAACCCCCACCCTACTCTGAGTCCAATACCGATTGCATTCTCAATGACGAAACTGAGGCGATTTTAGATTTTTCCTGTTCACTGTCCCACTCTTAGGTCCAATTTTGTTAGCACTTCCAGTTACGAAGCTGGTTTCACGTTACCTTCTTCCTAACCCCACCCTGCACTTATTTACGATTTCGGTACCGCATTCGCTCACTAAGCCGATTCATTTGTAGGTTCTTCCAAACCCCATCTCGCTCCAAGCTCAGTTCAGGTCTCGTTCTCGCTTACGAAACTATTTTCGCTCCGGGTGCTCACGACCCTCATACCGATCTTAATTACAATCCCGGTCCCTCTTTCGGTTGCGAAATCAGTTCCTTTCTAATTTTTTTCAACATAATCCAGTTTCTACTTCCAATCCCGGCCCAATATTAATCACCATCCTCGTACACGACAACACAAACGTAACAATTAGACAACAATTCGCCAATTGATAACCTTGACTGTATTGTCTTAACTGGAAATACGACAACATTACCAACGTGTTTTTTTTTCAACAAGTTTCACGAAACACTTCTCTAAAGAAAATTTTGTATCTTTACACATTCTTATGAGGATTTCACATAGTAAACGTCAAACAAGAGTCGATCCATCGGTTGTCGCATCTGCCGGAGAAAAAATCTGTTTATTACAGTGGTCTCCCGGACGCTTTTTTATTAAAACAAAATATTCAAAAACTATCGAATTTTAAAAATTTAACATTATACAATTAACAGACGACACGGCGGTCTAATGTGGGATGGAGCGATATTGAAAATGTTCAAAATAGTTGCTTTTAACTTCCTTTCTTTTTAAGATCCATTCTTTGAATCGAATTATAAATGAAAAAAGTGAATGTTCATTTTAATGAAAATGAATTATGGAACTAATAAAATGATATTACTACACTTATCCTTCAGAAAATTATATTAAATTACCAGTTTGTGAGGGATGTTTAAATTATTTAGGAAATACCAATACTAATTTTGAGGTGCTACAATATATGTAAATGTTTTTGCTTGGTAAAAGTGATTTTATGTTAAACAATTGTTACGAACGGTAAGTTGGTGTTCCGCTAGATAAACCTTTGAACATTAGTTACAAAGAAAATTGTTCAAAGTTATTACAGTCACCAATCGTTTTATTTACAAGTTACTTCAAAGTTAATTTTCTACAAATCAAACATCATTTTAATTGATTGAAAAATAAAGACAATGCGCCTTACACTATTATATAGCAAGCAAATTCACTAAAGGGAAATTTATTTCAGGCGTATCGGTCACAACGAGTCTCAGTCAAACTTAATTTTATTTAAAGTTATTACGAACAATTTCGCATTGTTATTTATTGATTTCATTTAATTGCGATTTATTTTTCCTACAGTTATTGAGAATTTCATGATGAGAGATATGTAATTATACATTTTTTATTTTATTTATGAATTTTTAGTATGGGATTTTGTATGTTAACTATAGTGATTTCAAAAGTATAGTCGAAATCTAAACATTCATATTCTTAGAACGTTAAAATTAAATCAATAATTATTTGAATATTTTGTAACTTTCCTGGTTACGAATTGAGAAGAGAGAAACATTGCAAAATAATTATTCGGTCTGGAAACCTACAAATGTTCCTATTGCGTGTATCTTTGCGTATATGAAAATCATATTTGCATCTAAATAATAAAAAAACGTCACTGATAAATAGATCGGGCGATAAATACGACGCGTTGACAACATTCTATTACAGATGTACGGATGTACGCGTAGAGTACTTTATCTCTCTAGACAATTTGCACAGCATGTATAGTGTTGTCCATGCAGATTTGTTAGCCTATTTGTGCTATTTCAGATTTATTATTCTAATATAAATTAAATATTGTTCAGATTGGTTTTTCATATTTTAAAACCAGTTGGTTTTACACATCTTAAAAAAAAGGGAGAATTTTTCATGTGTACGATTCATATGCATATTATAATTGAAATTTAAAACTCGGATAATTTATATGGAAGACATTATCATATAATATTTTAGGTAATTACAAATTATTTTTATATCGCAATTTCTATCAAAACAAAAATCATGTTTTTAATGAATTTAATTTGTCAATTCTTCTTTCAAATGAGTAGTAGCATTCGAAAACGAAAGTTTCGAATCATAAAAAATAACCTAACCACAAAATTAAAACAATGAGCGATATGTTTGGGGTGATAGTATTTTCTTATCGTAGCATTAATTTAATTTTGTACTGGGAAATATAAAAGGAATTACAAAAATGTATAGCATCTGAAAGTCATTCTTTCGAAAGAAACACATTTATTTTATGATTGTATCAGTATGTATAAACTTTAAATAAAATCCATCAAAAAGTCCCTTTTTTGGACTTAATGGTCTATGTATAAACTTTACTACCCATAAAAAAAAGACCACGGTAATTATAACTACAAAATTGATTTTGCAAAAAAATTTTTAAGATGAGATTGAGTATTTTAGAAATTAAAAGGACTATTTTCAATAGCAAAAGTCATAGTATTCTTGGTAACTACAAAACCTGGTATATGACAAAAGAAATATAGAGTCCTTCCAAAATATCAGCGACATCCATAACATGAGCACTAGACATAAGAACTACCTTGCTGCTCATAAAACCCGATTAAGCAAAGTCAGCAAGTCATTTAAGGGGCGACGTGTGCGTTTTTATAAGATCCCACCTGAAATTCATAATTTGCCATTTTATGAATTTAAACTTTTCGTTAAAAAGAAATTATACCTATGGCAACGACCACCATACCGTGTCTGAAAATGTTAATGAAAAAGCCCATGAGATTGAACTGCTCGGCTGTCAGGCTATTTCTGTTATCTCTAAATGTTGTACTAATTTTATTAATTACTCAATATTTTATATCTATGAGCAAAAAAAAAATAACTTTAGAGTTTTTACTCATTCTCCTCAGAGTCAATCAACTTTGGGATTGGGCGATAATATCAAATTCTAAAATATTTAATTAAAAACGTATTTCAAGTGCCTAAAAGTCAAAAATATTTTTGAGTGGATTCGATTTGAAAAGTAAAAATTTTAAACGTTTTCTACATTTTCTTTATTTAAGTCTTTATTGTTGCTCGCAAATAAACCCGTGTTTCTAGTTTCGAAGAGATTACCTTAATTCATAGATAATTATTTGACAGATAAATATTTTCTGATTTGAATTTACGTTACTTATTTTCTGTATCATAGACAAAAACAGTTAATCTTCTTTCGTGTTTTGAGCGCTCTGCAGCAGGAGTTGCCTGCCCTTCTCGTTATTCAACCTACCTACCAATTTTTGAGAGATCCTCCACGTAAAGTAATTACGTAGTACTTACGTGTCGTGTCACAAAAACACACTTCTACGTCAACGCTTTTTCTTCAAATTCATAAGGTCATGGACCTGAACTTTGGTTCAGGCTAGATACGAATTTTCTGAAACCTGTTTTATGTACGTCAATGCATAAAGAACAAGTCGGCCCAATGAGCCTCGACAAGGTATGGAAAAAATTCGGACAAACGCGAGTCATATTAACGTAAAGGGTTCTGTATGGATTTTTAAGAGTGTACTAGTCAAAGGTCTGGCACACACGAGTCATGCATTCGATCGGATCTCGTGAAGGAGTGTTGCGTGACTTCATTTTAGCTATAGGTTTTTTCGATTTAGCATTTATTCTTCTATAACATATTTATATTTTATAACGATTTCTTTAAATATCTTTGTAAATATTTAAAGAAATCGTCGTCTACATCATCATCAATTATACCAATAACAACATATTGTAATCCAAGGCTGTAAGTAAAGCAGATCGTAGTACCAGAGGGATAAGCGCGTTACTTTCGAATTCGAAAGTAATTGATTATGTGCCTGATTCAAGGCAATTTAACTAAATAAACTGTAACTTAAAACGAATCGAGCCACTTGTTCCGTGCCTCAAAAGTGCATATTAAGTTGTCGGTTTTAGACATTGTCTACAGGTCGGTAACAAGAGTCATTTGCAGACATGAACGCTAATTATCTTTGTGTACGTATATATATTTATTATAATCCAAATAAATAATATTCATAAGCACAAACCTTGCACAAAATTATTATTTTCATTTTAATACAACTGAATTTTTGTGTAAAAGCTTATTTAAAAAATAAATATTAATATTTTTATTTTCTACTTTTTAGTTATGTTTTAATTTGTGCATTTCTAGCAGTGCATAATTATTGCAAAGTACTTTCCTATTAGTTTCGAACTAGCTAATTCTTCAATGAAAAGTCCTAAAGGTTTTATTCAACGAAAGGCAACATACGCTTGCCCAGCGGCGAAAAGCTTAGGCCCTAAATATAGGAACGCGTGCTCCTCTGTGCTGCCTTGTATATCATGCACAGCGAAAACCCAGCACAGTACCATAGGCAGCACCTACCGTAACTGTATTTGGCCTGAAATTTTGGCGAGACAAAAATTTCAGTCCGAGTTTGATTTTAAAGTTTTCCTTCTCTCATGGACAGATGGTAGACCAATTCTAACGATGCCAATCTCACCATTCTATGCAATCACAAACAAGCCCAAACTCTATAGGAAACTCCTCTGATGTACTTGATTGTGGATCCATCATGTGTGTATTAATTCGAAATAACGTCAAATATATTTGGAAACTTTGTAACAAAACAATATTAATATAACTATTAAATAAGAAATATTTTGTTAATAAAATTATTAAAAGCAAAACAACTTTAATAAAACTAATTAAATTATGTAGCAATACAGCCCTCTCTAATTGCATTCCAATTTGGAACTAACAAAATGGCCGAATGATTTGTCAAACGTATTAGCGGGCGTCAACGCATCCGCCTCGTATCACGAAACTCCATACGACCGCGTTATCTATTGTTTTACTTCGGATCGCACATTAACGATTTTTAATACGAAGCCACCTTGGTACAATCAGAAAAATGATCTTTTTTATCCTCGTATTTCAACAACTAAAGGTAGGAAGGGGGTTTGGAGTTTCAAATCCGCCTAATTTTTTTTCTCATGAGTATTAACGGCATTTCATGCATATTTTGTTGTTTTATTTTCTTGAAATTCTAGATGCTAAAACCTAGCTACAATCTTGAAATACTGGATATTTTAGACTAATTAATACGCGATTGATCGCCGATTAAAAATATTTTCTAGTGTGTGCGTAGTGTGTATGGGTCATTGTGAAAGTTCTTAGAAAATCAAAAATTGAATAACTAGAAAGTTATTTTTATGATTATTATTTTTCAAAATAGTGCCTGTTGAGATCAACACATCGCTGCATGCGATGGAACCACTGAAAGAAACACTTTACCCACTCGCACTTCTCATCCTGAGCTCTTAAAAATTTCTGTACTGCTGCGAATACTGTTTCATCATCTCTGAATCTCTGTCCTTTAAGACGGCTTTTAAAATAGATAGAAATCACTAAGGATAAGACGCATGAATATGGAGTATGTTCAATTATTTCGAAGCCGAGAATCTCGAATTGCAGCCATAGCAACGGCAAGCAAGTGAACCGTAAATCTTGATGAACAAAACAATTTTTCCTAGTTTTTCTCACCGTTTTTTTCGAATTTCGTTACACGCATTTTTTATTTGTTCTACATACAAAGTGCCCATAACAGTTGCTTCACGGTCGAATTATACTACCATATCCACCCATTTACCATCCTTAAAAAGAGAGCTCATTATCTTTCCGGCAGAACGATTTGATGATATTTTCCAACTCCTAGACTATAAGTTTATTTCTGAATTATAATGACAAAACTATTTTTCATCCATGTTTATAATTGAGCCAAAAACTATCGGGATCTTGTTATAAAAGTTCCGAAGATGTTCGACAAATATTCAGTCTGGTAAGTTTTTGTGCATCGGTTAAGTATTCTGGGGACTCAGCGCGCGGATACTTTTTCATCCCCAAACGTTTGGGTATAATGCTTTGCACCCTACCAGTCGAAATCTCGTTTCTTCAACTATAGAACGTATCGTGACACGATGATCTGCTAAAACCATTTTTTCTACTTTTTTACCATTTTTACAATAACTGCCATTGTTGGGCGACCCGAGCGAGGTCATCTTAGGTGAATGTTCTTCCACATTTAAATTCGCCACCCCAACGGGCAACTGTATAATGCGGTGGAGCTTTTGCTCCTAAAGTATCTTGTAAGTGTCTATTAACTCGTTATCTAGTGAATTTTTTCAAGCACAGATATTTAATAAACGAAATTCAATTTTTTCCACTTTCAACAACACGCTACGACAGACTACAAACAATTTCCATTTTTAAAAAAACAAGTGGATTCTAATTGTTTCCTTTTCAAAAATCTGAACATAAACTTCATGTGTCCGTACTTGAACACACCGTACAAGTTTTATACTGTTTAAAGCGAAATAGACCTAACACCATTCCGTTGCAGCATGACTGTTAATAATAACAACTAACTTTCAGTCGAATATATCCATCTGGACGCAGCGCGACGAAAACTATTTACACGTAAGTTCTTATCCGTACAATAGTTAAAACGGCGCAAATACGATAAATTTTTATATACTACGAACACCTTGTCATTATGTTATGACTGTCAATTCATCGCTCTTAACAAGACAATGCGCATTTGAAATGCATCATCTCCACACCGAGCTGACAATGACTTGATTTCTACAACGATCTTGTGTTTGCATAATCAGGCAGGTGATCACAGCTCACGCAAATTACATATGTCAAGAAGCATATTTAAGTTCTGTGGTCAAGTTCAATGCGTTTAATATGTCTTATCTTCGTATTAGTGAACTTATTTATGATATATAAATTCAATAATACTAAGATGTTGAAGAATATTTATAACAAACTTTTGAAATAAATCATTCATTCAATTGATATTTTATTGAAAAAAAACAGACATCTACAAATTTCTCTATTATTATTAAATTTACGAAATTATTATATTACTTCCTTCCTTATTTTTATGAAAGAATTATATTTCAGAAATATCCAAATGATTTTTCTTGTATAATATGTTTTTAGAAAGCATCAAATATATAACATACTTTTTACTAAATAATTTGCGTTGACTATTAAAAAAACTGAAGGTTGCAAAATAAATTTTAAGCATCACGAATTTCTGCCAATTATCTTTAATTATTTCATACATGTTTACGATTCTAATAGTTCTGTCTCACAATATATTCTCACGATATTTTCTAAAACCAATATATATATATATATATATTAATATGAACACAATTATTTGTTATACAGAATTTTTGAGACGACCTTGATTGCTACAACTATTCCCAACCTTTTCGAATTTCCATTTTTACAGCCCTTTTAGGATTTTTGGTTCAACTAGAGTAAATAAAAATATCACATGGTATAAAAAGACGATGAGAAAATGTACAACTGCATCAAACAAACATCTTAATTCTTTTAGCCGTATTCAAATAGACTCTGCCAGAGGTATGTAACAAGGCTCTGTAATAAGAAATACGAGGGCTGCTATTTATGTGTCCAAAGTATCAGAAAAAAACAAACATCTATTATTTAATACGGTTTTATTGCTTTTCAAAATATTCGCCCTGACGATCGATGCACTTTTGCATGCGCTGAAACCAACTTTTAAAGCACTTTTTCCATTCTGATTGAGGTATCTGCATTTTGAACGCATCAACGACCTCTTCGCGGCTTTAAAAACGTTCACAAGGTAATTTATTTTTCACACTTGAGAATAAGTATAAGTCGTTGGGTGCCAAATCTGGGCTGTACGGCGGATGACCGGTCAATCCGATCTTTTGACCTCACAAAAACAGAGTTGTTTCGGCCGACATGTGACAGCTAGCATTGTCATGGTGAAGAATGGTTCTGCGTTGTCGGTTGTACTTTCTTATTTCTTCAAGAACTTTTGATAAACAAATGGTCGTGTACCACTCCGAATTAACCGTTTTACGATTCTGTAGTGGCATTGTAATCACATGTCCATTTATATCAAAAAAACCCGCAACCATTTGCTTCAAAGTGCTTTTGGTACGAATCACTTTTGTTGGGTTCGGCTCATCTTGAAACAACCACAGCGTCGCCTATTGTTTAGTTTCGGGGTTGTACGCATAGATCCAAAATTCATCACCTGTGTAGATATTATAAACGGTTTTTGACGCACCATGGTTACATTTTTTTATAATTTTTTTGCACCGATCGACACGAGCTTGTTTTTAATCAATGCTCAAGTTAAGCGGAATCCAACGCAAATAAAATTTTTTTACAACCAAATTTTCGTGTAATATCTTATATATGCACGTCATACTTGTGCCCAGGTACGCTTTTATCACGCGATATGTAACATAACGATCTTACATTATAGGTCCCTCACAGCATCGATATTTTGTGGTATGGCAACCGATTTAGGGCGACTTTCTTCAAATTCGTCCGTGAGCATAAAGCGCCCACAATTAAACTCACTAAAGCAGTGATACACAGTGGTTTTCGATGGTGCATCATCCCCAAAAGTCGAACTGAGTTGATCCATGTACTGTTTTTGAGTTAGCCCATGCCGAAAATTGTAATAAATCATCGCACAAAAGTTTTCACGAGTTAAATCCATGTTGATAAAGACACGAAATTTTCAAAATGACGCCACAATGGTAAAACAAATGACAGTTACATGAAACAAACTGCATTCTACAGCCAAAGGGTTCTATTTTTAATTGTTGTAATCACATTTTAAATATTGTTCTGTATGTGACCAGTTCCGGATATATAAATAGAAGCCCTCGTAAGCTGACTGGGCAATAACTGGCTATACAAGTCAATATTTAAGTATGCTAATTAAATAATTCGTAATGAACAGCTGTAAAAGAGCAAGATTGTAACATCTACAGTGACAATATAATGATTCGGCAGTTACTTCATAAATATCTATCTGACTAACTTTAAATTGTTTAAACAGTTTGAATATAAATGAATAATGTTTAGTTGATTTGCATATTTTTAACAAACAAAATCAAGCAACTACATAATCAAATAATGTCAACTAAATTGAAATTATTTAACAATTAGAACATTTTATTCATCTTCATTTGATATATAAGTTCGGGGAAAAAGTTTTTTTGTATTTTATAAGTTAAAAGTTATAGTAAAATCTCTTTGGTTGTACTGTTTGTATCTGATTAGTTTTAATGCCATTAAATAGATGGCATTTTAAGAAAAGAAAAATAAAAAGTAAAAACGGTGTGTCGCCATTTTTCTATTGTTTTTCTATTCACCGAAATGAGTGAATTAACGTAGAAATCCGATACATTTTCAAGTTTTATTATAAAAAAAAAAAAACGAAAAAATGTGTCACAAAAATTTGTGAAGTTTATGGACCTAATGCAGTGTTTGATAAGAGTAGCACAAAACTGGTTCAAGCGTTTTCAGTCAGGTAATTTTGATGTCAAAGATGAATCTCGCTCTGGTTAACCTGTTACGGATAAAGCCGATGCTATTTTCGAAAAAGTAGAGCAAGATCGGTATATTGGTCCTTACGAAAAGCTGAAGATAGACTACAAATCAGTTTTGATCCATTTGAAAATAGCTGGATATACAAAAAACTTCGATACTTGAGTCCCACACCAGCTCACTGAAAGAAATCTAATGAATCGTGTAGTCATTTCGATTCTGTATTGAAACATAATGAACCTTTTTGAAAAATTTATCGCTGGTGATCAAAAATGATTTATCTACGTTGAGAATATGCAAAAAAGATCATGGTTAAAAGGCAAGCAAGCGACACAGACTATAGCAAAACCCGGATTAACTCGCAATAAGTTGATTCTATTTCTATGATGGGATTAGAAGAGCATTATTTATTATGAGCTATTAACGCCGGCAAAACCATCGATTCGGATCTCTACTGCCAACAGCTGATGAGACTCAGGCAAGAAGTAGAGAAAAAATGCCCAGAATCGATCAAGAGAAAGTGTGTGGTCTTTCATTGTGATAACGCCAGACGACACACATCTTTAGCCGCTCAGAGAATATTGAGAGAGTTTCATTGGGAAGTGTTAATGCATTCAGCATATAGGCCTGACCTTGCACCGTCAGATTTTCACCTGATTCGATTTCTATAGAATTCTCTAAGTAATGTTAGGTTAACAGCAAGATAGGACTGTCAAAACTACTTTTCGCAGTTTTTTGATCAGAAGTTCCATCAGTTCAACAACAATGGGATTATTTCACTACCTACAAAATAGCAACAAGTAGTTGAACAAAGTGGCTTATATATATAATAAATAAATATAACTAAAATATGGCGAAAAATTATATTGAATTTGTATATAAAATACGAAATAACTTTTTCCCCAACCCTATAATTTTTTTCAAATTTTCATGGACTTTTATTATGAATAAATTGTCAAATAGCTAAAATATCTACTGTATACGGTGTTATTTCCCCGAAATTCTCAATTAGATTCACATCTAATTCCACTAATGGCTAAGGTTATTTATTAATGAGCTCGAAAATAAATATATAGTAAATAATAATATTTTACCATTCAAAAAATATTCTGATCTCACTTAAATTGTTCATTTCATATATATATACATTCATAAACAGATTAGAAGTTGGCAAAAAATACATTTGGCTTATATACCTAAATCTTTTTGAATCTAGATTGTTTAAAATCCCTTACATTAATTATCTAGGTAAGTCGACGCTCAAATTGACAACTGACAATAAAGACAGCTCCGTCAGATATATGCGCATATAACTGTAGCTTGTTTCATTGCCTACACAGCCACAATTGTTTACACTTGTAGCTATTCATCTTCTTTTATAAAACGGTCATTGCACAATAAACGCAATATTATTGTTTATAATCTCATTCTACACCTAATTTGCTTTCTGTTAGACCTTTTATAAGTGAAAATATGTAACAACTAATCATGAAAGAAAGCTTAGGTTGATAGCCATTTAAATACAAGAAAACATTGACCATTTTTGTCCGAAATTGCAAGAAAATAATTACGCAGCTCACGATCAGCGTCTGTAGATGGACTTTTTGTTGCAAGCAATTCTTCTTATCTCCTTAATGAATCAAACAGTTTTATTCGAATCGCCTACACTGCATCGACTACAACGAACAATGCTCGTTATAAGATAGATTTTATCAACGCCAGGCTGAAACGTGAATGCGGTCATTCCTAAAAAAATAACCAGGATTGTGTTGTGATGCATGTATCTACATGCAAATGCTAAGAAAGATACAAGGGACAGATGTCGCTACCGGTGTTGTTATTTTTAGAGTTCAGTGGCCAACCCTTGCGAGTCCACCTGCCTGTACGTCAGCCCATCAACCACAATATAAATATTATTAAAATAGATTTAATAAAGGTATTAGCCGATCGGTTTTAATTTTTTTCACGGCCTCATAATGCGAATAGTTTGAGAGTGTTTTACGATCGAAAATTTTTCGTCTCATGTCAGAACATTTGCACGTCATTGTACAGATAATTCAATGGAGATTAATTCTGTTCTCTTCAAAAAATGAGTTAATACAACAGGAACGAAAAGAAAAAGATCGAAATCGTTTAGCAAACTTTACAGTGAGTCATCTTGAAAAAAACGAACACCTATAAAATCCGTAATTTTCGATTTTTTTATTACCTTTATAATTGCAGCAAGTACTTTCCTATCGAAAATAGCTGTTTCATTCAGTGTCGTTAAACTATAATAAATAAAAAAATATATATTTTAGAAATGATCCGTTCCACCTATGGTTTTTTGCAATTTTTAATGGCGGTCCCTAGTATGCGGCACTCTTAGTAGGCGTAAATAAATCTATATCTTCGTTATTCATTTATTTTGATAAGATTTTATTGTAATAGTTGCAATAATATACTCTAAATGTCACTTATAGATATTTTTGTTTCTAATCATTTTTTTTTATTATTATTATAAATTAAGTGTGCTTTTCTTCATATTTTATCGTCAATATTTAATAAGGGGTTTTCTTTCCAAGCGTGCCACTGTACAAAATTCATTAATTGACCTAATATTGGCACCTCCTCCATTAAAAGAATAAATAGATCATTGATAAACATGAATCATCAAATTTCAGCTTAACTTATTGTTCCCGGATGTGCCATTTTATGAAACCATAATTTTCGAAACGAGTAATAATAAATTGTATAGTTTTTGTCTCGCACTTCTGTTTTTCTTCTCAACACATCAATAGCGCTCCAGACGTAAACCGCACAATAACCGTTGCAAATGTAGTTAATAGACTCTCATCGCAGAGAAACCATCGGGCGTGCGTCGGCGTAGCGATTTAGCGAGCGTTGATCCAAAAAGTAATAGAGCGATATTCGAAAATCGATCCAGCAAAACTTAACAATGGCGTCTGTTCAAAATCGTGACTTCGTAACACGTGAAGTATTTTGAACGTTACCGAGAGCGGGGTGCTGGATCGCGGTGAGCGACACGGCAGGTTGCTCGATGGGATTGTCATCTGAAGGTTGAACACTAAAACACTTTGCACATGGACCTCGTACCCCGCCGGCGCCAGTCCCTCCGAATAGACGGGATGTGTCGTGTTGACCTGTACAACCGATTAATCTTATTGAATCTGAGTTCTCATTTTCATGCATCGATGTTTCTATAACACCAATCGATTCGTTTTCTTTCGTAGTTTCTTCACGATAACTATGTTTAGATGAAATTTAACAAACCGAAATTAAAAATTAATAGATCGATATTGAGAACTATTCTGCATTAAAAAAATATTTTTAATTTAAATTAACGACTTTTTAATTTTATTGTTTGAAAAATTAATTGGTGAAATGGAGTTTTAACCGCTTCGTGCGTTGACTTACGTGCCTTCCATTAATAATTCTGAATATTTTTACGTATTACTTATTTATTGTACTTACTTTTCCAATTTCCGAATAGACAATCGTCCATTCAAAGCATAAAAACAAATCGGTCTTTACCAATTGGTCATCAGAACCACACTTACATTTTGTTGAAGATCTCGCACTAATATCCGTTTTACGTCATCTTATTAAGTATCATTTCGTTCAGTGTCTATACATTTTTTGTACCTTTGTATATAGGCTTATCCGCTTCAACAACCATTAGTACAAAAATCATGACCAATGTTAGAGTGTTAAATAACAAAGATTAATTTAATGTCAAAAAATAAATGCCAAATTATGTTCAAATACTTCGCTGTTATTTTAGACAGCAACTAGTGATGCTTAGAAATATCTTGAAAATTCCTCTGAACGTGTCAACGCTCACTTTTTTCCGTTAAAGATTTTCAGCAACATTTGCGCTTGAACATAATCGTTATTATCGATATAAAATAGGGAACATACAACATTACGGTAAATGTATAATTTTATCGTTTATTTAAAACGTAGTAAAATTTTATTCTATTTAAAAAAATCTCACCTGATATTACTCATTAGCAGTGACTAATATGCACAAAATTGTCCTATGTAAATACATACGTATCCTTCAGATAAACCTATATGCATTGTTGCTGATAAACCGATAGACATAGCGTAGAAATAAACCGATATGCTTCATTGAACGTTGCTGTCTGTTTCATACGACCTCAGCGTGTGCGGTAGTTCACGTCACAGGATCATCGTCAAGGACGCTTCCTAACGTAAATAATAGACTATTTTAAAATCTTTTATCAAATAAAATGAAAAGCATAAAAATAAGACATCATAATCCATTTAATGTTTCCTGCTTACGTATCAAATAAAGATCAATGCAGCTATTGAGATAAAATGCTTGATTTTAATTATATTTGAAACGTTTTTAAATTTGATCAGATACTGAGGGAAAGTTGTCGAACTAATAACAGAGAAAATTTACAACGCCGAGAATCTGATAAAAACGTGCCGTATTCGCTTTTGAAAGAAAAATATAGTTGAAGTTGTATTTTGATATATGTCTTATTAGTGTTTAAAAATTACATATTGATCTAGAACATCATGATTTTTTTAGAAATTGATGCACCCAGTTACGTTATCCTATTAACATATCTCGTATACCACGTACTATGTAAAAATATACTATTGATTCACAAATAAGTAGCCGTGCTCCGATATTGTTTTTGGAACTTGTTTTTGGAATTGTTACTCATACGCAGCGCAGGCCGGTTATGTACAAACTGAGATTAAACTGTGTATATCAGTCGAAATTTACTACTCACGCGGTAGGGTGTTAATCAAACGTATGGCGATTCTCACACGACACCAGTTTGTGTCATCGTAATCGATGAAATGTTTGCGAATTTAGTGGTGTATGACATACAGATAGATAATTTATAACAATATATTGATTTCTATTTAACATTTGGCTATGAAACCCTTTAAGGACATGATCTCTTTTTATAGACCGTGTCGCCATTTGAATGCTACAATTCCCGAATGTGACACGAAAAATTAAAACAAATATATTGAATGTTAAACTTTTTAATTAATAGCTTCTTTATTCTTTATTTTATGCAAATTAGTGTTTCGCCTACGAATTTGCATACTGTTGTGTGCAAAACATTTTCACTTCATAATTTTTTTACCGAACGTGATTTAGGTGCTTCGATAAGTATATAGGTAGTGATATATATTTTTATTTGTTTGTATGTTTGCACATATTTAACTTAAATTCAACTGAATGTATTTTGATTAGGTAAACTTTTTCAAGGTGTTCCTTATGATCGCAAAACTGCTCTATCTCTTTATCCACAATCGGTAGTTCGTGAATGAATATCGGTTCGAAGAGTAGCTTTGATCTCTACAGATTTTCCATTTAGATTTATGAGCCTACAGTTTCCTGCTAACACATTTTGCTAAATTCCCAAGGACAGACTTTAAAAAGAAACGGCCTAGATCTGCGAAGTTTAGTACTGTCTCATGATCAACTAACCATCTGGGTCTTTCAAGCGACGGTTCACCAAAAGAACAATATTGTCTTGCTGGCGCAGCAGAAGTCTTAGGGTTCCCAGGATTAGCCTTTGTCTCTTTAAAAGCTACGAGCGGTCCGAGATGTCAGACTTCATCCAGCTCGCCCTGCTGATGTATTTTACTTTATTCAGCTAATACAATTCGTTGCTCTTGTAGATCATGCGCGGGATCCGTGCCCGTATACCACAGTCTTTCATATATAGTCCCCTCTATTCTTGTTTTCTAGACACGTGAATGTTTCACAAGTTCTATGGCATTATAAATTCACAAATAGGACTATTTTTCATGTATAACAACCTTGAAGATTCTATATTTGTAGTGCAAAACTACATTGAAATGTCAATTCCCGGTATAATCAATACTGTTTGAAATATTGTCTATGTAGTAAATTTTGACTATTTATAAAAAATATAACCTAGGCAATGTCGGGTATTACTGCTAGTTTATTTGTCTCTATTAATTAAATTTTATTGTTTTATGACTATATATAATAGTAAGATCTTAATCGTATCCCAAGAATATTTCTTTTTTCGATTTATTGTAGCAATACCTCAAGAATTTTTCGATGAAAACAATCAATATTAGTCACAACCCGCAGTTATCAGAAAAACACAGGCGCGAGAAGACCATTGTCTAATTAGTAAAGGCGATTTTCTGCATTCACGCATATTAAGCATTTCAGTAAACAGCACACCCATGTATTGTACTAGACGCGGGTATGGCATATGCGTGTAGTACGCGTCCATGAAGTATTTATACTAAATTAACTAAAAATTACGCTAATTTTTGGACAGCATTTTTGTCGCGTTTTAAGTGATACCAAATCCCGCGTTTCTTCTTTTTTGGTTGCTTTAAACAATAGGTGAATTATAAGAACATACACCGGTTGCATTAGTTCTCCACTAGAATTGCTCTGCTGACTGTACGATCTCACATACAGTTTCGCCGAGGGCACCTTAGAGTTGCGACAACGATTCAAGCTAGATAAACTCACCTGCAAACGTAATAATTTCGTTGAATTGAGATTCTAATTCAATAAGCTCGTCTTGTGTCCAAAACAAACGTCCCATTCATAAATTTACGGAAGTCTCGAATGTATTGAAGAACGGCCGACGTTTCCTGCAATTATTTCATTATTAAATCTAGTTTGAATCCAAGTAAATCGCGACTAGATAAAACAACGACCATCTCGGAAGCGCGCTGTGTGTGAAGTCATTGCGGTATGACATCAGCGAGACGAGTAATATGTTTATAATCAGGCCTCGACGTCGATACTCCATCGGCTAGCCTTGACGGAATAAGTAATTTATTTGTTTACTCATTATATATCAATGATTGTAATCCTTCACAGTGTTACTTGCTTCCCAGTGATTTGATATTCACAGTGAATATAATAAGGGAAACAACATTGAAAACAACACCTAATGCACATATTAACGACTTATAAAAAAGAAAACAACCGGATAATCATTGTACATCTAAGTGGGCAAGGTTTTACCTGCTACAGAAGCATAACTTAACACGACCTTTTTATTTTTGATTTAGGATTGAACTTTAAGTCCACGTTGGCTCAGTGTTTCTTAAGGCTTGCTTTAGTCTTCACTATCACGCAGTGACGACGTCCGAGATGAACAATTTAAGGTGCTATTCAAGCCAAGTGGTGCAGTTTAACTAACTCATATTGGCCATTTTATTCCTTTTTGTTAACATAAAAAGTGCCTTTTGAAACAGGAAATTCTCGATTTGCTATTCCGTGATATGACGAAACTAATTCTGTCCCGCCTCTTGGCAGACCGCAGCCACAAGTATGACTATTTTTTGTAAAATAAATCTGCATATGCATGTCAGTTTTTGAAAGTGGTAAATCTCAGAAATTGAATGTATAATAAGCAGCTATTAAGAGTGACTTTTTATATTAAATCATTTTTTAAAAATAAAATAGGCGACGTCGTATGCGGCCAAATGGTAGCCAGACATGCTTATCAATCAAAATGTAAATAACAGTTTTAATAAGATTATAATCGAATAAATTCATAATAGGCTACTTTTATACACTTTGTTAAACTCAAAACTGATCCATTTAATCTGGTCCATCGAACGTAACGTAAACAACCGGAACTGGAATTAAGAGCTGGAACGAAAGAGAAAACGAAACTGAGGCCGCGGTGGGAATACTAAAACAGCAATTTATTGAATGCTCTCAAACAGAATTGCATTCATAATTTAATGATTAGAAAAAAAAACTTAATCCTGAATTACTTACAATTTCGTGTGTGATGAATTTAAGTTTAGTGCCACTCCATGAAATTGATTAAATAAAATTGATTGTGAAGAAATTAAAAGATATTTACGTTAAGTCGTCTCAGTTTATTTAACAAAAAAGCCACCCTAAAGGGAATTATTTTATATAAGGTCGGGTTGTGCTGATTTCTTGGTTTGGTTATGGCGTATTATGGGTTTGGTGGTGGCGGTACTTTTCTCAAAACTGTGCATACTCGTCTTCAAATCGCTCCTAACCGACTGATTGATCAACAAGAGCCGAAAGTACTCAAATTATAAACAAGATTTGGAAAGAAATATTAAACATCCGGATCGAAATGTTACTACATATGATTGTTCCGTTCATAGAAGATGTTGCCTGCCTGTTTCAAGATTTTTTCTTTTCGTATACTCGGATCGGGGATATCTGGGAACAAATTATGGAATATGTCCTTCGAAATTGATACAAATTTTCGGTACGATCCATGTCCCGAACGGTGACCTTTGTATACGAGAACCTATTGTGTACCTACCTGAGTACGTACTCTGGCGTGCACTTCGTTGATGTATGTGATTTGCATGCTCTAGGACAAATATTTGGGTAAGCATTGGAGGTGTATCGCAACGAAGTGTTCTACGTTGAAGAAAGAAATATCGTTTTATTTATTTAATTTATACAATTCCTGTAGCTACCTCTGCCCTATATTACAATGCATACGTAAACGACAGCTTGCTGAGAGTATCTGTCTTCGCCTACAAAGACGGGACGCGCCGGTAGTATCTTAAAGTCGTGAACGCGTTCACACAGCCGATGCTTTGTGGCCGATGTTTGCCGATGCCACTCGGGAATGACGCACATTCGCTTTTTTTTACGACTCCGTTGTTTGTTCCTTTTTTATTCATATTGTTTTTTCCCACGATCACTGTATCCAAAGCCATTTATATGGACTCACGTAGCACGATAATATTGTGTTACTTCATTACATTCAATACCTCGTCTTGAAATAAAAAACGTGGTTTTTTTTTTTATTTTCGAAGGTTGTAAGCGATTCCACTATATTATATAAACATCTCGACGATGTTATATAAATATGTCAGCGACTTTTTTTTTTACTACAAATGCATTCCTATTATTACGTTAATTAAAAAAAATCTCAGTATTGTTAATTGCAGATTTAAATTAGAAACTACATTGCAACGTCGCCTCTTAATATAATGTAAAAAATGTAACGAAATTCCCTCTGCTTTTCGTGAAAATCTCTTTCTTTAGAGAAATAGAAACCAGTTTGTAACGAACTGCAAGTCCTTTATTTTCGTTCATGTATTTCAAAGCTTCATGATAAACGTATAATATTTTCATTTTAAGTTAATAACTTCCCGTTATTTAAACAGTAAGTCTTGCATAGGTAAATATTTCATTACAACAATGTAACGGGTTTTTAAAATCTTATTAATAATGTAATAACAAAATATTTATTAATTTATGATTTTCTAAATAAAATTTACATTTCAAAAATATTTCATAGGCAGATCGATCAGGAGCATACGCGTAACTTCTTTTTTGTAATACTACGTCACCTGGCCGCAGCTGCGCAGGCGCGGCGGTCGTGGTGGCGGCAATCAGTTGCGTGCTCACCACACCGCACTCACTGGGTCATCTCTACGTGCATCTGACGAAATGTACCCGCATCTTAGCGTAGACTTTAGAATGGGATAGAAGCGAGCTTGTGTTGCTAAATACGACAAATCACTTTTAATTGTATAAAAATAATTACCAAAATAAATATAAAAACTAATTTGTCGTGGAATACTCAAGAGAAGTGGAGCTTCTATGCATTGTTTATAAAATTAAATGTTTAACACGCATTTATCGTAATTAAATTAATTCAATTTTAATATAGTACCAAATATTTAACTGCGTGGTGCAAACATAAGTACACGGAATAAATTGCATTCACTTATTTGTACACTATATTGCTTATTTACGTTGGTAATAAACAACCAATAAAGTGCATTACAATGTCGCATTCGTTCTTCTCATTTCATTTTTGATGAACTAGATTTCATACCACATTGTGCATTTAGATACCTTACCTAATTTTCGTCTAATTTCTAAAATGTATTTCGAGTTTCGCCTTGATTTTTCAAAAAAAAAATGGATAAATTTCAATTAAATTTATGTAAGATTATTCCATCCATGACTGAATAAACAAGCCATATTTTATTACATTTTTTTTAAATTAGATTGATCCATCTTGATTCAATAACCTTTCTGTCAATTTCTCATTTTAGGACTTGGAAATCAAGCTGTAATTAGAAAATATCGTAATGCAAGAGTATATGAAAAAAATCTGTAAAACCGTTGACCTTACAGGCCAACCGTAAAACGTTGTGCTACGATACTTATCGATGTGTTTTCAAGCTCCTCGAAATCTCGAGATATAGTTGTATCAAACCTCAAAGACTTATATTTAAGCTTTACGAGCTCATTAGTTAAAAAAACGACCTTAAACGTTGACCATTTTTTAAACTTTTTATTAAATTTAAGCTCAAAGTCTTCAGAAATATACCTAGTAGTAGATTATTGAGTTTGAACTCAAAAGAAAAGTTTTATCTTTTTCAAGCTCTCCTAGGTAAAAAAATGTAATTTTGATACCTTCTCAGCTCTTCAAATGCAAACATCTAAATTTATTTAAAGAAATGTTATCTTTTAATTTTTAAGCTGCGTTATCTGGGTTAGGTCTTGATCTGTTTTAAAGCTTTTGACGTAGTTTTTTAAAGAAAAACGTTGACTAATATTATGTATCAATCCAACAAGAACTTTAGAAGTTGTTTTGGAAAAAAAATGTTTTTGCGAATTTTTCGTTAACGATATCTTTCTAATGAACCCCACTGATTTTGATGCAATTTGCAACAATCAACATTGATTTCAAAGCTGGTTATATTTGGAATTCTATCAATAGAATAGTTTAAAAATATTGTAAAAAAACGCTTTTTGAAAATTTTTTCTTCAGCTATATCTCTCGAACAAATCAACCGATTTTATGCAGTTTACTGCAATCGATGCACCTTTAGGCAAAAAAGAGCTGATTAGACTTTGGTATTGATCGGTATACTAGTCTAAAATTTATTTCCAAGAACACTTTTTGAAAAATTTAATTTTTGTGATTTCTCCAAATCTATATTTCAAAATGGATTACATTTTTCAGGCAATCTAAATTGAGTAGACTTCTTTCAAATGCCATAAACCGAGTTTAATCAATTCAAAGGTTATGAAAGGTTAACATACAAATTGCTAAGGCTGCGGCTAGAAGATCCAAAAAAATGCAATTTTTCTTACAATTAATTTATTAAAAGATTACGAAATTCAGCTTAAAACTACTAAAGCGATTGCATTGGCCGAGGTGTGTGCCAAGAGGGAGTGCAGCGTAGCGACGTATGGAGTTGAAGGGATTATTAACTCCGCTTTGTCTGGTACAGACGTCCTTGTTGGAGACGCGCATAGGGTCTTTAACTTAAAATCGCCTTGTAAACATCGCTAACCTAGTCAGCTCTTTTGGTGCCCAACAGTTCATAACAGGTGTGTAATGGTCCATATACATGCATATACAGACACACATACACTCTTCCACAGACACATACACACACACGCACACACAAGCACGAACGCACTCAAGCACACATGCATCCACGCATACGCACTCACACAAACACCACGCGCGCGCACATATGCATGTACGCACGCACGCACACAACCACGCAAACACACAAATTGTCAAAAAAGATTCAAAGGACCCTGAAATATCAAACTTTGATGAAAAGACGATTTTTGAAAAATGAACTGAAAACAGTGGATTCTCAATTTTTTTTAAATTAATCAAAATCATAACGGGAACTTCAAAAAATATTGTGCATTGATTTGAAAATGTTCTAAGGAATGAACTATAGATACTTTTTTTTTAATTCCATATAAAAATTTCAAGGAACTAAATTACTAACTGTCAAAATTTCAAGAAATAAATGCAAAAGCAATGTTTTAATCGCTATATAAAACATTATTTCATTAAACTAAAAGTACTCCATAAAGTCTCAATCCAAAAATCAACTGATGGGTCAAAATATAAAAATTTGCTTTTATAAATATGATTTCATATGAAGAGAGAATCCATGTCAATTGGTTGGCGATATCATCTTTTATGGCAGCTTTAATATTAATTAAAATAAAAGAAAATCATTCCCAAAAAAAAAACGTATTTTGCGCTTTAATGTCTAAATTGAAGAACAATTTTAGGATGACTAACCAAAACTTGATTCTCTCTAGACTAGCTTTAGCTAGTCTTTGTCTAAAAAGCCTTTATGACGGTTCTTAACATTTGAATATCGATAATATATCGTTTCAATAATATGTAGTTGCGAAATGATCACTACACCCTTCATATGCCATTGGAGTATGTCATTAAAATTCGTTATTTCTCCGTAACTGTTAATCATCGTACCCGCGTAATTATTAGCTGGAAACGCCGCCTGTAGCGCAGGCGCAGCTCTGTGGCCGCCCGTTGACCGACAAGGTAATAATTTGACAATCGCATTGCGAAGTGCCAGCAAATACTATTACATAGTTTAGAAGGCTCTTATGGGAAAGGCATTTTTATGTTGTAACTTATTTCATTACTGATTACATTTCGATCTTACGAGCAGATTAGATAGATCTTTACGCAGCAATCATTTATTTTGAGGCATGTCATGATACGCTCATCTTCCATATAATATTTATGAGAGCAGGTTTGATTTAAAATTGTAGTGATGAAAAACGACTCAATATATTTCGTGCAAAAGAAATTTAAGATGTACTTTGTCTATATCAATCACGTGCTAATAAAGTCTCTTTCTGACACAGGCACCTTCCTAGACGATATGTTCTTATTGCCTCCGTATGGGTATCATTTTCTCCGTCGATTTGTATACGAAAGCCACAACAACACAATAAAAGCAATTCCACTAATCGGTGGTGGTATCTTATTTTAGAAACCACGCGAAGCTCTATTCATATACAGCGTGATTTATCCTTACCGTTGTCGCAGTCGGAAGCGACACACCTTTCTTCTTTTGGATGTCGAAACCGAGTGAGGTCTTCCCGTTATCGCCCGACGGCGGGCTATCCAGAGACCGACGGTCGTGTAAAAGTCGCTAGAGGTCGGGTGTCTCGTTCGCCATTGCCAACGTAAAGATGTCGATCGGGACATAGTGTTCTATTGAAAGCACCATAGAGATGACTCTACATACGACCAGCGGGCGTTTGTGGAGCAATTTATCGTTACGTGACTAAGTACATAATTGTGAAACAGACGGAATAATTAAATCAACTTATTTCACAATATAATAATTAAAAAGATATTGTGTTTCTCAATGTTATAAAAACTAAGGTGATCTGAAAATACAAAGACGAAATTTAAATTCATTGTTAAGTGATCTTTCAAAAATACAATACGTAAATGACAAAATTACCTAGTACATGTGAACTAATGTAATAAATATGTACATAAAATACAAAAAAATATGTCCCGAAAAGCGTGTTCAATGCGTTTTGTACAGTATCTTTTAAAGTTATGAAAAGAATACCAAATAACATTTTTTTATAGTGCCTCTTCGAGTTGCTATTGCACGCCTCACGAGGCGACAGTGTGTGGGGCGCTCTACTCTCAGTACGCCGCTATGTGGCGATTTTGCAATATTAAATCATCCTTATAAATACCCTAAGTTAGACACTAAATCTACAAATAATATATGTTTTGGAAAGTAGATAAATCGAATTAAAAAGTCAGTGTATTTTTTAAAATTCATTTGCATACTTATATAACATGATATGTAAAAAATGTGGTTAAAAAAATTGTAAGTACGGCTACACGTTGGCCTATGCATTTTTTAGAAAAATGTAGGTACGCAATTGATTGTTATGAACCAAGTATGGGCAAACCTTTGACATGTTGTGGGCCAAACTTTAGTGTGCAAATACATTCGGGGGCCACGTTCAAAAAGTAGCGCATTTTAAAGTAGTGTTCATAATTTTTAGCGATAGATATCAGACGGGAAATTTTTCAAAATGTCTCGCGGGCCGGATCAAATCTTACAGCAGGCCGGTGGTTGCCCACATACGTTATAAACCCTTATGAATAATTTTCAATTTATCCTAATGATGAACCCTGTTTCTTATCAAAATTGAACTCGTAATTGTTTTAAAGCCATTAACGAATTTCAAAGGGTTTTATGGGTTTGTTTAGTAAAAATTATCACCGACTACCTTTCATCTCTATCTGTTATTCCCCCTTTTCACTTTATAAGTCGACATAGAATTTTTTTCTTATCAAAAAAAAAATGGGCATTATGAGGAGTGCACTTTTGGGTTTTGTTTTAGTTCATAATATTTTATAAGATGAGAATCTTATAAGAATTGGTATTTAACAAGTTCTTCATAGTTGAACTTTTTTCGAAATTAAATGAAAATCATGAAACATATTAAACAAACTTACAAATCAACGCACGCTCGCTTCTGTAATTTCAAACTTACACAGTCGTAATTTCAAAATATTGCATCGCGTGTTTGTAGCACAAAACTAATGTATATTGCTCTGGATACGCCTCAGTGCGAGAACAGCCCTAAAAAAGATATCTGGCATAAGTAAAGTAGCTTGAGAGTTTTGAAACCCTTTGGTTAGTTAAAATTTAATAAACTCGCATGTAAATGACGTAGCGTCTATGCTGCAATACTTACACCGACGAATAATTAGCCGAAGTAAGTACGACATCAAAATAAAGAAACATAGGTAATTATTGTAATTACGATGAAATTCAATTCGCCAGCGAGCCCTACGAGTGGTTCTTACTCCAGTAATTATTTCACAAGCGGTCGCAGTACCGCTACAATCCCGGTATGGGGTACCGTATACGCGCCGCCTTCGCTTAACGAGTGCATGAAGCTCTAGTGAATTTCGACAACGAACAACTGGACCGACGGCATTTACATAATAGTGGACTCCATAGCCGCGATTATAATTCTAGATTTCAATTTATACTCTTAAGAAACAATTAAATACGTATTTTTGAAGTGGTCCTCTAGTTACGTAAGCATATATTTTCGTGGATCCCCAGTGAAAGTAGAAACACGATTTTTAACAATCGATCGAAGGCGGATTTAATTGAAAGGGCGATAACAGTTACTTTTAACCGACGCCTCGGACGCTCGCCGGGTAGAAAGTAAACATCGATTAATCGACATATCTACTAACTAGACGTGGTAATTAAAAAAATAACCGGCTGTGACCCAGTTAGGAAACTAGAAACGTCCGTCGCCAGCGGCAAGGTTACCTTAATTAGCGTGTAAAATTTTGTGAAAAGTCGATCATCACCGTACGATATGTGAGACGAAGTCCACTTTTTTGGCACTCAACTCGAGGAAGACTGAATGTATTTTAATGTGATTACTAAAGAAGTATCCTACCGTAGCGGAAGATCGTTTCAAGGTGTTCATCATCACGACACGCCCTCAGATGAGTGTGCAGTTAATTACGATGTAACGACGGATAAAAAGTGTAATCCGAACGGTCAGCGTGTTGCTTTCGAATCGTTTATATTGCAAAAAACGGAAGGATTCAATATTTATGGAATGATTTGTTCCCTGGTTATATACTACAGGCAGAACCTCGCACTTACAAACAGGGTCGAATCGTATCAAATCGAAGTGAAATACTTCGAGGCAATAATAAGAGGAATGCAACTTCTGCCATTACATTAATGAAGGTTGCTTCATTTTAAACTATTTGGTGATTGCTTATTAATAATTTTAAAGTAATTTGTTCGTGCACCTTATTGCAGAACGGCAACTAAGCGAATTTGAAAACGTGTTTCACCGCTACGTCACCGAACCTGTCGTATCGAACGTGCGGATTTTCCGATTTTGGGTCAGGTCAAGGTTGGAGCTGGGGCCTTGAATTGATTTGTGGAATATTCCCACATGGACGGCACTAGCCACTCGGGTCGACGTCGAGTTGCAATAACCCTCCCACATCCTTATTTCTGACTGCGAGTTATAATAAATAAGGGAATATCATTTGTATTGCTGTATTTTTATAATTCTATTCCACATTATTAGCTCTATAAATAATTAAAACGTAATAGCTATGAAAGTATAAGAAAAAGTCCAACAATGAAACATAATAAGGCTGTTTCTCCAAACCGTTGGAGCATCCGATACAATATCGTTGTTGTCTCTCAATTTCGCTGAACGACGGACCTGTCCGTAACCCAGCGGTCCAATTCTGCACGTTAATTGAATATGTTATATAATAATTAATAAAGCAATACAGTAAGTAGTACACATAAATATGTAATAATTAAATATTTTAAATAAAGTAAATCAATTTTATTGTTTTTTTTATTTTATATTTTTATTTTTTGTAAATTAAAACTTAAAGTATTGTTACTTGCTAATTCACCTTTAGTAATGCAGTAAGAAAATCACCTTTTGGCAAGCGTATATGACGGACAGTTAGATAACCTAAGGTCCTATGGCCCAATACGTATCTTGTTAAAGATATCCACGTGTCATATGAATTGAAAATTATACATTCAAAATTTTCTTAAAATCATAAACATCGTTCGAAACAGGTTATATTGATACACATCATGAACTTTTGTTCTTACAAAAAGAAGCTAAAAAAAATAAATGTTTCATTGAATGTTACACAAAAAATTGATTCCTTGTGTCAAAGTTACATTAATGTAACAGTGAGTTCAATTATTTATGTCGAAATTATTCACTATTTAGCAAAAAAAAAATGATAAAATTTCGAGCTTAATCACGTTCAAACAATAGGATAAGTTATTGATTACAAGTTATTAATAGAGAAAAAAAACAAACACCGTAGCAGAATCGCGCCGCTGGTACGCGCGCCCGCGTGCGCCGGCCGCCGCCGCCACTGCCGCACGCGACGCCGCGCGCGGTTAGCGTTTTGTGCGAACGAAATTTTCCGCGGCGAAAATTTTCGCGAAAATAAGTAACGTAAATAATTAATCGAAGGTGGTGAACAGTGGTCGATGACTGTCGAAGACGGCCGGCGGGCGCGAGTGTTTGGACAGGTGCGCGGCGACGCGACGGTGTTGTTACCGTTCGAATAACGCGGGCCGTTCGGAATACCTATATTTTGGTAAAATATGGAGTGGAATCGTATTACTTATAAATGTTGCTTTTTTTCTTAGGCATTATGAAAACTTAATTTTTTTTGTATATATATATATTGTTGATATTTCTCGATAAAATAGATTTTTTTAAATAAAATTCGATTTATGCATAAAAGATATTATAAAAAGATACTTAAAAATATATACATAATTAAAAAAAAATAAAATGTCGAGTTAATTGCGTTCTAGACAACAAACAAAGTATTATTAGATCACAAATTATATAAACTATACCGTATCATCTGTGAAATAAAAGTGGAGGTGATGCGACAACCGGCAGTTAGCTGTAGATAACGGCTATCTCGCGTTAGAGGTTATTTGACGTGCGGCGGGTTAACTCTATGTTATTGCGTCACAGGGTGCCGTAGTGCAGCGGTAGGCCACTGGAAAATGTCGTTTAGACGAAGACGCCTTCTTCCTGCTCTATATATATGGCATCCTATCATCGTAAATGAGTAGCTATCATTGATCTTTAGAGATCTAAAATTAATACTATTAATGTAAAAATCAGATCATAATTATTGAATAAGTTAAGGATTGTTAAGATATTTTGTATAGTAAATTATAATAACACGAATTATAATAATAACACACATACAGCACGACACGGGACAACTTTCATTACCATTGATACGCGGGCACCTTGAAAATACATGTCTATCTGTTTAAGTTATCCGCGTAGTGTCGGGACGACAACTCAGACGCGCTCGATACCGACACCGGCATCGAGATTAAATCTGTATCGTAGCGAACGAAATCGAAAACCAAACTTAATACAACATAATTTGACGCTTTTCGCCCTATACGCTTGTAATCGGCGAGTTAAGATTCTGCTAGATTTTAAGGTAACGATTACGAACGTATAACGATGTGTCTAAAATATTACGACACGTAAACACACCATCGTTAATCCAACCTAAAATTGCATCATTTGCATTATCTTCAAAGTTGATTTAAAATTACAAAACAATTCGACATGTAGTCGTAGAATCGAATACAAACAACAAAAATGATGGTATGATAAAATGAACAATCGATGACATCTCCACGACGAAAGCTAAACGCAGTAAATGCACTTGTATTTATTTAGAACGAAGTCTCTTTGTATGACGCGGCGTTTGCTTACATATGAACGGAGAATAGACAATAGCGCCATTAGATGCAACTGTTTACGGCTTTCTCTGGCTTTTCACGTTTATTGTGTTACAACAACATTTACACACTAGGTTCTGAACTCAAAAAGTTACTGGTAGTTTAATCCTGCCCAGACTAATCGATCAATTTCAATTGAATTGAACTTGAACGTAATCTCAAAACAAGAAAAGGACATTGGATACATTCTTCAATTCCATAAATTTCACATATGGGTTGACATCAGAATCATAAGCATCGGAAACACAATTATCTATTATCATTCGATACAGGCAGAATTACAATGTAAAGTACTAATTTGTAATTCAAATATGATACATCGAAATTTAATAAAAAATAGAACCTGTATTAAAACACTCCAAAAATTTAGATTACTATTATTATCGAAATCTATTTGGCAGCAGTTAATGCATCGCCTCTGCGGATAAATAGAAAATAATGAGTACTCATGTAATTGCTACAAACATTGTCTTCCACATCTGCACTGCGATCGCATAAAAACACAACGATTGTAAGGTTAGGTACAGGAAGTCTACTGTCCATCTGCGTGTGCAATGTGAACCGCAGAACCATTCTTGGGCGTGTGATTATGCGTTTATCACTAGCAGCGCGGCCATGCGCGACTTATTGCATCACGATGCATCTGAACAGATATGCGTTTAGAAAAAAGAAACACTGTAATCTATGATTATGCAAACGTATTTTAAATTATCGTACTTTGCATTTGAACATGTTATATATGTTCTTCATATGTTGACGTTCGACGCGAAAATAATTATTGTAAAATTACTATTAAGATAAACAATCAACAGTATGAATAATTTTTCCAATCTAATTAGAATAACTTTTTAAAAAATAAATTTCTAAAACTTCGTATACAGTTTGAGAGATCATATATTGCATTACGAGTGCTATAAATACATGAGCAACGCGAAAAGGTGATTTGATCACAATATTTTAACATTATTCTAGTTTTCTTCTATCACACAATTTTAATGTCAGTTCCTGTTTTTCCAGTTATTTAATTGGATATGTGTTTATATTTAAAAAATTGTGTTTAATATAATAGGTATATATATATATATATATATGATAAAAGGGCATCGTATTTCGCTTGTCCTACTGTCGAGCACGCATCCCTAACCAATACCAGGCCGTCGCTAGCACTCCGGCCTCTACCAACTTGACTGTATTATCCAAGACTATGGTGATATTCATTGAAGCGTTGACTTCATCATGACGCTTTCCTGTATCATCACGAAGTGACAATTGATACCTTACATCTGTCACTTTTGATTGATAGTTGCAAAGAAATTATTTCTAAACAAATAGAATTCCTGTGATGTTCCGACGGATTCAATTTGATTGATTTAAAACCACGTAATCGATGCTTGTACACTTTTTAGTGGAGTGAAAAAATCACCAAACATAAACAACACTCGCACAAATAATACGCGTACATAAAACTGGAGATTATTACCGCTAATTACGATGTTGTTTTCCCTTCATTCGGTCGTACAGTCGCGGTAATTCGTTTACGTAACCGCGCGTAAACTAATCCCATTACGAAGTGGCCGGGCCTTAATAACCGACTCCGGTGTGTGAATAGGCATATTCCCTTTAAAGGTTGCCGAAACAGCCTTGTGTCGATGTCTTTACGCGGATAAGGTCGGACGCACACCGCGCTTCGCATAACGCAGCAGGGAAATTACATGGAAACGTTTTAGTCGCATTCGTAGTTGAGGAAAACGGGTCGTTCGATGACAAACTTTAACCTTTCGCAGAAACACGTTGAGAAAAAACACATGAATATAGAACTTGATATCGAGCGAGCGGAATGTCGAGCTGAGGTGGTCCAGAATTTTATTTACGGCGCAACAACTTGTTATTAAAGTTAATTCTCAATTTTCGCTACGGCCCCATTCGGTATATCCGATTAGCAATGTAATTACGGTAACTTATATTCGTGGCGCGTTATTAAACTGCTTCGTTGGAACCGCCAAGCTTCCGCCTGTGAATAGAACATAAACCACTACTATGAATCGCAGTCCACAATACTCGAGGTCCCAGTTCCAATCTCATCACAGATCCCAGCTCTTGCTTCAGGTCTGTTTCGAGTCCTCACTTCGACTTAATTGCCCACCCTTAACCCTTATCGTTATCTCACTCGTGATCCTAGTTTTCCTAACTTTAATGAAGATCTTCTTTTTTTTTTAATTTTAGAGATAAAAAATTGTTTTCTATCGGTTTTGTAATATACGCAAGATATAAATCACAAATTAATTCGTTTTACTTCAAAAATGTGTTCGTTTTACTTATAACTTTTTTTAATTTTATGATTTTGTACCTAAAAATTAAACAAAATATACATTGTTGATGATGTTGAAGTTTTTGTATATAGCGTTCCGGATAATGTTGCCGATGCTTACGAACTAGTTGTAATAAATACTGCAGTTTTCTTTCAACTTTGATGAGCTAATTATTACATTTCTCAATCATCTGCTATCCTCATTCAGCTACGCTATTAGTTACTGTTAATGTTTTAAACAAAGCCATACATGCTCCAATATTTTCTTTAAAAAACCATACCTCACATCTACACTTACATGCAATCTTTCAATATATTTAATAGTTCCGCTGTAACACTCGAAAATTGATCATGTTTACGGTGAATTCAACTTTGATCTTGAATAACTTTTGAGTAAGTGAATTTATTAAAATATAACTTATGACCTTTTTTGTAGATAATTTGACTTTCTAAAAACATTAATGGACATTTTTTGTTTGACATATCGTTAACTAGTTAGGAAAATCAGAACAAACAAAACTATTTTTTCCCATACATTTCCCATAAAAAATCAAAAAGTGCGATGCGGACTATCTTAATAAGAATATATATTAAGATAGTCCGCATCGCACTTTTTTGATAATATACTATATTGCGCACAATATATTATATTATGTATATACATCTACTTTAAATTGCATTTATACCATACATCAAATAAAAATGCTTAAATTTGAAATACTAAGCAAAGTAACTTTTAAGGGCATTTTCCGATCATTACACCAGATTTTAACAAAAGACTAAAGATTAACAATCGTTATCAGATAAAGTGTTTTGTTTGAACCTAGCAGTGTAAATATGTTCAGCGCCATGCGACCGCCGGTCTTTTTAGTCGTAAACGCTTACGTCAGAGCAAACTGGTCTTTTGCATATTACATATTTTATGTATGCACCATATTTGTAGATCAAACTAGGAAGCTCAATGGACCTTTCGTATGAAACGTCCTCGATCCTCATACGGCGTGTACTTTCATGTACGGTAGACGCTTTTATTTGGCTTCACCTGACTTTTATGGACCATAAAGACTTATTAATGTTAATTTTACCAAGTTCTCGATACTATTCGATTGAGCTAAAATTTGGTTTATATTTCTATGAATACGTGGACAATGTGATCAATTTAATAATGTCACTCTGATGCTGCGACCAAAATTGTCTGTTCATGAGTAAATTTACACATAGTTACCACATCAATTTGAAATTTTGTACATTCGGCCTGTTTCAATACTAAAACACAAATATCAAGATAACTTGTCGTATTTCCTTGAAGTGGCATCGTCTCAAGGAAACTTTTCAAGGGTTAGAAGTATCGACATGATGCTTTACGTGCAATAGGTATCTTGAGAAATTGTGATGGTCAGCAAAAAGGAATTAAGAAATTAGACTATAAATTCTGATTCATGAACCTTTGCTGGACAAATTACAACTAACGTGTAATAAATGTGATTAATTCATTTAGCTTTAAAAAAATAGGAATAGATTCTTATTAATTTCTAGGTCTTCCAAACTTCTATCATAAGCAGTTTAAAATTGTAGAGTATACAATCTCGACAACAAATACGTGTTCAATGTTTTCACTTGTAACTTCAATAGTACAAAAGTACAAATTTTTATTCAGTAATGATTTTTATTTCTTAAATTTTAAATCATTTTTTACATGAAATTTCAATATCACTAATAGTGGTTCCTTAATTTTCATAATGCCACCACGACTGATTATATACATATATATAAGGAAGTATCTCTAATAAATTTCAGTGCTCACCTATTAGCTAAAGTCCTCATCTTCAACCAAACGCATCCATCCGTTAGCTATAAATCTCTTAATTAAAACTCTGTTTTGAAGATCTATTGATCGTCAGGTGAGTTCGAGAGCAGTACTAAATGAGCCGCACTTGTAGAGTGACACCAATCGCCTACCATTGGCCATTTTACTTTCGAGCTTGAATCACAACGTGCATTGATCGAGTTATATTTATTAAGTTCGCAAGCCCTTATAGAACATTACGAAAGAACATAGCATGTGATGATTCATGTCTTATGGCAAAACTCTGTATTAAAATAATTTAATAAGTCTTATCAAACTACGATATCGTACTAGAGTGACGACCAACCGACTCGAATTGTGTCAATCTAAATGTCTCACATCGGCTAAATATTAACGAAAAATGAAAGACATACCAGAACATCTATATATAAATACCTGATTAACTCTGTCGTCGACCGCCGGATCAGATAGCAAAAGTGAACTAACACCTGTCGCCGGTCGAAGGCGAGAGTGTGACCGCGGCCTGGACGCGGAAAATCTTTGATCGAGCCCTAACAAGGAGAATGCTCATTTTTCTTGTTAGACTGGTGCTTAGCATTTCTTAAACCGGGAACTGTTTTAGGTTGCCTCGTTTGCTTTCCTCTTTTCTCTTTACAGTCATTCACTCTTCGAGCGTCAATACTGTTTATAACAATAAGCGGCTTCCGGTATACGTAAAAATGGTTTTTTATTCCTATACTTCAATAGATACATCCTTGACATATTCAGTATAAGATTCCGTTTACAAAATAATAAAAGTTATTGGTTAATAGTGGCTAATAAAGTCACGTGTTCATTTTCGCTCACCTTACAAAGCGTTATTTTCGAAAAGTTGCCATTACTCCGTTATGAATATGACGAAAATTATGAACCCATGGGTCAAGCCCGCAATTGACTTTATATTTTTTTCTTTTACTCCTTTTTTATAGCATTTCAGAAAGGCAAACTAATTTATGAACCACTAGAGAGTAGACGATCATCGCCGTTCATGGACATTCGCAATCCCAAAGGATTCACCAATTCATTGCCAGGCATTCATTGTCACGCATTAATTACCAATTCATTGCTTGGATAGGGATGGGCTATGAGATTTGTGATGGAGGGGTGATGGAAGAGTGAGCCACCGGAACTCACATACTGGACAAAATGCAACGACAGAAGCTATTACTTCACTAGTGCATTCTGTATGTGTGGTGTTTCACCAGTCGAGCTGGCTAATTTACGTGCCGCAGCCGTCTACCATAGCACGGCTCTGCTACTCCTTTAAGAGTAATTTGTACTGTGTGTTAAGTCCTTGGTTACTGTCATCTTTACGAACGCATTTTCATATGTATTACATAAAACGCCATTAACTACAGAGTCCCGCATCATGAGTGGCCCTCGGCTTACACCTGCGACACCTGTGAGCAAATATCATCTGTCGTGTGGCGCCCCTGATAAACTGCCCACGATATCTTTTAATGCGGATTAAATTCATTTCATTGGCACATGAAATAAAGTACCGCGATCGCTTTCTTCTTAAAGCATACAATTACAAGTATCCGCTGCCAGACAATTTCATCATGTCATGAGTTTACGACCGCTGTAATGCCTACATACATAATGTGCTGCTAGCATTACTCTCCGCAATTGTATCACTATTATTCAAGATAATAGAATAAATTCTACATTATCGAGAAATTATATAACCGCATTTAAACCCTTCCGCTACGGCGACGTCAGCAATTTGTGGCAAAGTACAGTATTTTATACCAAGTTTTTCTCATGATATCAACCTTCCGCAAATACGCTTTCTAAATATCTCAATTTGGGTGTTGTTGGAATTAACGATAACAATAACACAAACGACTTCCATCCCCGTTACGCGCGGGTCCAGTTTGCTCTATCACATATTTTGAGCTTTTTTACGCAATTTTGTTAATTTTTTATGTGTCGGATGTCATTTCACATATACATAGATGATTGGAATTTAGCGCCATTATAGTAAACAGTTTCCTAAACACTACTTACGTGTTTATAAAAGTTCAATGGTCGAATTTTTGGCTTGGAATGTTTGTTTTCGAGCATTAAGTAGGAGGTAACAAATGATATTAATTTTGATATTTTTTCATTTAATGAAATAAATTTATACTATTTGTTCAGCGGTGTTTCGTTACAGGATGTTTCTATAGCCTTTGTTTACCGAATGAATAGATGTTTCTTTACCGAATAGTAAAAATCACGTGTGCGTGCCCATCTTAGGTAAAACCGGAATTGCAATGAAAAATTAAAGCATATTTTCCTTTATTATTGTTAGCAATGTGTGATATTAGTCAATTAGATTTTTAAAATAGCAATGTTCGTAATCCGATTGGAAATAGATTTTCGTCCTTTGTACTAATACGTTTGTTCGATTCCTTACACTCATTGAGTCGCTTTATTTCCATAGTTACATTTATTTTCTTAATGACCCTTAAAAAATCATTACATAGGTAGCACGTACATGTTTTTTTGCTTCTAAAAATAATATACGTTATTTTTAATGATGTTTTAGTAGAACATTAATAATTTGTAAATGCTTCTAAAATAAAAATATACTTTGTATCTGAATAATGAATATAACAGTAAGGCCACTTAAGACCAACGTTAACCTCTTCACTGTACTTTGTATAGAGAGTTCCAATAGGAATCGATCGACGGGGATTGAAAGATGCACACGCACAAGGACGGTGGAAAGTTTTATGACAAATCTTTCAGCGACCGTACGTTACATGAACTCCGCATATATTTTATGACAAGTTTAGAATATTCAATATATTTGTTTATGTATGTGACCCCATGTATTTAAAATGAACATGACAGTTATATTACGTAATTTTGTAAATGCTATTTTTTTTCTTCAAACTAAAAAAAGAATTATAATGTTACGGTGACAAATCGGTTCCGCATTAATGACGAGTGTTACATTATCGATTACATATATCGTCGAGTGCCCCACAGCTTTTATGTTCGTCGTGTTTGATTTCTTTTATTAACATACTCGCCGAAACGGGGAACAACTCGTTTTACGTCTGTACGTATGTGTCGTCATGTAAGAGTCGTGCAATAGGCTGCGCGTCGAAATGTTACATGCGTTTAGTGAACGATTCATGAATTACTTTTTCATACGAGCGACAGTGATTCACTTCGCCTATCACTGGTATAGTAAAACCTAGTGCACAATTTGAGAGCGGACACTTTATCGTAACAAGTATAATTAAGATAATTTGTATTTTATAATAATATGAACGTTAAAATTTTATATAATTATCCATTTATTTGTCGTATCTTGACAATGGAAGTGCAAAAACGATTTTAATAAAATTCCGCCGAAAACTAACTCTATGCTAAATTTGTTTGAATATTTTGCATGTTTGTCATGATTGCCATATAAAGAGCAGAAATTTAAGATGATTCCGTGTTGGTGCATTGATATAGATTAAAATTGCATAACCTTTAGATGTAAATTCAGACAGACACTCGCATTTATTCATAGAACCCAAACTCAGATTGGAACAAAATTTAAGATGAAGAGACTTGATATTTTCAAAGCTTACCTGCAGTCTTAAATGAAACCTAAAGCAGTACTCAAGTGATATTAAACTATCCCGTTATTGAATTCAGACATAGCATACAAACAAGTAATTTAATTTTAATTTTATCTGAATAGCGAGTGAAATTGACCCCACAATACACATATGCCTTGTGCCCGATCGTAAATGCTACTGTGTTCATACCGTCGAACACCTATGCTGCGTGACCTTGTTATAGAACTAATTATTTTAAATTAGGTCATAGATATCATTAGGTCATAGCTAATGATATCTAATAAATAGTGAGAATTTCCTACGAGAAGTGATCCGCTCCCATATGGTTTACGTCACGTAAAATTCTAAAAGGAAGCGCTCTTTGTTGATAATGCAGGCATTGGCCTGTTATCTTCAGAATGTACCTTATTTTAATTGTAAATTACTCAATCATAGTCACATTATAATTCCAATGACTTACAGTTAGGTGATGTGATTAGGGCCGATTACTGCTAAAGTTGTTTAGTTTATTAGACTTGAAAAGTTGAATACAATTATATATATATATAATTCAGTACATCTAAGCTATTAACATAAAGAGTTATAATATCAATTTTCTATAGGCACATGGCAAATTTTCACTTGAAAAGTCTAACCGTTGACACCTAAGTGCTTCTAAAAAGTAGCACAAGGCAACGCTTACACCTGAATATTTATAATAAATGCGACGGTCAAACCTGATTTAACCTAATTTGACTTATTTTGTATTCGGTCCTTTCCTTGGCCTTGGAGCTGCTCAAATGCCAAATACCAATGAGCTCTGCCAACATTCCTGCACATCTTCAGATAACTGTTGTATTTGCATAAGAGGATAGTGTCACAAATTCTGTTCACACGTAACCAATTGAAGTATAGTCTACAACGACGATAAAAATAAGCACGTACGTATCCAATCAACTGAAATAGAATCTGATTCGAGTATCATTATTAAAACCAATTTAAATCAAGCAATTAACTCGACACTTTATTCGACTAGTGATAATTCCTCTTTATTATTAAATAATTTCACTAGCATACCGGATGCAATACGTTTATTAAACTTATATACAATGAATAGTAATGACAGTATATAGTATACGATAAAATTCAAACCACATCTATAATAAAATAACAATTTTCCAGTGCAACAAATTAATCACATCGCTATTGTGATTTAGGGCTTCAATAATGCCTTCCACACATAATATTCAACATGGAACAATTTTGGTCGATAATATAATAAGATATATAGATAAAAATAATATATATACTGCTTTGTGATATTTCATGACACAATTCAACTTTAAAGTGATATAATGCTGGATTGATTTGTGATAGACCGTGGTATGGACCCGAACAAGAAGGAAGAAAATGTGGAACTGATTTGTGATATATCTTGATGGAACCCGAACCTGCAGTGCGATAATGTTAGGGTACCTGGCCGTTTTGCTTCTCGGCTTTTGGCTGGGTGTAGCGATTTTTCTCTACATATCCTGCTATTGGCTGGATGAGATATTAGGTAAGTATGTTAATGAAACATATGCTTTTACAACTTTTAGATCGCATGAACTTTAAAAGGAATATGCCATAGAAAAACACTAATTTTCGTTTCAATTTCTAAATGTTTAAATCTTACCGTATCAATTTAAAACTACAATTTTTGTATCAGGAACAAGACGTGTCCATATTTCATTCAAATGCATGTTAAAAGAAATATGTCAACTTCGTAGGTGTTAGAATGATTCTACAGCTATAAATGTGACCAATCTTGTAACTGTCAAAATAATTAAGAATAAAATATTCAACCAATGGACTCGTAGATTTTAAAATGTCCATGAAATGTGGTTACCCTCGACACGCATCGCGCAAAAGGAAGTCACTGTGTTGACTTATAATTTTATTACTGGTCGATTACCGTCATTAATTAAGGTTATATAATAAGAGTCTGTATGGCCTTTTGTCTTTTTTTTTAATTTGCTATATTTTATAAATATTTTCTTTTATTATTAATAAATTATTATTAAATATATGACATATTGTAAGATGCAATTCATTAAAGCTCTATGTTTGCATAAATATTTACACTGTCATTTGTAAGGATGAACGAAGTGTCGTCTGTATATTCATATGTTTTTTTTAATTCTAATCTTAAAAGTGTTTTTTATTTCATCAATTTACTGAAGCATAAATGAAAAATCAGCCAAATGCATGTCGGACCATACTTAATGCAGAGTTCGAAGCCGTTAGATGAAAAAAAACTACGTTGTTACACTTTTTTCATGTTTCCCACACAGAATAGGTATAGGTATAAGCACTTGGTCGCCTATAACCAGAGAAACAAGTAGGTATGTCGACTATTACTCTGAAACTAGTATACATTAAAGTACACCAGCAAAAGAGCGTATCTTCATATTCTTCATGGCACTTACGTCCATTTGTTTAGAAGGACAGTTTCTCTGAAATAACTCAAAAATGGTATATCTGATTATATTTAAAATAATTTTCAGTGAAAATATTTATTAATCTTTATCTATTTCGCAATATTTTTTTTATATTTTTCGAAAGTATGGCTTAGAAAATAAAGTGAGGGACACAATTTATTCTACTTTCGGAACGATTATTTCCAATTTAACGATTATGTTCATTTAAACAAAAAAAATCATCTGAGAAACCTTAAAGAATTTTTTTTAGCTTCTTTTACATGTATGGAGTGCGCCCCTAGAAATATTAATTTTTATTATTTAACTACCAAATTAATTAGCGGCTTGTAAAAGGCACCTGTACTCCGAATTTCATTAATATACGTCTTGCACTTTTTAAGTAAAATGCAGGTGACACACGGACGGACGGACGGATGGACATAACGAAACTATAAGGGTTCCGTTATTGCCATTTTGGCTCGGAACCCTAAAAATGACATAACTTTAACCATTATTAACTAAATACCTTTCATTAAAAATAATTAACTAAGACAGAAGTTTCAATCAAAATTAACTTACACGTAGATAATTAAAAGAATTTAAACTAGTATCATGAATAAAACCAGACTGACCATATATTATTATTATATAGTGTCTTATAGAAATTACAGCTGTTTATTAACGTACTAAGGAAGCAAAGTTTTTCTTTGTGCACAAGAATATTAAAAAATAGCAATGAGCAACTTTACAATAGTTTATTTATTAGTTACGTGTGAAAATATGTTTTCTATAATAACTACTGTACAATAATAAAGAGATAGCGACAGCGTATAGCTTACGGTAGATAACACAGTAACGTAATGGAATATCATGACGGAGCGACGTGACGCGCTTGTTTGTCACTGGACGCACACGTCCCTTGCCATTTCCATCTACGTTAAAAATTGAATTCCAGAATTCTACGTTAAAAAGTGCCAGTTGAAAAAGCAAATCCCCGAGTATGGAATCTCGGGCTCGGGAGTTCTGGTTAAACAAATTAAATCGTAACACTTACTTAGAGTCATTAGAATAAACAGGACATTATGCAAATTTCTATCATAATTTAATACGAAGCCGACATCAAAAACGTCGATAGAAGACCAGTCAACTAAAGTAATATACGTAACGGCATTACTCAAACGCTGCCGTGTCGGACTGCTCGCGGTGTGGTTACCGCAGGGTGCAAAGAGCGCTCCCAAGGTCAACTTGTGCGCAAACCAGGCTCCTCGAAAGTCGTTAAAATTACCAGTTCTTTTGACGATCGCGTTATTTATTTGTTTTTTAACTGATTTATTCACCATCCGATATTACGTGATTTTTGTTCATTTTCTGTAATCACATTCGGTCGAGTACAAAAAACTCATTAGTTTAAGATGTTTACAAGCAACGTTCATACGGAGGAGGTACTATCAAGGCCACCCGTAAACGTTACGATCACAAACGGTAATTTGTGGGAGTCGAACTGGCGTACCGAAGATTTCTTTCAAAATTATTTTTTAAAAGTAAGCCGGACCCGGTCGCTAGTTACGTGGTCGACTGTAAGCGGATTACCGATTTCAGGAGTTTGAGAGGAGCACGCCATATTTTTTTTCTCTGAAATTTTAAATGTTTGATACTGTGTATTAATAATAGATTACACACTATTGTAGTAGCTCTATAAATTTCCCTGTGACCTTTGATCGCGAAAAAGATATATTTTAATAAATCTTTTTAAGAATAATTAAATAATAAATAAAAAAGTAATGAAAGTAACAATCAACAAATGTATTGCCTTTGCAAAGGATATCCGACACAAAGCATAAACTAAAAAATAATTCTTGTTCAGTTATTAAAATGCCTTTAACGGTATAAAAAATATCTTCACCACGATAAGTGCAGGCCAATGACTAAACCTATAATAAAAAAAAACCCATTTTTTCTTTTTGTGCATTTTCGGATGCAATTCGTACACTTTTTTTTTATTTGGAATTTCTAATTTTGCCACCACAACGTAGGTGTGGTGCCTCAAGCTCCATCCTTATTATTTATTGTATATCAAAGGTTATATACCTGTTTAATTAACAGTAAAAACAATTATAATAGCTTTTGTATTAATCGATTTTTTTTCTTTTAACTTTACTTATATTTACATGAGACTCAAAACAATATACTAACTTAACAAACTAACCAACCAAATATTATTTTTGATTTTAAAATGAATAATATTCATCAAATCAAATACGTTTTCCATACAAATTTAATCACAACCTAAACATATTAATAAATTAATATTCGTATCAATTTTACATATGAGATCTATAAGATAAAGAAGATACCTTAGCAAAAATCTTAGATGCTGTCGATTATCAACCGTTTTCTCGTTCTCACCTGGAACTTTATTGTTTTTCGATTGTTTAAGGACTATTCTAATCTCGTACAGGTCGACGTCGATTTTCGCCATCAAAGTTGAGTATTATAAGAGAGTTTTCTATTTTTACTTTGCCGTTGGATGTTAAATGGTTTTGAGCAATCGTACGAAAGATGGTCTTAAATGCATTTTCCTAATTGTTTTCGGTATTGCACTCACCTAGACACTCGTAATAATTTTAAAGTTGGCGTTGAAAACTTTCGGAATTTTGGATGCTAGAAGCTGTCGGACGGAGTGAAGACGTTAGCCAGACGAGACCTTCCAAATTTATATTGAATTAAATGTGCTTCTCAACATGTTACCCAGTACCAACTTTAAACTTATTCATCGCTGAGGGATAAGTGAATGATTGTCTCTTAACCTCATCTCATTTTTTAAGAAACCTTTGGGCGTATCCAATAAAGTTATGTAATCATTTTGGAACAAATAATAGAAAGAGAAACTCTCTACTTCACCAAAGAATCGGCAAATGCAACCCCCTTGAATATCGTTGTCATTCCCATTTGCCTCGACCTCAGGTCAATGTAATCTCATTAGTCTAGTCCTCGATCACTATTAATAAGTGGGTCAGTAAATACGTTTGGCCTTTGAAATACTTTCGTACAGAAACACTACCTCACATCGTCAGGGCCTGCCAAAGTTGATAAGATAAGATTAGATTATATTATTTAGACCCTGAACCCATATTTTACTAATCAATAAGACATGGGTGTAGGATCTAAATGACAACTATATTACATACAATGGTAAGTAACACACTATCAACACAACAATAAAAGGTTTTAATGCCATAATGCAGTCTCATTCCTAACTGCACTTGCGGTTTAATTCAAAATGTTATTTACAAATACGACGTGTTGTCGAATCACATTTGTGACAAAACGATGTCACTAAGAAAATATTTGTGAAAAAATTCCATTGACGATTTTTTAAATCTTCAAATATATTTATAAAATGTATAAATTCGATTGCCATACATTAAAATGATCTAATCAAAGTTCAAATATTCTTTATAATAGAATTATTTTTCAAGATTTTGTTTATTGGTACCGAAACATCGTTTTAACAGCAATAATATCTTATGCAATTAACTCGCTTCTTAAACGGAGCTATGTTTTAGTTAAAGTATTTCAAATTTAATCCTTGAAATTGGAACGTGTTTACGCAAGTTTTCTTACTCTTAATGGACGGATTTGTAAGGGTTTTTTTTTTTATAGTTATTATAAGCAATATTTGTCTATATTCAACCACACTGCGTACTTGAGTTCTGTAAATTTCTCATGAAAATGCACAAAATGACTATTATACCTATTTCACTGATTCCGTAGACTAATCACTCTCTTATTACTCCCTCACCTTTTGACTCTTTTTCAGCACCATGAGGTACAGACATAATTATATTATGAACCCGAAATTAATTGAATACCGCCTTCATTTCCTTCTGCAGATTTACCAAGTCGGGAGCGTTCAACCCTCGATCCCAGTGCAGCAAGATCTGGAGTAGCATCAGGTGCCAGTGGAGCTCACGCTCAACTCAAACGATTGGTCGCTAGAGTAGTAGAAGAAGCCGCTTCATTGCCAGCTCTAGCTAGATATGCCGCTGAGCCGAACACACCGATAGAAAATTCTACCTATGAAGATCTGCTAGCCACAGCGATCTTAAATAAGGTGAGCGATCTTCGCATCATTGTATTATTACCTACCCTCGTAGCTAATGCATCTTTTACGTCAGATTTTTTAATCATTTCGCTGCTGACACCTACCCTCCCATATGCCGTTTATTTCAGAATGAATGTATTAGACTAATAAGTAGCACTCACGGCGTTAGCGAAAATAATAATACGCCTCTATTGTACAAATTAATGGTTAATAAGTTATTTGTATACTTATTTGTAATAATAGCTTCAATCATTTTCTTTTTATATTAACATTCGAAATTAAATTAATGCTAAACTAAAAACACCCCTTATAAAAATTGTACTCGTATGTTCTCTACATTGTATGCTAGTGCACATGCTTATTATATAACCTAATGTTTTTTTCAATATCAAACTTGACGATCTGTGGGTTTATGTTATTATTTTACTGATGCAATCTATTACGAGCATCATATCACGCGTTCGAGTGCCCTTTAAATTTTCAGTCATTTTGTAATGAAACACAGCCCATTAACTTGACCGACGTGTGTGAAGGAGAAGAATACTTATGAAAATCTTCAATTTTCAAGCCCTCCTCTGAACCGCAATTCTTATATCTCAATGACACCACAAGAGAATCATTAAACACTTGCTTATCACCCGTGGCTTCACCCGCGTAAACGCAATTCAATTCCTTTGTTTTTTATGTCGATCGGTCTTACCGTCAACCCCGCACAAGATGCCACTCTTAATTCCGATCCATAGCACTGGTATCTGTCATCGTGACCCGGTCTCGCATTCGATTTCGGCCCTCGTCCCGTTCTCGATTTTAATCTGAGTTCCGGTCTCGGTTCTGATTGTGGTCTGGCTTTTGATTCTACTCTCCTTAACGGTTTCGATTCTTATTCAGCTGTGGATCACCATTTCGAGTTGAATGAAATAAAGGACAATTGTTTCTAGTAAAATAAAATAAATTTAATTTCATTAACTTTAATTGACATGGACTTAAAAATACTTTAAAGTTCTATGAGTGAAAGAATTTTAGGATCGATATAGTAATGTAAGTATACGGATGGAGCAGTAAGTAAATGTTAATAGTCTATTTTGCTCAGGATAATTTAAGATTCTATTGATGAAAGAGCTTTTAAAATAAGTTCAGTAGTTTGATTTATAGTACAAATATGGGTATAAAATCGGTCACGCATAGGGGACGAAGGAAATAGGCATTAATATTTTTATATACTGGATAATCATTTTCTTTGACTCAGATTTCTGGTAATCCTACGTGGAGCGCGCTGTAAGTTTCTAGAACTTTCCACTTATGTAAACACTTTAAAAAGTAATTACTACATTTAAAAATAGAACTATTTGCTGTAGAATGCCGTTTATTTCATCTAACTGGCAATTGTTTTTACACTGTGACGTCATTTAAAAAACTGCGTTTCTTCATCACTATGGATTTAAGTCGTGAAAATTTTCGTAGTACTATTTTTTACGATTTTAAATGTAATTTGACAGCTCAGCTGCGCATTGCTCGGCTTTGAACTGCTTTTGACGATGAAACACCATGCAAAACTACTATTTATAACTATTTTTCAAAATTCAATCGCGGTCATGTCAACCTCAGTGACGAATATTGTGATGGTCGCCCGTCCACCGCTGTGAACGACAAAAACATCGATGCTATACGCCATATGAATGAAACAGACATGCATATGACATACCATGAGATATGGGCATCTTTAGGCATAGGAAATACAATCAATCTTACACAAACATTTGGGTACGAAAAGCTGAGCTCGCGGTGAATCCCACACAATTTGATTAAGGCTCAAAAAACGGACCACGTCACTTAGTGCAATGCTATGCTTACCAAATTCATGTAAGAGGCGTCAAATTTGGTGTGAAACTTAATAAGTGACGAAATATGGATTTATTGCTTCGACCCCAAAACAAAGCAGCAATCGACCGTATGGGTCTATCGAGATGAGCCGAAACCAACCAAAGTGGCGCGCGAGTGAATTGCCTATAAGTAGATGATTGCTTCTTTTTTAATAAAACCGGATACGTGGCTACTTTTGCTTTGGAAAATTTTCATATCGTAAATATTGATTGTTATACAACTATTTATATGCGAACTCCGTAATAATAACCGTAAATGTCGTATTATTTTGCACCACGATAATACCAGTTCTCATACGTCCAAACAGCTAAATATTTTTTTTAAAGAAAGAAAACGTTGAACTTATGAGTAATCCTGCATACCGCCCCAATCTGACACCTTGTGGTTTTTTTTTTATACGTAAAAATAAAGAAGCAATTACGCGGTCAACGATTTTCATTACCAAAAGAGGCTGTCGGAATGTATGAAAAACATGTTTCCGAGGTCGCCAGGATAAGTTCGAAATTGGTTTATTTGAATGAAAAAGTACATTTATACTAATGGAGAATATTTTGAGAAACAATAAATTCATTTCTAACCATTCGTAGCAATTTTTTCTCATTCATTTCAATAATGTTCAATCTATCCTACGTAAAAAAATACACTCAAGTCACCGCTGGTGACGAAATTCAAAATAGCGGTGTGGTTGTAAAAAACTCATAAGCGCTTGGGCGTTGTACACTCGTTCATGATTGAATTATGCATAATTTTCGTTTCCCGGAGCTGAACGTTAATTTAAACACGCGCCTTCGTTCCGATGCGTTCCGCCGTTTTAAATGTCCAAAATATTATAATCCTTGTGTCAGGGTTTTGTTCCCGACTGTAATTATATCCTTTGAAGGGTTTTTATTTGCAGGTTTAGATGTATTTCTCTTATTTTGGATTGCGTGCACAATAAAACGATACAACTGTTTTATTATTGTATTTTTCTTCTATTTCAGTGATATTTACTTTTTTCTTTTGTTTGTCATTTAAAAAAAAATAAATTATGACATTTGTGTTAAATTCTGACAGAAATTGAAACCAGACACTCAAGATACTGTGCGTTCTTTAAAGCATTTGTGTTCCATGCGATAAGAAAACTACTTTTGCTTCCTACCCAGAACATCCATCCATCGATAGATTATTTTTGGTGGCGGTGATAGGTATAGTGAAGTAGTAGCTTTTCATCAACACGTAGAATAGTTTATGTGCAAGTATACTATATGTCCAAACAGAACACGGTTTATTAACAGTTCATTTGCAAGTGAACCACCTGAATTATTTTTTTTTTAATTATGAATCATATTTTAATTTAAATATTTCGGGTTTATATCAAGGAATTCACTTAACTGCCAAAATATAAAACAATTATCAACGTTTCAAAGTTATCGTATAATATGTAAATTTGATACTAGAATATGCATAAACTAAGACATATAAATCTTAACAAATTATGCGTACTTAATTTTAGGGTTTCTTAAAAATCGTCTAAAACTCTATGTATGTAAGTCCCATTAGACAAGTATTTTTTTTTTCGTTTTTTATTAATTTTATTCGTCTAATTCAAAGTTGAAATGGCAGAATTTCCCTTTGATAAATTATAAATGCATTTACACATATCAAGACAGATGGAGCAACTCTTGTATAAATTACATATTTATGGCAACACGCTTTGTAATCCATAAAAATGTCAATGTTTTGATAAGGTGGGGCAAGATTACGTAAAGATAGATTGGTAAATTTTTTACACAATGCCTTAATTCTATAAATACCTTTAATTTTACCTGTCTGCTGCAATAGTACTTATATGAATCGTTTCAAATTACCATCATTGTTTTTAACAATCTCGTGATGCAATTTCGTGTGCATTTTCTGCACGACACCTTATTTTAACTCGTTAATGGCTGAAAGCCTTGTAACCATACATTTTGTGGGTCGACGACTGATTACAAAATTATGTTCGTCATTAAAACCTTTTCTCAAATGAACGAATAAAATTATCTCAATTTATAATTCAATGTTATTACAATACGTTTGTTTATATAATTGTTTTAATTTGCTGCATGATAGTTGCAATTTTCTAAGTCATAACGATCCCCATGCCATTTGTGTATGTATGTTATAAAATGCCCACCTACTACGTTAGGGTTATCAGTTCGATTCTCAGTTGATGATTTAGCATTGGTGATTTAGTAAAAAGAGAAATTTACATGTACCTTAAGTCTGAATGTTCGTGTTATGATACAGTGTCGAAAATCTAGTGATTGCTATTAATTTTATCGATACTTTGTATTCATGGCATGCTAATCTTGCTCCTGAGTTCCCTCTCAATCCTGACCTGGATCTCAGTTCTGTTTCCAATTTCGTTCCGCTTTAGATTTTAGTTCCGATCCTGTTCTCGGTTCCGATGGTGGCTCTGCTCTGATTCCAATTCTGATTCCAGTCTCGTTTTTGAACCTGACTCTGTTCTCAGTTAAAACATGAAAATCCCGTACACAAAAAAACAAAGAAATTTACGTTCACTTGTATAAGGTTAATTAGAACTTACTATTAATATGAAAAAAAACGAATTATTATATTTAAATTTTCTATCGAAATTAGTAGTTATTGCGAATTTCACTACCTTTTCATTCTTAATCAAACGAGCGAAAACAAACTTTTAGAATCTATTTAAGGTTAGGCACACAAAAATATTTATGGCTTAACTAATATTTTTACATTTCCTCTTTAATTTTATTCTCTCAAGTCTGTTTTAATTACGTCGTCATAGACGCCGTAGTATACGTTTACGTTGCGTCTTCATTAAACGCGCGCATGCCGAGTAAACCTAAACCTAGTAGGGAATCCTTACGATCCCTTCGTGTTCAGCGAGAACTAATACCGCTTTAAACCGAGGGTTGTCCACGCGCTTTGTACTGTGAACGAAAGATAATGTCATAATTTAAACAGCTTATATGAAATAGATTTTTCTGTTACGAACTATTAATTCAAATTCTATAATATACATAGCATCCTTTCAGTTTGTCAAATCTTAATCAATTTTTAAGAGTTATTTTATTAAAACACTAAAACAGAAAATAGTCTAACTTACAGTGATTAAACTTTAAAGTGTAATATAATTACAAAATATATATTATAGTTACCTTGAGTTTACGAGGGCCACTTTTTTTCCGAAATTTCGAAATTATGTTCGCTCTCAAATCTTCTGCCATACAAGTTTTCTTTTAGCTTTGAGAAACAAATAAAAGTAGCATGGTGCTGAATTAGGGGAATATAGTGGATGGGATAGGGTAGACACATTTTTTGAATTAAAAAATCAAGTATTCTAGCGGATGTGTGTGGCGTGACATTGTCGTGGTGCCAAAAAACATACCGGATTCGTGAGTTCGGTTGCGTGCCCCAGTAGTATTATCACCAAGCTGATAATATCACTGGGCACAAACTGTCACATGCCCCTCAGAGTCAACTGTATTTTGATCCTCTAGCACCTGAGTAGCAATATAACCGGTCTTACACAAAAACGTGACAACAATTTGTTTCTATTTGCTTAGCGAAAGTAACATTTTGTAGTTAGGTTCATTTATAAAACACTGTACCGTCGATAATCGATTATTTGACGCCTGCCTGCAACATGCATTAACATGCAGCATGCAACCCACTGCTGACCCTCGAATCTGTCTCTCCACTACGAATCTCTATCCAAATGATTAAATATTGATTCCAGAGGATTGACAGATATCGAACACCTAAGCAAGTATTATTTATTTTATAATTATCTTATTCCGCTGACCGTTAAATTGTTAATTCTACGTACGTTTCATGCCAACCAGGCACATCCTCAAGAAATTACCGACAGTCACATCCATCAGGGTGCAAGGAGCGTTAAAACAAATTTTTAACGCTCTATTTCTATTTCTATTAGATGTTTTTGCTAAACATCTAATAGAAACCGGTCATAAGCTTAATAACTTGCTTAGGTGTTCGACATCTGTCAATCCTCTGGAATCAATATTCAATCCTTTGGATAGAGATTCGTAGTGTAGAGGCAGATTCGAGGGTCAGCGGTGGGTTGCATGCTGCATGGTAATGCATGTTGCAGGCAGGCGTCTAGTATAGATTTCCGCGAATTAACACCACACACAATACAATCTATTATTTGTCGAGGTGATACTTGTACAGCCATGTTTCGTCATCGGCAAATATATCGTATACGTTTTCTCCTCGACTCCGTCGAATTACTTCATTGTAAATTAGCATCGATCTTTCCAGCGCTATTTCTGCTCATCGATCAGTTTGTGGTGCACCCATTTCGAACAACTTTCATGGAGAGAAAGGTGATCGCGAATAATGCTGTGCGCCGCTGCTGATCCAATACCCAGTTCTTGCTCTAGCTCTACATTGTAATTTTTTGGTTCTTTCAGATCTATTTTTCAACTTAATGAACACGTTTTTGAGTTACTGCGATTGGTGGCCGACTTGGCTTCACTTCATTTTCAACGCTTCTTCGTCGTCTTTCAATCTTAGCAAACCAATTAAAAACTATTCTTTGTGCCCCAAGCAAATTCACCAAAACAAGTAACTAAAAGTTCAAAACATTCTTGGGGCTTTAAACCTTTTCGGTAATCATACTCGACTGAATTCATTTGTTGCAAATAAATTTCCATCAGATTCTAAAGAAAAAAATATAATTCTAATATGTTTCATTTTTAAATTTATAAGTAAATAACCAGTATTTACGATGGTGTATAAATAACTTAACCGTATCAACTTGTTGAGTAAAGAGTATCTAATGATTGTTGACATACCCTATTTACTTCATAAACATGTCACGTTAGATAAAAACTCAAAACATTGACAATTTCAAAACGTGAGTTTATTTTGAAAATTCCTATCTTCACTACAACCCGATAAAATTGCTGCATTATATAACAATAGTTTCGTAGCGTATATGTCGACTAACGGTTTCTAAGTACGTTAAAATAAAGCTAAGAAATTATACGTAGTTAGAATAGTGATAAGACAATGCAAAATAAATACGTGATTAGATTTGAAGGCGTAAGCAATCATGTAACAGACATGTAACAGACAAATATGTCGACGGGAAAATTTGGAGGAAATACAGTCATAAAGTGGAGTAATATTTGAAGAAATATTTTTTAGGATATTGTAGTCAACCAAGAAGGATCTCTGTTTCTTATTTTAGGTCATATCGTTTCAATCTTTTTTTCAATTTGGTCACTGCCCTTCCATGCGTGTACGTATTTCTTGAAAATAAGTTTATCATTAGATCAAGGACGTTTCTTATTAGTGTATTGAAACATTATAAGAATTTCAACGAACATGAAAATGATTTTTTTTTTGAAAAAGTTATACGGTCTTGAAAGGAACTACACAGTACTGACTGTCACTGAACCATGTAATTTACATTCACATATTCTGTCCCAATTTTTAAAAGAAATATTTCACTGTAGAACGCACCATACAAAAATAGAAATTCAGACAATCTTAATTTATAACACATAGTGATATGTTTTATGATACTACGATTTCGTAACACGAATCTCGGTGAGTGCGTGTCGCTCCGTAAAACGTATTGTCATTACGAGATGACAGATAACGCAATCAGCAAGAAAACCGATAAGTACGGCTCGATAGCTGTCTTAAACTGATAAAAGGTTCAGTTTTAGACGGACTATCCCCGCGCACCGGCCATGGTAAGTCATTAAGCTACCGATAGTCGCATCAATTACAGCTATTATTTATCGGCTAATGAGATCCGGGATCGCGTCGACGATTTTTCTAGAAGTGGTGCCGGAAAATGTGGATTTTTATTGCATTAGCCTCGTTTCTGTTCTACGTGGTTTTATCGGTGAGTGAGCGGTCTTCGTGTTTTACGTACGTTATGGAACGGTGGTCATGTTTGGTGAGAATATAACAACAGATGTTACTTATGTTACAAGTCAGTGTAATAAAATTGGGTAACCTGCGGTCGTAAATGTCTCTTGAAATAATGGTATTGTTGTAATCGAAACACTTAATGTGATCAGTACGTAATAAGTATTTTAATTATATAATAGTAGCAAGGACATCGTAAAATAAATTTCATAAAAAATTGTGATTGATACCGTAATAAAATTTCTTAATCTGACTGGTTTTCTTTAAAAAACTTACTTAATACGTAAACGGTTTAATGAAGTTGTAATCGTTTTACAGAATTTAAAAATGCAGATTAAAAATCAAAGACACCTGCTCTGGAAGTTCTTTGTTTCTTGCTATACTTACATAATTGGCAAAGCAAGCCTCTAAGATCGAAATAAAACTTTTTGTAATATGCTTTATAAAAAAAAAACGCGGCTCATCTAGACGTGATGGTAAAAAATTGTTCATATTCATGTACAAATGTGTCATGATGACATGACATGACAATCATAATTTTCTAAAAAATAATCTGTGTACATAAAAACAAATGCTCTCTTATAATATTACTACTTATAGATTTTTCAAGTTCTAACACATTATTATAGAAAAAAATCCACATTATGTTTATTTTTGTGTCATGAACGTACAATTTGTAATGCGTAATTTGTAATTGCGTATGTATGTACAATTTGTAATATTTTAATGACAAAAAAAATCATAATAGACATAATACGTTGTTTTCAACAGCTCTAAATTGAAACATCCTTCACAAAAAAATTAATCCTTTTTTATATTTTTTAATTTTAAAATAACCATTATAGTAGTGAACGTATTATTACTAGGTAATTAAATAAATTCTTTTTTCACAGTAAAATGCCATGGAATCGTACATCAAATGGCCGTAAAAAACGTAATGGATTTTGGTTAATTTTCATTTTAGAAATATACATTTTACGAAATACAATTCGTGAGTTATCACAAGATGTGCTTTTAGCTAGTACATAGTGTATGAAGTATTTTCCAATCCTATTCTACCTGATGACAATAATACTGAATAAGAATTCATACATTCGACAACCCTAGACAGTCGGTCTTCATTATTCGCCGCTCGGGGCGCGATGCAGTCTTGCAGTCGTATGGAGAGATCGCGAGAAACCGTGCGAATAAGTTCTCCGGCGCGGCGCACGCGGCATGTACGGTTTCTTCAATAGCATTCTCAGCTATTTTCCCAATCATCGGGAGGAGGTGATACATACAGGTTTTTTCTTGTGGTGGTTAGTCAGTGCACGGTCCTCTTACGCCGTCACCGAGCCGAAGCAGGGACCACTTTCTACTTTAAAGTATAAAGTTAGGACTGTGCCGGTCGGTGGACGCACGTAAAAAGCGAATTTTGTATAAAATGACATCGAATAGTGATTTTTTACTCGTTGATGTATCAATGAATTTCCTCCTTTGTATCGGCATTTGTCCTTCAGTCGTTGCGGCGGACTGAAAGTTGCGCGAATCGTGACCACGATGATGATGACGTTGACGCATCGATAAAGTTGCGCTTTGATAGTTCAAGTAAAGAATGCACTTTCTGTGTGAAACATGTACTGTAAAAACGAAAAAGACATATTTATAGCTAATTATAAGTGTGTAGCTTACTATATTTATATTATAATACAGCAATGTATAGGGGAGATAGCATAACGCGGTCGTGTGACGGTCAACGCTACCATTTTTAGGGTTCCGAGCCAAAATGGCAACAACGGAACCCTTTTGGTTTCGTCATGTCAGTCCGTCCATCCGTCTGTATGTCATAACTATTCAAAAACTACAAGACGTATATTTATAAAATTTATAGTCTAGTTGTCTTGTAGAAGCCGCTACTTAGTTTTCCAGTTAGACAATAAAACTAAATATTTCTAGGGAGGACCCTCCATACATGTGACAGAAGCCGAAAAAAATTTTTTTCAGCCAACATCAGTGTGTGGCACATATTTTGAAAGTTCTCTTAAAAACGCTGAGGTATCTAAGCTATTTTTCTAATTACGTGAATAATTTCGGAAATAATCGCTCCGAAAGTAGCAGAGATTGTGTGTCCCCCATTCATTTTCTGAGCCATATGTTCAAAAAATATGAGGTGAAAAAGTAACAAAGGTAAATCCAATCAACTAGGTGATATTTTAACTTTATTATTAAACATTTCCCTAAAACAATCGTAAATGGGAAACATTGGCAACTGAAACACTTGAAATAATGAATAATACACTGTCTCAAGAAATTCAATAATACGCTGGAAAAAGATGACCTTCTTAGTATTCAATAATGAGATGTGCCGGTCGCTGTGTCGACGCAATGTATGGCGGGGTATTAACCCCAGTACGAAGAGACGCCGTAGCCAATTTCTTATGGACTACTATTTATTAAATCTCAGAAGCCACAAATCAAATTTGTTATTCCCCGACCGTGGCGATCAGTGATTGCGCGATGAAGCTCGTGTCTAAGATACTGGTTGCGAACACATCAAGGCGCAACATATCTATATTAACACTAGCTTTTGCCCGCGGCTCCGCCCGCGTAGGCATAAAATGTATTCTTTCATCTTGTTCATATGGAATTTTTTTTATAGGGCCAATTTATACACATTAATGATATAACCACAGCCCCATATATTCATAGCTATTCCGTTTATATGGCTGATGTTTTTTAAAGCAATATAAAGCGGCCGCTTAAAAAGTGTTGGAAGGTAAACATAATCCATACCTGCTGATTTTTATACATTTCAGTTTACACATAACATCACTATTAATTAAAATGAAAATCGGTCCAGCTATTCTCTAGTTATAAATGTTCGAACAATTATATTATGTAATGTATGTAAATTGGAACTAAGTATTTTTTTAAGATGAACTCGCTAATTCGTATTACAGGTATTATAAACACTATCGTTTGTATGGATAGATAGGTACGGAAGTATATGATGATTGATGGTAGTGCAAAAGTTATAGGTGGCTATATATACTCTCCTATAAACTATGTTAAACGATTTATTTTGATCTGAATAAACATGTAGATTTTACGATTTAGAAACGCGTGAGCAAGCCACATAGAGCTGGCCGTGGGAAAAACATTGCGTGCTCAAATGTATGCCTGCTACCTCTGTGGTCTGACCCTGCCCCCGGACCGCACCGTAATATCGCGCACTCGCTTGTCATTCGTCATAACTATTCAAATATTTGTCCAAATGATGGAGTGTAAAATACAAAGTTTATCTACTTTAAAAACCAGATGTGATAAAACTATTTATTTTGATATAAGGATCAATTTGTTACTACCAAATATGCGTTAGAAATAAATTAACAATTATTATTGTATTTATGGTTCACTATTTTGGCGATAATGGCTTACACATAAAAGATAGATATATGTTGTCGCGGGCTTTTTTGTGGGACTATTTAAGATAAGCATTTCCTACATACATTATATTCGTGTAATTCCAACGGTTTTTGCGGCGCACGCTAGAATAGCTCGCAGATGACAGATTTTTTCCTACATACTTGACACTTATCGTTATATTTTGGATAATTCACAGTATATCTTTATAAATTATAGCCTATTTATTATTCTGATGTATAAGCTGTATATTATTCTACAGTGTCATCGAAATCCATTCAGTAGTTTTTGCGTGAAAGAGCAACAAACATCCATCCTTACAAACTTCCGTGTTTATAATATTAGTATAGATCCATGACCTGAGAAGTGTTAAACTGGCGTAAAGTACTTCTTTTTTTTTTTTTAATTATTGACTACCAATTATTACCTGCCTGTTTCGGTAGACGTAAATTAAAAATTAGAAGTGACTAATTAGTGACCAAACTAAATAGTTTTTTTTATTTGAATTTGCTCACGGTTGCCGATTACCTACGGATTTTGTGGTGATTATACATTTATTTTGTAATAAAGCATCCATCCATTCCAAAACATTATCTGCCTCTGCGCGAAGTTCAGCTTTTTTGCACTTTACTTAGAAACAAATATCCATATAACTTTCACATTTATAACATTATAGATTAAATTAGATCACATTCAAGACACAATACTTAAATACGGTTTTAATTTATTTCACAATCTATAATTGAATTTGATTATTTTTGTTGAAGGTCTTCCATAAAGCATAATATTTACGATGGGTAAATAGTGGCACTGTGCCGGTGTAATTAATAAAGACAAAAAAGCATATTTGAAAAAATAAAACATCCCATCTGAATGTTAACTTATTATTTAATGAATTGTATAATAGTACATACCTACCTTTTTATTGTGAAATGTTAATAAATTGAAATGTATGTTTTAGATCTTCAAAATAGCTCCTTCAAAAATATACCACAATGGCCTTAGTTTACACTGCTATAATATAAATACGTCATTTTGGTAATTATTAATAATACAGAAAACGTAAAATAATTTCTTAACTATCTAACTCCAAGTTTGATACTAACTGCTCACTTTTTAAAAATAGTTGCTCTACGTAACCTTGGTATCAAATTTGATTCCCACTTCACTTTTTCTTTTTATTCGTAAAGAACACATTTTTCTATAGCAAATTAGGTAAACATATCAACCTTATCTGTTTGGGTGGCAGCGAGACGTCCGGCCGAACTCCAAGGCCGGGGGCTGATTGCCACTGTAACGACAAGTGATTCTAATGTTTATAAAAAAAACAAACAGAATAAAGAGATTCGTAAGTAAAAGTTTCAAGTTATTTTCCTTAGAGATGAGAAATCCATACATAACACGCAGCTAAGTAACATAAACAATACTATCGGCTCGGCCCGGCTTCGCGCAAGTAGACAAGGTTTTAACACAGCGTGAGGTAGAGATAGATACTAAAGCAATGTAAAATGAGATAATCAAAACGTAGAATATCCTTGTTCATCTTTAGTATCATTAGGCATTGTAGTGCACCGCGAATACGAAGCGATTATTTGTGCAGCAGTACACATTGCACATAAACAACCGTGCTCGCTAGATACATACTGTGTAATATAATTATCACCTTTCGGCTAGGACGAAAAATTCATTCCTATTTCGCAGGACATTATTACTTTTCGGATCCCCCTAAACCGTCTACTGAGTATCACACAACAGACAAAAGGGTTTTCCCTCCAGAGAGACCATTTATAATCACGTGCGTTTAATACTACTCAAATTTCTTATTTCTAAAGTGAAGTACACATATTGGACATTTCAGCGCTGTGAGTACTAAAGTATCAGCTGAATTTCTTGAATGTGATGTTGATAGCAAAATTGAACTTTCACCGCTACCAATACGACAATATTATAAAATATCAAGACTGCATCGCAATCCATACCGATCTATCTCATTCATACTTACCGCGATTAACATTCCGTCGTTATCTGATAACAGGTCATAGAGCGATACCAGGCCGAAAGCGGATCCGGAGGGCGCAGCAGCGGCATCCACTCGGCCAGCGCCAGCCCCACGCCCTCGGAGCGCTCCTCGCCGCGCTCGCCGCACGCGCACCTCCTGAGGGACCTGCACAGGGATGATACTCCACCGGTACGTGAACCTGATGCATTGTAAATTTATATGCCAGCGCAAAAGAAACGTTTCGCACGGTACGCAAATAAAATGGGGAACGAAATCTAGTCTTAACAAAAAATGAAGTTGTTATTGTGTTGCCCCTCCGCACAAAATATTCGCGCGCATTATACTGAAAGCGTATGCTTGTCTTTCATTGCCGATTTATAGACGTTTTGTTTTCACAAAATTAATACAAGTAAATGTGTGAGTTGCGTTTATTTACCGTCTTTGCCTATTATATATGTTCTTGAATATCGTACAGTCGCGTTATAGCTACACCAAAAATACGTATGAAAAACTGATTAAGACCAACATCCTAATCAGTTTGTGAAACTTATCTTATATTTGAAGAAATTCAAGTAAAACTCTGTTACTCGTTTGTACTGGATCACGTCATCATATACCACATATAAATACTTTCTGCGCCTTGTTCCCTCAGCTGTAGTTGCGTTGTGTTTGAATTTTTGAACAGAAACAATTATTTTTTTTATATGATTTGACAGAAGTTTATATTGTAAACGTATTCAAAACAATAATTCATTTTTTTACTTCTCCTCCTACAATCGCAGAACCTGTTTTTTGAATTCCATGCCACAGTCACATAAAGGTATGGTATTAAATATGTTATATAAAAAAATATCAACAGATCCAATAGACGATGCAATTGCATTGAAGGATTAATTATCAAAAATGCCATATATAATATTTTTTGTTATTTAGTTGCACTTTAAGGAATAATAGTACCTATAATTTCGATGTCAATAGCAAATGTATTTTTGAGTTTTAACATTAATCTTAAATTATTAAATTAAAATGCATTTTTTTCTTGGTGTATTTAACACTAACATCAACAATTTTGTTGATACCCTTGAAATTTATTTTCCTTTATTTTTTATTGTCTATTTAATATTCTGCAGTTGAGAGATGATGAAGAGGAAATAGAATGGCATGAAAATGAAGTAATAGAAGAGACAATAGAACTACCTAAAAGAATACCGTTCCCTGAATTCGGAGGAGATATAGTTCATACTTCAGGTGAGCTCGTTTTTCGTTTGAATAATTCATATAATTTAAAAATAATTTTAATATGTAAATCTGTACGATATAATAAAAATATTCTCAGTACCTAAGTCTTCATCCCACTTTTTAGATTAAATTTAAAATCTTTCAGGCATAATATATTTCAGTTGGTTCTACATCTTTTGAAAGATTTTATGTTCTTATTACGTTTCGTTATATTTTTTGCTTAAATATGAAACAAGTTATCAAACTCAGGAAAGTAATTTGATATTTTAGTGACATTTATGAAATTAATTTTAATAAACCGTTTTTCGTACTTCCCAGAAAACGATGACCGTGATTTTGATGAAGTATCTGGTAGCGACTTGCAAGCAAGTGATGGAACCTGGGAAGAAAATTGGCTGTTTCAGAAAAAGAAAATCAAAACCATACAATCTGTACCAGTGCCGATGTTAGTACCCAATTCCAATACAGAATACAGAGTACTCATCGGAGATAAAGATGTGGATGACACCTCAGATCTTTCTGATAATGTTAGTGATGCAGAAGAGGAAGCCGGATTTAAAAGTGATATAAAAAGAGTTCTCGATTCCAAACACGTGATCGGTGGGAAACCTATGATTGACGAATTCTTGGATGTTGAACCTGACAGCTTGACTAATTTAGACGAAGTTGATGGTACGAAAACAACAAATCATAATAATCAGAGACAAGAAATCAATTCTGTTCCAGTATCGGAAAATAACAACGAAATCACATTAGAAAGTGACAAAGTCGATGTTAATAACGAACCCGCAAATGAAACAAACGATGACGCTGTTCTTACTGTTGAGATAGATAGTGGCCCTTTACTTAAACCGGAGTTCGTAGTAACAGAAATACATCGCACTGCTTCGTACAATAAAAATATTGACGGAATTTCTGAAGATTTAAACCAAAGTGAACATAACAATGAATTTCAGTTTGACGCAAAACAAGGCAAAGGTCAGCATGAATTAAACTCTTATATTTGTTGATATCATTGTATGTTAATGAAATATTTCTTTTCACGTATTCCTTTAATTGTATTTTTTTTTATTTTGACGTTACAAATACCTTCAAAAGATAATAATGTTTTTTTAGAACCATACATAGTGTAAGGCATAATAATTCCAATTAGTTTTTATCATTAAATAATAATGATAAAATAAAATCAGAATGGAAATAAATATTCTTTGTATAGCGATAGTGTTGCCCAGAATCTGGTCTAAAACAATTTAATCATTTTTTACATATTAATCAATTATTTACATTAACTAGCTAATATGATGAACCCTCACAAGGTCAAGAGTAATAATAGCAACAAGGAACATTTAGTACATTTTGCTTATAATTTTAAGTAGCAATCGCATACAAACATAACAATTTTGTTCAATCTCAATTTAATTTCTTGTGTCAATCCCGAGCTCTACACAAAATGCGATTCCGTCAGTGAGCCAAAACCTAATCTTCAACAGTGAAGAGAAAGAAATATGGTAGTCGCACAAAGAATAATTTTAGATGTATAACGATTTGCCCATGAATTTGACTTCGGCATTGTCACTAGTATAACGGGAACGTTTGGACCAAGCTAGACCCAAAGCGACATATTTAAAATTTAAATTCAAACATTTTTATTTAGTTCATAAAATTTATTTATGCATTTCTGTTTAACTATTTTTCTTATAAGTTCTTAAATCCCTTTTCTTAATGACTATAGTTTAAAATATTCTTAATTTAATCGTAGGTGATTGGCTATTTTATAGATTTTTGTATTTTGATTATATTTATCTTTAAAGTATTTTATACCATACATATTATATTATAAGATAAAAATGAAGAAATAATATTATGGTAATTAATACGGAAATATTGAATAGACAATTGCGAAGAAATTAAATGGAGTTAAACGATTCTTACTCTGAAAATGAGTAATATTCAATTTTATTACAATTTTGTAGATACAATCAGCTCTTACAATGGACATGAAGAAGAAAGAGGATATGAAGAAACTGTCGATGTTCCTGTACAAAGATATGCGGACAGTTTGAGAAGAAAATATTACGAGGCCGACGACCTGAAGTAATTATTGAAGTTTATCAGTTTCTAAAATATAGAATATTCGTGCCTAGAATGACTTAGCCAATAAGTAATTGTACATCATTTCATTTACATTTTATTCCAGCTCAACTACGACTGATGATAACGACGATAAAAATAAAGAAAGCGATTTAATTCCAGGTGAAAAGAGTCATTTATTATGCATTCTAAACACATGTACTTTTTAAAGCAAGAATTTATTTTCTGATAGTGTAATTTTCAATTTTAGGATCAATAGCAGATCGAGAACGAAAAAAATGGCTTAATTATGTTGATATGCCAAATAACCCGTATTCTCCCGAAGCCATTCAAAAAAGACTTAGCGCTAAAAGTACATCTAGTATTTTTGATACTCTCTCATCTTCAAAAAGCAACTTGTATGATGAAAACGATACGACTGTCATAGTAGATGACACAACAGAAAAAGAAAGTGAGGCTGAAAAATCCCTAAAACTAGTAAAAAATCCTGATCGAAAAAACATTTTATATTTGAATAACATTCATACTGACAACGAAAATTTAAATAGTGTACGAACAAATAGCCCGTCCCCAAAAATACTAAAAGATGTTCTAGCAGAAGAAGTACCACAGTATAAAAGGTAAAGTGGCACAAATAATTAACTAATACCATAGATTGATAATTGCTTATTTTATTTTAAAATAACGCATAATGTGTTCTAGATACGGGAGAGACTATTACATAAGAGAAGCGAAAAAATCATCAGGAGGACGAAAGAAGAGTTACAGTGACACTAGTTCTATGTCATCACTTAACAAATCGACAAGTTTAGACAATTTCGATAACGATTTCACTTCACCCGTAAGTGCCAGCAGCTCCCTGAGTGACCTCGAAGCTGCATCTCTTCACCAAAACATCGTGCGCGCCGTTCTTAGTCCTAGGAACGCGAGCCCAAATTTTGCTATCAATCCGATATATGAAAATACAGACAAAACCCACAACGAAAGCTGCCCAAGTGACAGGCCCACATGTTACCCAAATACGAATCACGTAAGGCAAAAAACATTCAAACGCGGTGACGGACATGTGGAAAACGAGGATATAATTAGACTCAAAATACCAAACCGTCCCGAAATCGTGGAAGAATCGTTCGAGACTTACAACACTGTCAGACGTAGTAACACCCTGAGAAGTGACGACTTCTACGTTCGCCCGAAACGGCGAACCAACCTCAACTACAACTTCGGCGGAAGCCTCCGGTTAAATAAAAATATTAATGACGACCTCTGGTGATCGCACCTGCGAATATCAAAAAAACCCACCACTTAACTAAAATCTCTTGAATAATCTGACAATTGACAGTCAAATCATTAAGTAGATGCACTATGTGCGAAACTTGCATAGCCAACGAAATAATTAATAATCTAGATTAAGTTACTTACAAATCTCATAAATTATTATCATTAATTTACGGGTTTATGGTTAAACTTTCTTTCCCCCAAATTTGTCTGGTACACCTGTTGAAATATCTTCGTTTTTACACACAATCTCTGAATCTATCGTTTGTTTGCAATCTGGCATGTTTGTGGAATATGCTCCACCTTTACAAGCCGACTAACAGCACTGCACTATATAAATAAAAAGACGTAACTTTGTTCTGTACATGCACTATAGATTTCGTGTCTTTTCAAGTATAATCCTCCAGTATTTCTCAGTACGAGAGTAATACTGCAACATATTAGTGGTGAGTGTAATATTTTAGAGAACAATTTTTCAATAACCGCATGTGTGAGCTTAACTAACAACGACTAATGAAAGAGCGTAATGCATTCAACTTATGTCATAATTATATTGCACTAACAATTAGCAAACAGTTTCAAACTAGGATGGACGTTGGATGCAAACAAGTAATACCTCCTTTATATTCTGTGTTCTTGTTAATCTTCCTTTTTTAACTTTCTTCCACCGTTTCTGTCCCCGCACGTTATTTCACCGTACACAATCCCAAGTTACAGTTTTGTATAGAAAACGGCACGTATTCCACTTTTCATATATATTTATAGACTCTCTACAGAGCACAAAACGATGCACGCACGATGTCGATTTATTTACAGCTCAGTTATTTTAAACTAGACTTTAACAAACTCAAATAATAAGAAAAAGATATATAATTATTTGGAGCGTAAGTTAAATGTTGAAATAAAGGTCAAATCTAAAAAAATAATTTGATAAATATATCTCAATTGATTGAAAACTACGAATAATTTAAAGTTAATTCATGGATCGTCTCAAATAAACATCAAATGGAAGAGACTGATGTTTTCGCTAAACTGAAAAAGTTATATTTGCCCTTGAGTTCAATTTTTAATTCACGTACAATTTACTTATCTCAATTTTTGACTTTAATATGGTGATTATTAAAAATGTACATAATATTTGTAATAATAAATGTGTCCTGCATTCCTTGCTGAAAAGAAGAATTTGTATATTCTAATTTTTGACATTATATTTTTGACTAGAGCAACTGAACGAAAGAATGTTTTTCATTTTTCATTGAAAAATATTTAACTCAAAAGTTGCTTTTAAATATTAATAGTTATTCCTTAACATAATACAGTATACTTATAAAAAAGGGAACTTTAAAGATTCTCAACTTATTTTTCAATAAATCTGTATATGTTTCAGGGATTGCTGATAAAACAGTTCAATACTATTGCGACAAATCAACAATATACAACTTTTTCAAAAAATAACCACCTGCCAGACTCCATCACCACCACATGCCATATGAATAACAAGAAAAACGAAGTTTCGATCGAATACGATGACGATGCCACAGAGCAGACGTTGTTCTCTGCAAAAGCTGTATACATAGGGGACGACACCGACCAAAAGTTTGAAGAAATTTTACAATCAGTAAAGTCGGACACTTTACAAATTAGTCACGAATCCGATAAAATAAACGACGATACGGAGTTAGTAAAGTCACCGACCAATCAAAGCGTCGCGGAATCATTCATCAGCTCGAGCAGTTTGGACGACTCCATAAAAATATACAACGTACAGACCGGAGAGATAGTTACGTGCAAAGCCGGCGATAAGCTATCGGAAGATAGGCGCGATACGAAACATGACTGCGATGATAATGCTGATACGCTCGATAACAAATGTGAAGAAAAAACCGACGAGCGGATTCTTAGAGAGTGCAATGGCGCGGACGACGGCCGGGGCGGCGCGGGCGTCAGGAAGAAGATGAGCATTGACGAACTGGACCTGCCGAAGGTGAAAGACCTGGCGAGGATATTCGTCCCGAGCATGGAACCCGTGGAGCAACAGGACACCGTCAAAGTAAATATGTACTATTTTGTACTATCACCTTAATTTAACATTTGTGAGTTATATTACTAAATAAATACATTTCTATCACTCGTCTTGGTTCTGATTATTATCATTTTAATGCAAATTAAAAATATTTAAGTAATTGTATTTCTAGATTTGTAAGAAATTAAAATGATTTATCTAATTTTGTTTGTTTAGTTTCGTTCGGATATAAATATTTTAATTATTGGCAATTTACGAAACTTTTAATTAAGACTTGTAGTTTATCAAATTGTATTTACCTATTAAAATGTATAAAAGAACAATGCATATCAGTCGATAACTTTACACCACGCCTATTGTTTTATCCAGAATATTGTTAAATTTTAGGTACCGCCACGTCGGCGCAAAGGCAGCCAAGATAATATCCTCAACGGTGACACCGCGAAGTCCGATAAAGCGAACAAGCAAGCCTACATGCACAGTCTAACAGCCAGAAGCATTTCCAAGGAATTTAGGGATGAACTCAGATTGTCCATGGCCACACCGCTTAAAGTTCCGGGCGGAAGCAACGAACTTCCAGAGGGGATAGAAGATGTGATAAAGGAATCCAGTAGGCCCGGGAGCCCGTTACCGGAGCCCGGAACCCTAAAGACAAAATTAGCATTTTTCGAAAGTTTAAAATCTAAATTCAACGGCAAATCGTGATTTGTATATTTCTGTGAGGTCGTCATGCCGTTTGGTATTTCATGAGGAAAGAACTTAAGTTAAAAGTTGATACAAGATAGTGTACGCGCGCTAATATATGTTTAAAGTAAAACAAATAATATATGAACTCAAAACATATAGCATCCTGACTAAACTTCTTTACTGAAGTAAATAAGTCTTTAGTCGTTACTTCGTATTTCGAGATCGAATCTTTGTTGATAGCTCAATAATACATTATAATACATTAAAAGAAAGATAATTATAGAACAGCCATAAACCCAAGTAACTGGGTTATTTTTTTAATTTTGTGAATAATGAAAATAGTGTGGAGTCGGTCACAATGCACTAATTGTTGTAAATATGTATGTAGTGCCATTATTAGGATGATGTATGTATAGTGTCTGTCGGGTCAGTGTAGGTCGTGTATGTAAGCCAAAGTTATACCTAGCTTAGTATATGGTGTACAAATTGACTAATAATTGATGATATAAATTATTGTTACTATTATTGTAAGTGGTGCCTAATCTAATTTCATAGTTCATTTATAGATAGGAATCTTTTCAATTCGTAAACTTATTTTGTAACAAATTATTATTAACGACTACTAAGTAAGGTTTTGGTTCGTTTATACAAAGATAGTTGCCAACTTTTCTCTCGTTAATTTTACTACATCCTATCTTTTATCTAGAAAAAGGCAAACCTAATTGTTCTCTACCAAAAAAAGTAGCCTACATTGTTGGTCGTTGGTTGTATCAGCTTTGAATCACGTCACTACTAAAGTACCCCATATAATCATCTTATTGAGGGGTAAAATCTTAAGTCTTCGACGCCGGCCCACTGCTGGTCGGGAGCTGCTGATAACCGTCATCGTCGATGATACCGTCCACGAACGATAGGAATGGCTTGACATGCTCTCGGAGGCACAAAGCGTGTGCTATGATTTGAATAGTGAAATTTTAGTTAGCTAACATTAACGTGTTTTAAAACACTGATTGAACAAAGAAACCGTTACCGATAAATAATGAATTTTAGTATATCGGGAAATAAAGAAACGTTGAATGAGTAATAAAATAAAAATCGTTTCTTTGTAATATTATCGTATAACCAAAAGAAAAAAATGTTAATTCGCCTTTAGGATATGCAACAAGGTTACGTCTTTTGTTATATGTATTTTTTTTAACCGGGCTTATGAAGTTATGGATGCAATGTCAGAAACAATTATTTGAAATCTTTAATTTTTAATTGCGAAATTATATATCGTAGTGAAACGACAGATTCATTATGTTTGTGTGTGATAAATGAGAGGCCTTTAAGCAAAGGAACTGGTTAACGAACGGACGGTGTATTACAAATAATTTATTTATATTATTAGTTTTATTTACGATTCCATCCTTGTGTCCGTAAAATTTTCCATCCGTTTTTACTATTACCTGATTACAACTTCCTGGATCTTCAATTCTAAACTCTGATTTCATTTTCATTTAAATGAAGACTTAAACTCAATGAACGGATTTGACACGAACCTCGAGCTACAATCTGATACCGATTTTGACCTTAACCTCCACTTTATTTTATCCCAACACCATTCTGTCCCACTTAGATTACTTACAATTTTAAATATTTAAACGATTCAATGCTTTAAAAAACAATTTTTCACATTATAAAAACCACAGTAAGTATGCTTATTAATTACGAATGTAAGTCACTCAATTTTCAAAAAAATAATACCATATTCCCTACGCATCATTTTTGTAGAGGATAGTGTTAATTTATCACCAATTTTGGGATGTGTACAATATCATCAAATTGTTCGTAGGTGACTGAGAAAGTTTTGTGATACTAGCGAACAAAATATACTACACAGTTTCTAAAACATATTTTCCACCTCGTGTCAGACACCTCTCTGACTACCTTTTCAAATACAGCTTATGTATCTTCTGGTAATAATAACTGTTTTCCTTTGAGCTCTCTTTTTTATTTTGGAAAACAAAAAAAATTACACGTTAACAAATCGAAATCATAAGGAAGGTGACTTTGTGGACGAGTTTGATCTGTGTGCTGTCCAGAAAATCACTTGCTTTGAGCATGGAACACGTGAACAAGCTGTTGTGGTCAATCAGCATCCAACGGAGGCCGGTCTTTGGTCGTGTGCTGTTTAAAGCAGGAAAACTTCTGTCAAATATTTGTTAACATATCATTGTTGCTCCTTTGATTTCAAAAGAGTGCTGACACTAAATTATCCATTGAAAAAAAACTTGCTATAAAAAAATTTACCACATTTTCAGCTAGCTTTATTTCAGTTGACCTTGATTCGTTTCGAAACAGTCATAATGTCAACTAACGCCTTTTTTTTATTCATACTGATAAATCCATGATTCATCGCCCGTAGTGATATCATAAACGTGCCGAGATAACTTTAAAACCTGTTTCTGAGTCCACGTCCGTTTGTGCGGTTCCCCAACTGAACCTAACCCCTTACACGAAGATACCCATGTGGAATTCCATTAGCACTTCCCGATCTTGATTTTCAGTATATGCGGAATCTCTTCGCACGTAATTTACCTATTCACTTGAATTAAATTTTACCCTACCGGCATATTCTGTAACAGCAGCCAAAGGAAGACTACTTCTCGTCCACCAAAATTACTTAACTGCCATTAAATTTGTTGAAACAGCGGTTCAAACAATCGGTTTAGAAGGAGTTTTATCTCTGAACTGCATTCGAAAACGTTCGCTTTTTGTCAACGCTTAAATCGCTTAAAAAAGCGATTTCAAATGTAGACTAATGCGATAATTTTTCGTCGCGTGAAATGTCGTCATTGTAGATCCATTTTTCAATAAGTAGAATATTTCAATTGCACTCACAATTTTTTTTCTATGTTGAAAATCGAATTTTATAATTAACAAGATAACCTTAGTTCCTCTTTGTTAAAAACTGTTTTTATTTTGCGTTAATATGGCAAAAAGTAGAAAAAGTCCAATCTATGAATATTTCACAAATTCTTAAAATTAAAAAAAAATACGATTTTGATATTCTTAACTTTCCTTTATATTCACATACATACATAGATTTGATTCATAATTTCCTCAATACATGACATTAAGATCTTCAGATCAATAAGCTAGTACGATAATACGATGTGACTTAAGATTGTGCTTGGATATGCCTTTAACAGTAGAACAGCGAAAACGAATATTACAAAATGTAAAATTAGTAACATGAAGAATATACATTCTCGTCGATAAATTCCAACAACAGCTCATCATGTTCGACGATTGCGACAACGATCTTAAGCTCGAATAATGTAATATAATAACCATAAATAAGGTCGAATGTGTTATTGCTCTCCACCTCTATTATGAAATTACATCTTATTGGTGTTGTATTTATCCTCATTAAAAGTTATTTTCGATATATCGTTAACAAAACCCAATTAATTACAAACTTTTCGAATATAAAACTGCTGCCAAAAATAGAAACTTTTTCTAAAATAAGAAAATATGAACGCATAGCGGACAAGCTAAAGAAGCATCAGATAGCGAAGATTTCACTAAAAAAGCTTAGGTATGCAGTAGAATTGCTAAACCCCAAAACCTTGTAAATTATATGTTTGATATATGCTTAGATCCCCAAGCCCATAAATAGCGGTTTCCCCAAGGCTGTACACTGTCCCGTATCCTATTTTTCTGCATATTAATGATTTACTGAGAACCGGTAACATTCGTTACTCTGCAGAAGACAGTACTATGAGCACCGCTATACTCCGACTGCACTAAATTTCTAGAGAGCGTATTGATAAGTGTCGAAACCAAGCTGTGTCTGAAATCGCGACAGCTTTGCGGCAAGGCTTAGAATGGAGCGGTCTTAACCGTGTTGTATTCAATTCTTGAAAGACATAATTACGTACCATAGTTTACCACTAAAAAATCCATCTTCGAACTTTCTATTCTCTTTGGAAGCGCTCCCCAAATGCCACGCCGAGTATCGAGATGCTTAGTGTGACATATCGAGCAGCGTACAGTTTCAAAATTATCTATAAGGCAAAGTAAAATTAGTTTCTAAAAAGTTTAAGGTGTTCAATAGAGCATGACAATACTTCAAACCTAATCCAACATCTCTTACGTTATAAGGCGCAGGTCCGACCTCATCTAAAGTGCTGTTGTTGTCTCTGGGCTACATGATCCCAATATCATTTTTTTCGTCTAGACTGCATTCGACGTAGAGCATCTCGAATCGTCGGCGACCTTAAAGTATCCAAACAACTCGACCCGTTGGCATTGGAAATAGATGTATCATCTTTGTGCATGTGCTATCGCATATACTTTGGGGGGTAGCTCTGACGAGTTATTCAAACTCATTCCTACCGTTAATTTCCATCATCGTTTCACCGAAAACACCATCAATATCGTTTGATGACTGACGTTGTACTATCGTATGCTTCATGTGGAATTTTCTGCGATATACGTCAGGGCTTTGGAATGGTTTACCATCAGCGTTATTCTCAGTACACTATAACAAGGTAGTCTGTAACAAAATAGTACTAGTTTCTGAAAATCCGACAACACTAGTAAATCCTCTGAGGTTGCGGATGTCTGCGGATGGCGGTGACTATCTGCCTGCTACTCGCTTGTATACTCGTTCACTTCTTAAAAAATCCCATAATAAAAAACAAACAGACGCAAAAAAAGTTACATTCAGTTGAATATTAAAAAAAATCTTAAACCATAATTAAGAAATATAAAAATTCTGTTGATGTATCGTAAACCAATGATAAGAAAGGGACTGCATCCCTTTCTCTCCGCCAGACTGTAAATATAGAGCAGACTGTAAATATGCCCGACTGTAAATATAGACTATATGTTGATAGAAGCATACTAATGTTTTAAAACTCACACACAATTAACAAAAGAAAAAAAGGATATTTAAGAAGCAGTGTCTATAAGCACTTGTATATTTTTGACTTATAAACTAATTTGGAATACTAAGGTTTTTTCCATCAATATTTTGTTATTAACTTAAGCTCCTCTTATAATACATTTAATTTTTTATTGATAATTAACAACTTTTGAAAATAAAATATTATTAAAAATTTGGGAAATTCAAAAATGCACGAATCAATGCTAAGTTCAGTCTAATACAAAATAGTCAGGTACTTTCCTATGTCTAGTAAACGCCATAATTTAGCGCTATCTATACAAATGCGAATTGTTTTAACGAATTTTTAATTAGTGCCATTTAAAAAATAAACCCTAAACTTTTTCGTTTACTGTAACCAAGTCAGGAAACATACCAAAACTTCAAGACTGCACATCGAAATAATAAAAAAGACATATGAGAGAACTTTATAAAAAGTACACGCATATGCATGTGATAAGAAAGAAATGAAAATAATGACAACAATTTTTACAAGAAAAAACCCGAGAACTCGATCGACTTTAATTGATAACTCTTAAACGGATATTAGTTCAATATAGGGATCATATTTAGAATAAATTAAAAGTTATTTAATACAGTTTATTTTAATCCATTGCTTACATTTCTTTAAAACTTGAAGACTTATCGACGGACAGACCAACGGATGGCGATCCATATAATTTTTTAACTATATTTTTTTATTATGTAGTCTAATGTGATTCAAGAAGTAAAAAAAATTATCTTATAATTTAATATATCTAGTTTTTTAAACAATAGTAATAATATGGATTCAACGTCGAGGTCAGAATAAGAACGATTTTATATAACAAAACTGAGGTGTGGCTACATATCGAGAGTAGAACACTCTCACGCGGCGCGTTGTAAGTCATGCAATAATGTTTTTTGTACAAAAAAATCAACAATTGCCATTTTATTATTTTTTCGATGATCTATAGATTTTTTCCATTTTGTTAAATTTGTACAAAATGCAGGTTGGATACGAAACATTTTCTATACTTCGGTATTAGATCCAGTTTCTTGAAAGAGAAATATGCAAAACGATATTTAGTATTTTCTACATAAACGAAAACACGTATGTATTAAGCTAAACACACTTTTTTTCTGGTTAAACCAAAAACAGTTCAAAATTTTTAAAGAAATTGATTTGACCTTTTTTTTACTTTTACTGGTGCTTCTTTGAGAAAAGTAAAAGTGATACCGCTAAATGGATAATATTAAAAGAAAGCTTTAATAAGGTTTTAATTTATTTTTAAAGGATTTATCTAAGTACCTATGATTTTCAAAATGGACATTATAATTTTGAATGGGCCCAGGTGATTCCATAGCTAATTGGGCATTCTCTTTTTAATATTTTTATATCAACGCACATAATAAATTATTTTACATTATTAATTAAAAATTAAGTGTTGGGTGTAGCAATCAACGTTTCATTAATTATTTTACGTAGTTATTTTATAAATACGATGTTATAAAATAAACATTGAGTATGTTTAATTCTATAATAAAAAAACTGGAAATCGTACGTAAAACATAAATAATTGAAAATCCATAATTCTTAAAATCAAGATTGTAATATTTAACCAATATATTCTATCCTAATCTCGATATGGGAACGTCATTTCACTCACTCTAGTAGATTTTCTTTGTTAATTGATGGCAATTATCAATAAAAATTAAATCGTAGATTATTTCTTTCTTTTTTCTCATAAACTGCTTTTACGAATTTCACAAACGAATTTACATCAAGAACTTTATTTAAACTGCTTATTACTATATTTTTTGAATTTCCATTCCTCAAGTAAAGAATCGGTTTTTATACTTTAAACAACGGTTTTTATACTTTCATACAGTACGATACAGTACGCGATACTCTACCGCTGTGAAGTTACTCACAAAAGCATCGGAATGACTTAAAATTGGGACGTGGGGGAGAAGAAAGGAGGGTCGTGGATGTTAATCCTGCGCATTACAATATTCGCAGGCAATTCATACCTCCAGAGTTTCGTGAATAGTACTGTAAAAAGCACAAAACTCTGCCGCTGTGAAATTGGTCACAAAAGCGTCACAATGGTATAAAATTGGAAGGAAAGATTGGTGAGCGCTCAACCAACGCACTACATAATTCGCAGGCAATTCAGATCGGCAAAGCTTCATGTGTTATACACAATTTTTACTATCATTGAAAGTAATTTCATTGATCGATGTGCTTGACTTTTCAAATGTACAGATTACAGCAGATTGAATATTTTGTTTTTCAATGTGACTTTGTCAATGTACAAAGTTTGTTGTCAATTTGACAACTAAAGATTTAAATTATCGGTTGACAACTTGACATTGACATGATTGACAAACCACATTTTTTTTTTAATAAAGTAGTATCATAACATGGTGCTTTAGAAAAGAAAGACCAAATTAATTTCTTTAAAAATTGAAAAGACCTGTTTTTTTAATTTGACTAGTAAGTACCCAACTTCTTATTCCCCGAAATGGTTTTTAAATTAAAATATTTGATAAGCCTAAATACTACAAACGGACAACTATAATCAAGTACTTCAGACAATTCAATACTGAGGTAATAAAAGATTTCATCCTAATGAAACCTGATTAAATTAAAATTTAATTTTATTATTCTTTTTTGATGTTTCGTAATTACCTAAATCCAAAATAAAATTTAATATCGAAGACTAAAAACTGCTACTGGCGTTAGTAAACATAAGTCTATTAATTCATATCATTTTTACTTAATTACCATACTTTATTTAAATGAATATAATTCTTAATTTACTTGTACATAACCATTAGATTGTGTCAAACCCATGTAGATCGTTATGTTCTATATTTTTCAAATTGTATCCTAATTTAGAATACATATATTTCTTGCTATATTGTGTTTTACCGATCTGAGATTTCATGTGAATTTCATGATCTATTTTACTCACAAATTTTATGAATTATATTTCAGTCTACAAATTGCACTATAAGTTTTTATAAATAAGCATGTTGCGAGATGGTGTAATGGATCCGGCTGAGTCTGGACGTTATATTTCTATGAATGCTAAGCACGTTCATATTTATGAGGAGGGCCTAGAAAGATTATGTGACGAGGTACTTAACTAAATTTATCAAAAAATATTTTACAAACAAATGTACTGATTAAGGAAAATTTTCATTTATATTACTTATTAATTATGAATTTATGTAGATTGCAAGTATATAAAACTTTCTTCCTTTAAATTCTTTTAAATTGATTTTGCAAAATATGTTGAAATATATTTTAGTTTATTTCCAAATCCTCAATATCTATTGTTATATTTATAAAATAATGTGTTTTATAAATTTGAATATTATTTTTGGCATCTTTTCATTAATTAAGAAAGTAAGCTTACTTTCTGCGCGTTAACTCTTTACATCATATTAAGTTAATATAGGCTCAGAGAGTCATTTTATATACATAAATGTAGTGTAAAAAATATTAAGTATGTATTCTTCTAATTACCTTTATATAAAACTATTACGATGATTCCAGATGATATCATCAATAAACGATGGGAAATTAGAAATCCCTGATATTGGAGGGGAAGAAATACATCCTTCAAAAGATCATCCACAGGCTGTTGACTGGATTTTCGTTTGTGATGCCTTAAATTTCTGTTTTTGGTCAGTCGCAGAAGATAAAAAATGGACTGTGAATGGATACACTGGATATTATGCACTTGAAGCTGCTCTGTATAGAGCCATAAAGGAAAGACATATTTTTGATTTTCGGTTATATTGATTCTCAATTTATCACAAAAAAATATTCTTTACTACTTTACCTTTATCGAAACTAAGCAAATATGAAAAATCCTTTCTAAAAAGTAGGGTCAAATAAAAAAGTTCTATCTTCTTAACTTTGATACTTATGCTATTTGATGTAGGTAAGTATCCTATTCTCCTAAAGATACCCTTTTACTTTGTTTAACATTCTATTTTGTGCTTAAAACCATTTTTTTTTACATAGTAGTAACGCAGGTTTCTTGCTTACTTAGTTAAAATTTTGGTGAAAGTGTTTGGTTTAAAAAGTTCAAGTGTCTTGTTACCCTTTTTTTTTTTGATGTTTGACATGAGTCAAATAATTATGAGTAATTAAACTTTTATTTACCTCTGTATCTCAGGTAACCAAACTAAGAAGATTTTTGTTATTTAGAACAGAACTCTTCTTTGTTTAATAATGTCAACATTTGCATGTCTCCCAACAATCTTGTTTGTCAACAGTCAAAATTACATCAGATTTAGAATTACTTAAATTTACTTCTCATAACCCAAAATCTGAAATAATGTGCTATCACTAGTTATCACTCAAAGGAATATTATTAGATAATATATGCTCATATTGTACTTTAATGTTTCAGGAGGGTTTTGACATCGCTAATCCTAACTTTTATTCAAAAATAACAGAAGAACAACTAAGGCATATCATGAGAGGAGACAATGAGATAAGCATTCCACTGTTCGAACAAAGATTAAAAATTTTACATGAAGTCGGTTTAGTCTTAATAGACAAGTTTAAAGGAACCTTTGAAGAGTGTGTCAAACAGGCAAACAAGTCTGCTGTCAAATTATTAGAAATAGTACTTAATAATTTTGATTGCTTTGTCGATGAAGGTATCTACAAAGGGAAAAAGGTATCTTTTTATAAAAGAGCACAAATATTGGTGGCAGATCTATGGAATTTTTTTGGCGGTGAAAACTGGGGAAAATTTGTTGACATAGACAAATTGACAATGTTTGCTGATTATAGAGTACCGCAAGTGTTAGCCCATTTTGGTGTTCTAGTATATAGTGATGATCTGAAAAGACTCATAATTAAAGGAGGTACACATATATTTTTTAACACCTTGAATAATTTCTAAACTAAAATAAATTTTATCATGACATCAGGGGTCCTGAGAGAGATGCTAAACATAGGTTTTTCTAAGTCAATAATATATTTTTTTTAATGTTTTTATTTTGTATTTAGTTTTTACTTGCTGTTAGTATTGTGTGTTTACTCAAAGCCTTTAGAATTAATTTATATGTTCAACTGTCATTTTTGACATGAATTTTAAGATAGTCAAAAATGATAGATTAAATATTTACAAAATGATTCTAGTAATCTTTCATTTTGTCAAGGATTGAACAACAAAAGAATTTACATTTTAATACAACAGTAGTCTAATCATCTCAGTTTTGGAATATCATATGATGAAATTCATGCCAGATGAATTGAGAATTTCTTTCATGATTCATGGGTCATTTTGTTTCATAGTATGTTAATATTCATATCACAAAAAGTTTTAGTTTAATCTATCAGAGTAATAATGTTTAAAATACACATGTAATAATATGAATTCACATTCACAGCTGGAAGTATAGAAAATGGTTCAGATCTAGAAATGGAAATTCGAGGGTGTTCAATACATGCTGTGCAACTTTTAAAAGAAAAAATTGAGCAAAAAGTCAAAAGTAAAGAAGAAAAAGTGGAAGTACCAAATTCTGCGTTGATTGATTATTTCTTGTGGTGTTATAGGAGAAAACACGCTAAAGAAGTTGAAGTTGAGCCTTTCCACAAAACTTATTGCATCTATTATTAGTCACCCACTGTTTAAGAACCTATTAGAGTACTTGTTTAATAATTGTTTCTAATATTATTATTGAGAGAATTGTTTAATTGTATGTACGGATTTAAAGGAAACCAAGTAAAAACTATGTTTACCTAGTTTTTGTAATGTAAAAATAAATCTATTGTTTTGTATTTACATTCAGTATTTTAAACACCTATAGAAATGTATATCCAGTACTTAGCACATGTCGAATATGAAGGTTTTCAAACGCCTGCTTATACAGTTCAATAACTTTTTTAAAGAACCACTGACAAGTACATCTGTAGTATTACTGCCCAAAGTTGACACCAGGATTTGACTGAAGATAACCTATGAAGACGGCAACAGTAAAACACCTAACGTTGGACTTATTATATTCTTGATAATTTGTAATCACCGGTCTAAACTGTTTACTTATGCAGCCAGATCTCTAAAATTATACAAAATACATTTTCACATGCATTAATTTTTATCAATGCAACTTTGCATAACTCTTATTCACAATGGTTCATTTTATATAATTATTACGTATAAGTCTGCATGCGATCAACGTAGCCGACTAAAAAAAATATCTATGTTAGAATCAAACTATAATGTTGAATATCTATGATGATGGCAAAAGAGATTTTAGATAGCCATAAAAAATAAAATATTTTTTGGAACTGTCAGAAAATTTCAATGTGAACATCACAAACATTTTAATAATTCCTTTTTTAGTTCGATAGTCTGTAGTGGTAAATGGTACTCAAGAAAGTGGTGTTCCAATTCAACCAATGCTCCCCACATTATAATTGTAGTTTTGTATCCAATTACATAAGTCAACCTTTTATATAAGAAGGTATCCATTAATTAGGTCAGGCAATTTTTCAACCCCCTTCGCCCCTTGAGATCTAGCTTGTGCCCACCTCTCTTAATGTCACGTGAGATTTTTTTAAAATAAATTTAATGCAGATGCGTCAATCCGTACTAGATTGCATTGGATTACTTAAAAAAAAATGCTTAATTGTTATTAGTGAGTGAATACAGAATACTGAAACCAACATGTTCATGTGGCATATCCCTGCTCCCCACATAACATTGCGTAAGATTTCGCTCCCCCCCTGTAAGCGCCACACGTAATTAATGGACGCCCTCTGAAGGAAATACAAATGGCAACTCTGTTCAAAGAAGGATTTAGCCATAAAAAATTCGGTCAGGAGTAGCTCTAATTCGAGTACAATAGTAAGGCGAAGACGCAACCCAGGGGAAATCATGAACCGCCTTGGACTCTACTAACAGTTTTGGCATCCATAATATAATCCGGTAGCCCCAGTTGTAAGAAACAAAACACAGGCTACGCTAGCAGCGAAGCAGAAACAAAATAGTTCTGAAAGCCAACGAGTAATTATACTCAATTGGTTCGCTTGCTGTATTTCGAAAAAAAATCTCGGGGTAAACAGAAATCGAATTACTGATTCGCATGTTTTATTATTGTGTGAATTTGGTCAATCTTTACGAAATAATTTTACAGGTGAATACAAATGAGAACATATGGCGTTCTTGGGTTAGCCCTTGTAATATTCATATTTTCCGATTCCTTTGAATCTTTCACAGCTATCGGACTTTATATAAAACTATATGAAGCAATCGAACCGACGTACCTAGAAGGTTGGTTATTTTAAATCGTCGCCTTGCCAACACTCACTGAATTGGCCAACCGAATTCGAACCGGTCTCATTTTTCTGAGTGCCTTGTTTTTTGTGTAAACGATAAACACTTCCTCCGCTTCCTAAATTAGATTTTGTCATTCACGAACGAGATTTAATATTTTCCATCTTTCTTTTTGTCTTGCATATCTGTGCATTCGTCTGTACGGATATGTGTCTATACATTTTCATTTTTACGTGCAATCAGCGCCAGAAATTATTTTTGATGTCAAATTATAACTTAAACGCTGTTCTATCGTGTGAGGTGTTGATTCGCGGAAATCCATAATAGACGCTTGCACGACAGCAATTCACATAACGAGGTTGTGTCCGCATTTGTCGGTTGTTTTTAACACTCCTTACGCCCTGGTGGATGTGACTGTGCATTTTCCTGAAGATGTGCCTGGTTGGAATGAAACGTGCGTAGAGATTAACATTATAACGATTAGCGGACTAAGATAATTATAAAATTAACACTTGCTTAAGTATTAGATATCAGTCAATCCTCTCGAATCAATATGCAATTCTCTGGATAGAGATTCGTAGTGGAGAGTCAGCGGTGGGTGCATGCTTCATGTTGCAGGCAAGCGTCTTGAACGCTTCTTTAAACTAGTTTCTTCGCGTCCATATTTATCGAATTAGCTGCAACAACTCGTTATTGAGCAGCGACCGCACAATATCTTATTTTGATGATCATTTGCGGTCTGTGACGTCATCGGTTTAAAGTGAAAATGGATCAAACCAGTGTTTTTGTGTAGTTACCAGACAAATCGACGACGTTATAATTATTACTTTTGTAACATTGAAACTAATAGTACAAAGATCTCGGACATACCTACATGATTTTTTGTAAAACGATTTTTCTGGAATGATCCTCCAGACAAACTTAAGACGTTCGTGGAATTCACACCATAATCATCCGTCCCTAAAATGTTATGTAAAAACTGATTTTCCTGTGTTTCTGAAACATTTTTCGGCAAAATTAAGCACGTTTTTCGTGATTACGAGGGCGCAACGTTTGTACGTATTGCACGTATACGGTCGGTACCGATATCGACAAGTAAGATACCTTCTTGCCCATTACCTTAGTACATTTTTTACATTTCTTTTAAGAAAATTAGGGCTGTTATTGTTTTCGGTCCCTTTTTAGAACATCAAAATTTCATGGTGCGTGTGTACCTATCTTGAATTCTTTGAATCGAATGGACTGATTGAAATCGAGCTCGAAACATTCGAAAGCACTTGACTCAGCTTACTCTTTCTGAAAAATCAACATAATTGATTGCGTAGATTTTGAGAAATCTCAAAAAAAAGCTATGTATAAACTTTTTTTTCCAGATAATGTATGTTATCCAAACGCCATATTATGGACTAACACGCGCGCTCGTTGTTCTAACTACACATGTAGTTCTTATCTTTATGAATCTTAGATTTAATTTCGATCCAGTAATGAAAGTGGTTCATGACTAAATCTATGTTTCGTTGCATAAAATCTAAACTGCAAAATTCGCACCTCCCACAGTCAACTATTAAACTGAATTAAAGTGAACGAAAACTTTCAAAAATTGTTTTTTCGTAATTAGTTTTGGATTACTTAAATATTTATCACACTCTTTTAGATTCAAAGAACTATTGAATATTTTAAGAACCAGCAAAGTCAAATTGACAAAATAAATTTAATTACAGGCGCTATCTTTTAGAGAAAACCATACATGTAATATGATTCTTTATATAAGTTATTTAAATATTAATATCATTTTAAGCATTTAATATATATTAGTAACAGTTCAAAATATTTATACTTTTATGACATTCTAATATGCTGAAACATGATAAGCCAGTGTTATTTCATGTTAGACAAGTAAGCGTCTTAAATTTGTCATTTGTACGACTACGTAAAGTATGGTCTAATGTCTTTTAATCTATTATACAAAGGTAAATCCAAAATAATTGAGATAAAGGAAAACTGTATAAGAAAGACTCACCAGATTTCCACATGTTCAAAGTAGCCTCCTTCAGCGTCAATACACTTCTGTAGACGAATATACCACAAACGGAAAGCATCGCGCCCGTCGTTTACAGAAATAGAGTAGTCGATCTTTGCCAGTGCAAAACGGGAACCGCGCCTACATTGATTTTAACCGAAAGTCGTACATTGCGAGATGCGGTAAATGCGAGGCGAATGCTCTAAGAATACAATGTTATTTCCTTTCAAAAAGTTACCAGCGAGCGCAGCGGTATGAGACAACGCATTGTGGTGCAGCGTTAAGCCTCTGATAATAAGGGTCTGGAGAACGTCTGGTGATCAGTGATGCGTATACCGGGCCACCGTGACAGTTTTTATTCCTTTTAATTTAATAGCTTTGGCCAAGCCTATGCTTCTGAAAAACACGGCATGCACAAACTTTTTCATAACACGAACTTTTTTCACGATGGTTGAGCGTTACATCATCTTCATTAGCCCATGCTCTATTTTACTTACGTACAGGCAAGTCATGACATATGTCTTAACACCTGTTACAATTTTAGAGATCAGACGGTGACTGCCTTTATTCGATAACTTTAAGTCTCGACTGGTCCTTACCGACTCAGATTTTAGGTGTTGCGTAAAATGACGTGGAACCCAACGAAAAACCATCTTTTACACTTTTAATTCATTCTGCAAGATCATAAACAGGTATGGTAAATATGGTAGGTGTATAGTTTATCATCTTTTATCATTTTACGAACACGGGCGAGATCATCCTGAGTGACGTTTGAAACAAGCCTTCCCGTAGGTTCTGCATCTTGCAGTGAGTTGAGGCCATTAAAAAATTCTCTCAACCATCGAAACACTGGCTCGAGATGGCGCTTCAGTATTAAACGCTTACCGTAACCGCTGCACGCATGGCTCTTTGGATACACCACCATAAAATCATAGTGTATCATAGCTCACCAGTGCTCACGTTTCATATACGTTACTTGTATTACAGAAACACTACACCTGCGTTTGAAAACGCGGGAAGTGACTACTACACGCGCTTCTGTAGTAAAGCGGACTTCACGCATGCGCAGCATAAACAGCGGGAAAACCGGCGTTTGACATTATCTCAATAATTCCAGAGTTGGCCTCGTATTTAATCTGTGCTTTCGTTTCTTGTGACGGTCACGACTTAATAGACAATGAGTGTCAAGTACCGATCAGTTTATTTTGACTTTGATAATTACAGAGTCAAAACCGTAAATATTTATTTTAAACTCAACGTATCTTTCTTTTGTAAAGTATAAAATAATATTTCCGAAACACTACTTTGTTTATTTTGTTCCGAAGAAATAAAAAATCGTTTAACAAATAAGTAATTTTATTAGAAATATTATTTTTCTGTACAAATTTCATTTCTTTAAAGTACGTTTATATCAGTTACGAAAATACCATGCTTTCGACATGTCAGCTGATTTTATTTATAATAATCGATTTGCACTGTAAACTACTAAAATTAAATAAGCTATATTGATTTTAAATATTTTTAAAGTTGTTACATAAATTAAGTACTCTATTAACATAATACACTTTATATATTGTCATTAATTTCATGTATAAATAGACAAACGTCACATTTAAAGCGTTTTATAACTTTACTATTCAGAGTAAACATAATTGCATAATGCACTGTACCGCCTTTGAGTTGTGACTTTTATCAATGTGTGGGCACTCTTTTGTTACTACCTATAGACTTATGTGTAAATAGAGCATAGCCCAGAGCTAAAGTATTTCTATATAATTCAAAGAATGATTGCAATTTTTATGTACAAATAAATATTTTATATATATATATATATATATATATATATATATATATATATATATATATATATATATACAAATTTATATAATATATAAATTTATTACAAAATAATAAAATAAATAACTAAAGAAAATTGTATCTCCATATTAATAGGAGTTCCTCTTTAATAAAAGGTTTGATAATATTGTCTGTAGGGTAGAACGCTAGACCATGCATTTTATGTAAAAGATAACTTGCTGAGATATATTTATGAATTTTGTTCATAGTCAAAATGTCGCCATTGATGAAAATTATAAATGCAAATTATTTAAGATTAATATCCTGTGCTTTGTGAATTAATATAAACTATTAATATTCTCGTGAATGGTCTTTAATACATATTTTTTAAAGCATGTTAAATTTACTATAAACATAAGAAAGGTCACTTGCCTTGCACTTTTAGTGTATTCAGAGAATCACCGGACGACATGGCCGTAAACCAATGAAAAAGACAATGTATTAAAACAAAAAGACCTTTTTTGAAAATATAAGGAATCAGGAGTAAATTTAAAAGTAACAAGTATTTTAAAAATTTCCAACTACCTTTATAAGTTTTGATAAAATGTTAAATGCCATATCAACTTGACATCGCCATTATAACATTATCAAAATTAATAATTTCTTTCACGAATGAACGAATGCGGTACAGTGATTAAGTTAATAATTAATTTAATAGAACAACAATAATTATTATTGTCAACATTTCGTGTAGTCAGCGCAACGTTTGAAAGAATAATAAGAGGAATTTTTCGTTAATAATTGCTACTGATACTTTATTGTTCATGTATTTGATTTAGCACACTTCAACTAGATGCTTAAGACATTGCTCGTCCATAGAATGTATGAAATTATAAAAGTACCTATTTTAGTATCCATACTTGATACTATCTAAATTTTCATTTCAATTTACTGATGTAGCAATCCGAATTTACATAAAACATAACAACTAAATACGTTATTTAAATAGTTATAAATTTCCAAAAGTTGCATTGAATACCGATTACAGAGGTCGGTGCGAATGGTAGCTCGGCAATAAGCTTAAGATTCAAGCAAATTCTTGGTGCGCTGGTTGAGCTCCTCCACGCAAACCGTGTTGTTTTCGCACTGGAATCCAAACGTTACGCCAAAATAATATATAGTTTTATTTTGTTATTAGTAACTAAATTATACGGATGTCACATTCGAATGTTATGCATATGCGAATTGAATATTATGCAACATAGTTCAGAATATTAAGAAAATTTTACTTTTACAACAAAACTATTTTTTATTTGTCTGTTTATGTGCGGCAATCTTCGACACAATAATTTAATATTTGTGCTAGACACGCCCAATGACCATTCCGCAATGACGTTTGTTCGCAGTATGACGACGGTAATGCGACCACTATTTTATCAACTTCTGTTGCATTTGGTCCAATGATTGAGAGTTCCCCTCTCTCCCTCCTTATCCGCCCTCCATCGACCCGATCTCTCCTCCATTAGACACCCTATTTCCTACCGAGAGGCTGGAAATGCACATTTACTTTCTGATGACTCGCCGTTTCGTTGGTTTGCCCCTCAAATATACTACGAAAAAACTGTCTAGCGAACAAACAGCTATTTTCTGTACGAAACAACGTACACTATAAGTTAGTAAGTATCTCGCACAAGGAATGCCAAACGACCCTACTCACCTTCTGCTTTATGGACTCTATCTGCCGATCCTGAACATCGAGTTCGGAACCAATGTCTATGGCCATGTTGCGGAAGGTTCCCACCATCGTTTTCACTTGAGCCAAGTTGTTTTCCATTTCATCTTCACGCGCATCGTTTGTTATCCTGTCGGTGAATGTTGTTAAGCAATGTGAATTGTGCACGGAACAAACTGTACTAGGTCAACTGTATTAGACAAGATAAAATATGAATTAGTATGGGGTTTCTCAATAGAATTTAAAGTAACTCTGAAGGCATGAAAAGAACTGTTTTTACACGGCCACGTGAACGTATTCCAATTCAATCTAAAATAATAGCAAATACAGAAAACTTTAGGTCTCCATTTAGTTATTTCGTAGATTATAAACTGAGATTCTACTACAAATTTATTTATGGAACAAAAGGATAATTTTCGATCTGGAATGGTTAATATTTCTTAAATATAAAACGTTTCTTCACCTAAAATATAAGCTATTTTCTATTTGTATATACATATATAATTTGACAATAGCTAACATATTGAAATTTCGTACACTGATAAAACTCATCATCGAGTAAAATCATTAACTGTATATGTATAGTGTCAAAAAATTGTGCACAAACCGTAGTGAAATTCAAATTATTATTTTTATTTTGTCAGCCATGTTTATTTACTGACTGCTTGGAAAAGACCAAAGACAGAGCGGGACGGAAAGAGTGTGGTAGTCTAGGTTGTGAGAGTTAGTTATGAAATGAGAGAGTCAAGGAAAGGGAAATCAAATGAAAACCAGAGTGAAAGAGCGAAAAAGAAAGTAAGAGAGATTTGTATGCGTGAGGTAGTAAAGAAATTACCACAACATATACGAATCCAACTAGAGGGATAAAGAATTATCTGTCTCACTTGAACTATAATGTGCGAATGGTTAAATGATAAATGAACCTACCTAAAGTAAAAACACGAGCAAGTGTTTATGTAAAACCAAATCTGTTATTTTATTTTATAGTATATATAACAGTATCAACTCTTTTGTCACAAGTTATTTCCTAATTAGTTGCTTATTAACATTATTTCTGTAATAAATATAATAACTTTTCAATCGCACTGCAGCGTAATAACATCCATCTAATATTAGCGGTCTGAGCGTTTTATTTGTATTCGTTAAAGTTGCACAAATTAGGCCAGCTAGCGCCATGTTCAAATAGGAGTATTTGAATGTAATTTATTTTTACGTGATCACTAGTCGCCCTGACAGACGTTGTTCTGCTCTTTTTGTAGGCGGCTTACCAGTTAAGATACTCGTAACGCCCGCAACTTCGTCAGCGTGGACATAGAATTAGTTCCTTCATCTTTTTCATCGATCGATATCAATCTTAATCCCGTTTCGTTTTCAATTTCGTTCCTGGTCACACTTTTGATTCTCATACAGTATCCACACTCATTTTCGACTCCAATCGCATTCTCAAGTTTAATCTCGATTCCTTTCCGCTTTTGACTCTTGAATAAGAATCAAAAGCGAACGGGACTAGAATTAGTCCCGTTCTCGATTCTGCTTCCCGTCGCACTTTCAATTCCGATTCCGCTACCAGCCACAATTCCCATTTGGTTAAAGGCGGGAGCAAATTTATTAATTATAAAAATATTGTAGTTATCAAAATAAAATGTGAGCTATATTACTCGGGGATAGTGTAATTTCTATAAGTTAAAGAATTATCAAAATCGTCTTAAGTATATGAATTAATCGATGAAGCCGGGGGTAAAAGTTGGCAAGCTAATTTACTGAAGTTTCATGTAGCTACCTAATAGTGAAAAAACTTTCAGAATCGTTTGAGTAGGTCGGTTTAGCAGTACAAATACACCGAAGAAACCGGGGTCAAATGCAAGTATTTTTTTTATAAATCTTTACAGGCATGTATATCACCAAAACGGAACAATGGTTTAAGTAAGCATACAGGACAAATATACAAACAATCAATTTTCATATGCTTCAATTACTTCATTTTTTGTATGCTGCCTTATGGTCATGAGTTCACACAAAAGTCTCTTTAAAAGTAGTTCCAATTCTTCCAAATTTTCAAAATTTCCGTGATTTTTTTCAAATTCACTCTTAATAAAACCTTTCTCTGACTTCAAAGAACATTTGAAAAAGAAAGTTAACCTAATCGGTCCAGCCATTCTCGAGTTTTGCGTTTAGCAACACATTTAGTGATTAATTTTTATTTACATAGATGTTGCCGTGCGATTGCCAAGTCATTATATATATTATAGAAATAATGTTGGTAAGTAACTAAATAGGTTACAATTTATGATAAGAAAATACTGTCATGGATACTATAAAATAAAATAACTGATTCAAGTCAGTAAAGTCAAATAAAACCAATTTTACATGAGCTCTCACAACTTTTTGCAGTGTAAGAACTACGTTGAGAGACTAGCATTTTTGTACATTATGTGTTTTTGATGGGATGTTATTTCTTTATGTAGATATTGTGCGATTGTCTGTGGCATCGCAGATTTTAAAGGTTCTCATAATAAATTTTATTAATATCTATACAATTTCATGATGACCTTACCAACTGATTTCATTTCTGTCAGGACCAGGGAAAAAGTTTTTCGTTTTTATGTATAACTCAAGATAATATTTTATTATGTTTTGTTTACCTTTAATTATATATAAATTATAATAAATATGTCATTTTGTTCCACAATTTTGTTGCCATTTTGTATGTAAGGACATAATGTCATTACTGTAGAAAGTTTGGAACTTCTGATCAAAAAACTGCAACAGTAGTTTTGACAGTCATCTCTTCATGTTAACCTAACCTTACCTAAAGAACTCTGAAGAGACCCAAACAGGGGAAAATTTAAGGGTACAAGGGCAGTGCTATATGATGGATATATTAACACTTTCCAACCAAACCCTCTCCATATTTGCTGAGTGGCTAAAGATGTACGTCGTCTGGCATTGTTATTGTGAAAAACCACACCCTTTCTATTGATCAATTCCGGCCCTTTTATCGCTACTTCTTGCCTGAGTCTCATGAGCTGTTGGCAGTAGAGAGCCGAACTGATGGTTTTGCCCGGCTTTAAAAGCTTATGATGAATAAATCCCTTTCAATCCCACCATACACATAGCATCAACTTGTTCTAGTTAATCCGGATTTCACTCTAGTCTGTGGAGCTAACTTGAGTTTTGATCATGATCTTTTTCGCACGTTCTTGCCGTAGGTAACCAATTTTTCATCACCAGTGCTCAATTTTTTTCCAAAAACGGTTCGATTTCATTACATTTCAAAAGAAAATTGCAATTTGATGTGTCATCTATTTAATGGTATCACAACTAGCCAGATACAAACAGCACAACCAAAGAGATTTTATTGCTACTTCTTATTTATATAATATATTTTTAAAAATCCCCGACCTCATAATTCACCATTTTAATTTCCAAGAAAGCATCATCTGTGACTGACTGTACCTACTTATATCCAGTGACTATAATCGCTGTAGTTTTTTTTATAATATTCAAGGAGACATTGTCTTTGACTGACTATTTCCTACCAATATCCATTATCTAGTCCCTAGCTCTGTAGGTAGCATAGGTACACACTATATACATAATTACAAAATTACTCATGCAGTTCGTAAAATTGTTCTTCATTCGTCGTATCATATCATAGATAGATTTTTAAAGAGACGTAAATTACCAAAGCAAAAAAAACAGGACTAAAATTTCCGGATGTTTTAGTTTTTCCTTCCTAACTAGACCCTAACTGAATTCATAATTTGAAGATTTGTATGTCTGCTAGAAAGACATCAGAATTTGATGATCGGTAAACGAGAGTATCAGTTACAAAATTAAAGAACTTTAAATGACATTATTTCGTGAAATATAGGTGTAAATACTAGGTAATGTGAGAATATAGCTATCTAATCCTAGTCACTGAAAAATCAGACTTCACAATTGTAAAATGCAATAATTTGAGCTTTATCTAAGACGAAGTTACGGGAGGGTCAATCTGCCCGAAGTTAATTCAAGAAAAAACAAGGCACGGGTGCGTTTATTCAGTTTGATTTTGCTTGACTTGCGGGGACGCTGCCGTGTCACTAAACTGAATGTTCTAAATGTTTCAAATTCAATTCAAAATCTTAAGTTTGTGGGTCTATAAGATTTGGCAATAGATGAATAAGTGAGCGTGTCAATGACAAAATTAAAAAAATTCGACTATCAATAGTTCATAAACTACGATATATTCTTTTAGTCACTGAAAATTCAAGTTTCATATTTGTCAACAACGAAATTACAGGGGAGTTAAAAATGCCCTGAATGAGACGGCAAAAAAAGATATTAAGACTGCTTTGTGTGTTTGCTTTTGCTCGACTTAGCGGGGTAACTGTCGTGCACCCGGATGTAATTCCCAAAATCTGACGTCCCAAGATCGATTGGCTTCGGATCAATATTCCGGTAACGATACGGTTAAATACGAAATGATAACACACCAGTAGATCAATTCTGTTAACTTTAATCATACTATTTAGTTGGTATCACCATGACGTTATTATTACATAAGCCGAGGACACACGGCGTCGGATCTTCTCACCCTGACGTTATATTGACGTCAAACGATATCGACAGAATCACTTTAAGTTTACAGAATTAATCTGCTGTTGATGTTAAAAACAAACGTCGCTGGTAGAATTTATTGGTTTCAATCCAATAAATATGTGTACTTAAAAAATATCTATAAGAGTTAATGACATTTGTATATCATTATACCTACGTGCTAAATGCGTTTCAAGCTAAAAATGAACAAACCTTACATTACAACATAGTTATTTTTTGAAGCGTTGTATTTTTCTCAATTGGCAGTAGCTTTATTATGTATTTACAGTAGTGATACGGCTTAATACAAAAAAAAGTATTAAAATTTTTCTTTGAACCAATAAATAAATGTTTCCACCTCTGGATGTAGCCGCTCTGTGGCCCGGTTCCGTCGTGCTCCTCCATGACCCGCTGCGGTTGGCTGTTCACCACCTTGCCATCATCGTTGTCTTTCCACGTGGCCTTATTTTCTTTAAACGACGAACCTCTGAAGTTATTTTTAATATAGAGGATTATTCACAAAAAATAATTTAAAAATATTGACTATAGCGGTTCGGTCTTTGCTTCCAACCTTCCAACAAAATAGTGCTTTCCATAGATTTCTGTTCTTGACAAAGATGGCACTACATAATATAAATAACAGTTATAACATAAACAAAAATACGTTGGTCAAGTTTGCAATTGAATATTGTTAAAAATGAAAATATGCAACTTGTCCCGAACGAACTTAATTATATTCCCACGGCAAAAACGAAAGACGCCGAGCAAACTCGATTGCTCCTAGGCAGTCCTAATTTTTTGTCGCGAAAACCTTTTTTCGCTCGTTAAGTGCAATGATGGCCGGTCAAACTTTCATCTGTTAAAAATACAGTCCGATTTCAATCAGAGATTTAAATCTGTTCGCCTAAACATGGCTAACTGGTGATAAACATGCCTTTGTAAAAATGTGAATGAAGCACAGTTATATGTCTAGTGTGGCGCAATTTACAATATTGGTTGACAAATTGATAGGACGGTAAAACCTTTTCCTCATTATGAAATGTAGTAAAGAATATACGAATCGCTATAAATGTATATTGAAAATGAATTGTAAGAGTACCCACTTTTTCCACGGCAGCACGAAAATGCCACAGCATTTTTCCATTTCGGCGAGATTCTTCTTGTTCTCCTCCACGTCCGCTCTGATACGGTTCATGTCGTCATCGAGTCTTTCCAGTTGCTCTGTTCACATATACACATTAAATTTAATATTTGTCTTAATAAAAAATCCTCTCTTTATTGCTAGTCGTTATCGTTAGCTCAGATGGGAAAAATAATTAGGATATTTTAATGAATTTAAAAATTTCGACAACTCTAAAGACATGTTAAGATTTTCTGGGTATAGTACGACTTAATATAACACATTCACAAAATCTATAGACAAAACAAATCTATAGAGAGAATATGTGTGACGGAAAGGTCAGCAACGGTCGCCATAGAATATCCTATGCAGACCATATAGGTGGCATATCAAAAATGGGCCAAATTTTAAGCACCTAAAACCAATGAGCTTGCATGAAAAGATTGATGGATGTCAGTAAGGCAAGAGAGTTGTGAAAAGATCGTACCATGTGAAAATCAATAGGCTCCGTTTACCTTTCTGGGAAATACGCGTGAGTTTATATTATCATTATCATTGTCACTGTCACTGTCGCTGTCGCTGTCACTATCACTGTCATTATTATTATCATATTATCATTGTCACCATCATATTATCATTGTCATTGTCACATTAACATTGTTATTATCACATTATCATTATCATTGTCACATTGTCATTGCCATTGTCATTATCACATTCTCATTGTCATAATCATATTATCATTGTCATTATCATATTATCATTGTCATTGCCACATTATCATTGTCATTATCGCATTATCATTGTCATTATCACATTATCAATGTCATTGTCAATATCAATATTATTATTATATTCTCAACAGATTTTGGGCAATTTATAGAAGGTGTTTTAGTATGATTGCGATGTGACCGATTGGCACCTAAAACCGCTGATGTGCTTGTATTCAAATTAAGACTAGTTTTATTTCATGTAAAATATAAAATCAGCATTTATATTAATTTCATACAACAACCTGCGTTTCAAATATATATTTTTTCTTTAATCGTATACGACAAATATGACCACATGTCATTCAGCTATGACGTACTACGCCCTCCCACCACAATAACTGCATAATTCAAGCAAATAATGTAATTAACATTTGTGAGTTATATCTGGCTAGGTAGTTTTAAGTTTAGGTAGTACAGTAATGGGCGACAAAGCGCGTGTAACACGCGGTGCTGACGTGCGGACCTAACAGAGAATTAGATGTGGCAAATCGACAAAAATAAACTAGTACAACAAATTAGCATTAACATATATCCATTCGTAAATAGACGAATAGCAAAACAGAGTGAGATGAAAACAAGAGGTTGATAAATAAGCAACAAACTAAAGAGTGGCGAAGTAGTTTAAAGCTCCAACAGATGATTTTTCGACGCATTTAAGGCGTTCGACAGAATTCGCAGTATATTCATGAGGAGGAGGCAACAGTAGGTTCGAAAAAGCAAATAAAGATATCTATGAAAGTCGCATCGATCTGCGATTGTAACGAAAAAACATAAAGATGTTAAGCGCATTTTCAAATTGAAAAGCATAGTGTAGAACAGGAATTGCTTACGATATTGTCTAGAGCAGCACATGCACAAAATACCACAAATTGATACTAATCTTAGGAGACGACAGCGACTTAAGCGCGACGGGCGCAAGCAAACAAGCAAACACAACAGCGGCGCCTGCACACTAAGTCCACTGCACTACACCATATTCCGAGTGCACGCACACTATGAGCGAAACGAATTCAGGGTCGCCTGAGTGTAGCTTCAGCGACCTACTTTAACCTAACTTCTATAAAATCGTACAAAGTGATCTATAATAACTGCGTATTGCATATTTGTGGGTACTTTAACAGTACGCACAAACACATACATACGAGAATACTTCTGACGATTCTGAACGCCCTCGATGTGAGTACCCGAGACTCTCGGGCGAGATCTTAAACCGAACAAGAAATAAACACGTAAGCCATAAGTAGTGTAGCGACGTGCAGCACTCACCTCCTTGCTCGTCCAGAGCGCCCAGAATTTGAAAGCCGGTATCCTTGCTCTACGCCGCAGAAACAAAAATCACAGAGTACGTCAGCTTTGAGGGCGAGCGGTCGGTGGTACAGTGTGACCACGCGGCCCGACAACGCTAATGTGTCACCCATGTATACGAAATAAAAGCATTTCTCGAAAAAGAAAGCGCGTCAGTCATTTGTAGTTTATGCGGTCCGTACTGTGATGAGACTTTTATATTGAAGTGTGAATCTATGGGAACTACATTAAAAAAAGAACAACAGTAGGGAATGCCCACGTAAAACTAAAGATATAACAGGAAGTGTATCCAAAGCAAAGAACACAAACAGTACTTACTATGTTTTATATACTGGTAACATTTGTTTTATATTTTCAGTGACAGTTGAATAAGAAATAGCTCGGTTCACAATCGCAATACAGTGAGAGATATAGAGGTATTACATGCGTGCAGGTCGAACGGCACAGTAAACGTCCTAAAAGGCATCAAATTATAAAATGTAAATACGAGTACAGTCAAGCCTCTACGTTGGAACTTTTGATATCTACATTGACTGCAGAGTTTTAAGTGTGTCGAGTTCGATTAAACATTAATTATTAGCTATTAATTTGTAAATAATAACAACATATAATGTTAAAATGTTATATCCCTATTTGTCAAGAGTCGACGGACCCCACAAAATCGTACTCACTCTTAAATTTTCAAATGAACAAATCAACTTACAGGTCAACAATTTATAGAATTTATAAAAAAATATAGATAAATAAACGAGGAAATCAAAAATAGGTATTCGAAACTACTTGAAAAAATGCGCGAAAAAGATTGATTTCAAAAGTTAAGTCCAGATGCAGCACTACCTGGGACCAAAGAAATATAATTCTCAAAGACATTTCAATTCAAATAACAATGAAACACCATTACGTCACCTATATTTCATAGACAAATAAATTCCTTCATTTTCGTTTTTAATTAATATGTGCATATTAATTAAAATGAAACTACGGTTGATTTGATACAGATATATTTATTTGGTCTCCGATTTATGTCTATGCCTATTTCATGCATCTGTCATTTCTTTAATAAACTACCTATATCGTTTTCAGAGAACTGGTCTGCAGAGCCACGAATGACAGATAGCGCGATATAAAAGGTGAAGAAACTCATTCTGTGGTCACATGAAGGGTGGCACAGGCGAAGGTTAATGTTCCATAAAAATATTTGCCAATTCATTCGTTTCAGCCCTTGACCGCCCGCCGCTAGACAAGCCTTCCCCATTGACTTCACAACCTGCGGTCTCGGGCCAGCTGGTAAGCGTTTTGTAGAGACGGCAAAATAATGTAATCCAAGTAGAACTTTAATAATTCTGGTTTTGTTTCTGAATTTTATATTAATATATATGTTAATGCAATTTTTAATTAAACGCATCTAATCCTTGTACATACAGCTTCGATGAAAAATAGAAACAAATACGTACCTCCTCGCACATCCGCACCATGTTCCGCGTAGACTCCAGGGACTGTGACATTAAACAAAATTCAATTTTATTTAGATGGAAAACACTTTCACCATTTTATGACAAAAGCCTGTAGACAACTCAAAAAGTTTTGCAATAATACAAAAATATATTACAGGTTATGTTTTTATTACATCTTTTCAAAGAACTTTGCATCGACGTCTATATGCAGTTTCATAAGTCCAAACCAGTTTACAAAACATGTTTTCCAGTTCGTGTTGGACACCTCTTCAACCGCCTTCTCGATTGTAGCCAGTACATTTTCCGGCGGTGAACTGTTTTTCCTTGAGTTGATTTTTTTATTTTAGAGAAGAAAAAAATCATACACCACAAAATTGGGAGTATAAGAAAAATGATTTATAAATTTGATGGGTATGCTATCCAGGGAATGCCATGTTTAGAGTGTGGAGTGCGCGAACACATTGTCGAAGTGAAAAAGGAAACTCACGCGCACCAGCGTTCGTTCTTTTGCTACTCACAGCAGTAAAAACCAGCAAGTACTTGGTAACATACAGTTCAGCATAGATGTTCCTTTAATTTCATTAGGGTAACGAAGCTAAACAAAGAAAATAAAACTTGTTATTTCTATCTAGAAAATTCTATCTGTGTATATAATATTTTCGCTTGCTTTACTTTGGTAGAAGTTTATTTTGAAACTGCTTAATTTTGAAACTGGTTTTATTAGAATTACACGATCGACTGGTTTCGTTCCTTGACTGTATAGTATTGTATAGTATAGATTTATCAGTATTAATAAATCCATAATTCATCACCATAACGACATCGTAAATAGGCCGACACGGGCACTTCACGACTCATCTTGCCAATTCCTGCTTCTGAGCCTGCATCAGATAGCGCGGTACTCCGCGTGGAACTATTTTCCTTACACGAAAATTCCCGTGCAGAATTTAACCCACACTTACCGATCAGATTTTCATTATATTCCGAATCTCTTAGGACGTAATTTGCCCATTCTCTTGAATTCTTTCGAATCTCTCAAATAATTCTTTAGGTTTTGGTTGGTATTTGAAGTCGTACAAAATCATCGCGAGAAAATGTTCTCGTTTAGATCCATTTCTAAATGAGAGAAAGTATTTTAATTTTGTTTGTAAAAAATGTAGAGTGGAATTTAAATTTAGGGTGTACGTATTTTTCTCTCATTGATGAAATTATATAATTCAGTAAAAATCAAGCTATGACTCTTTATTAAAACCGTTTTCGCTTAATATTTTAAGTAACCTGGTATATCTTATAGATTTTCCATAGTATTGTTTCATCCAAATTAAATAAATGAAATGACTTTTTACAATCAAACAGGTGCGCCCCCCATACAGAATTCATGCTATATAATATTCTATAGTATATTAAATCATCTCATTAGTTTAAATAATTATAATCCACTACTTCATCTCAACGGACTTCAACTGTCATTCGCTAATTTCAGATTTTTCTCATTAGTTACACCCAAATTTTAACTTTTGATGATGCTATAAAGTTTTTTGTTATAAACCGTTTTGTCCGCGTGCGCGGGACTAGCGACTGTACTGGCTCTTCTGCATGTTGAGCTTACGTGCTGATTTCTGCATCCGGTTATTACTATTGCTACATGCATAGTGAAAGAATTCCAGTTTTTGTTTTGAAATTAATTAAGGAACGTTTGAGGATAATATTTAAAGGTATAGAATTTAAAAAAAAAATAAAACGAACCCACACGTAATTGCAGCTTCAAGAGATCTTTTAAGCTATCTCTAACTGCTTGCACACTCCCAACGTCTACTTAATTCGATATGTTTATTTAAGGACGTCTCGGTGCAAACGATGGACTCGAGTGTGATGAACTAACGGCACTCACTCGAACTTATACAACCGACCGCCAAAGTCGATACACGATTAAATTCAATAATACCGCTTACAAACGAGTAGACCAGTCTTATGTACTATCGGTAGTTATAAGTTGCACGCCTCACCTCATCGGCGACCTGCCCCGCGCGCTCCTGCAGCTGCCGGAGCTCGCTGCGCGGATCATAGCTCTCCGCTTGCGATGATTGTTCATCGGGCATTCTGGAAAAGTATATTGAAATTTTATTGGTGAAAAGTGAAATAAATATCAATTTGTAAAAACTCATCGTTTACTTCTAAAAAATCCGTAGTAGAAGAGCTATTTAAAAATTTTTGTTTAACGGTAAAAGGCACAAAGGACATATAAACCGATCGTTAACAGAGAAGCTGTTACTCATTAAACTGTACGTTGCGGTGACTAGGTATAGTTTGTTATTTCATTTTTTTTCCACTCAGTTTTAAAAAAACGGAAAGCAAAGAGGCATCTAATTATTATTATTCCATTATATACATGCGGCATTTTTAATAAGTTAATAAAAAAACCTACGGTTTCGAGAAATCTCCAATTATCTAATAAATATCATTTCTTATTTCAACATAGTTTATTCCATAAAAACGTGTTTGTTTCGAGACAAAAAACAGTAACTTTCCAATTTTATGAAAATTTCAATTTTCATAGCGGAAATTTAAAAAAAACGACTATTTGCTTCAACGAACTACAAGAATGCTCAACCTTGTTTAATTAACCTAATTTCTGATGACCGAAACTGCTACTGATCTTTTCTTTAAAATTCATAATAATATGGTTAAATCCATAATTCATCAACTGCGACGATATAAACGTCATTTGACTTACTCCATGAAAATGTAGCAGAACAGACCCGCACTGGGCTCGCACGAATTAGTACAAGTAGCTTCTTGCCTGCCTTTGGTTCCGCATTATTTAGGGTAGACATTTATATAAGGATATGCAGAGACTACAGATTTCCACAGGGTACGATATTTGCATACCTTTATCTGGTTTCACTGACCTTCCATCAACCGTTTCATGCTAGCTCGTCAGTTACGGGTGCTTAAAATGAAGTCCTCTTTAATATGCGACAATGATGTATGTAAGATTTTCTGAGTGACCCTTACCGACTGTCATAATACTCAATGGTTTTGTATTTTTTTTTCTCACTTTAGTTTAATTCATCTTTTCCTAGTGGTCAACCGCAATATAACTTTTTGTACTCTAATCACGACACACGACATCACTGTTCCTACATCTATCTTTCAAAGATACTCCTCAGGTACTATACAGGGTCAACTCCTTGACTGATTGGTTCCATTTCTATTTTACTTCTGCAATACCCGACTTACACTACCATTCAATAACGTAAGCAATCAGGGCTCCATTTTGAATAGTCCGACGCATTTGTGATGAGACTCCTTCATGATTCATAATAGCAAGCAGGGCCCCATCAACTTTATTTTATGCATTTATTCTCCTTTCAATATCTCTTTCGGATTTGATGTCATTTCTAAACAGTGTAGACAAACTTCTTCACTAGATCAACTCGCCGTCCCTCTAAATATATCGTATTCTGACATGATTTCGCTCCTTTCATCATCACGGCCTTAGTCTTGCTGACATTAGCTTTCATACCTCTTTTCTTAACAGAATCATCCATATTAATTATAATTGCCTGAAACTCGCGCAACCTATTGCCTGCAAATCGTTACGATTCCAAGAGACCAATATTTATGTAACAAAAAAAGTTTGATTCTAACTCAGTCCAAAAAAACTCATTTTCCGATCATTTCATTCAATCGTCTTACGTTTACGTAAAAAATTTTAGTACCAATAATTGGATGCGAGAAAAATTTGAGTTTTTCGATGTTTTCCTCATTTTCGAAAAACAAAAAATAAGTATTATTATCCACTTTATTTATACCAGAAAAATATGTAAAGATCTCAATAAGCTTTTCTTTACTAACTACCTTTAAAGACGGTACGGACGGTTTTATTAACTACTGTCTATAAGATAGCACTAATATATAAAACTCAGTATGAATTTATATACATTTTATGAGCTGCCAAACCCTTTATCCGATTGCGCAATTCATTGCTTACACGTTTGCGAAGGTTAAAGGTATGAAAAAAAAACTAGTACTTGTTCCCGACTTCGTCTGTATATTTATAATATTGAACCGATCATAAAAATTCCTCCACTAATATGGAGCTCCTTCAGTAAAACACACTGTTGACATTTCTCTTTATGTACATCAGCATATTTATGCTATTACAGATCCTAAAAAATTTATCATTTACAAAAATCTACTTAAACTAAGCTATATCGTATATAAACTTGAGACAATAAAAAAAAAATGAATCGTGAACTTTTGAATTTTTTATAAATTGGACGCAGATACGCATATTAAGTCTCTTTGCGTTGGGGGCCGCTGGCGCCAGGGCGGCGCCGTCACCCTGACATCACTGAGCTTACTAAAAATCAATACGCCCGCGCATCTTCTCCCGTCCAAGGGTGCCATGAGCGCCTGACGTCATCCGCAGTTCCATGACCTGTCGTGGCGTCTATTTGACGAAGTGCAAAGCTCTCACCGGTTTTAAGATCAAGTTCACATTTGAACTCAGTGTATAATTTCCCGTTTGCGTTGCGTAAAGAAAGATGATGCGCAAGTCCACACTTCATATTACACATTTTTTTCATATGACATAACTAAAAATTAACGATCAGATTTGTTCCTTTACTTGTGGTATGAAACCTTTCTTCTTGCCAAATTGTATGATTGTAGGTCGATGGGAAGTACCCTATAGGTTTAGATTTCCTCGCAAGTATCAAAATATAAGGCGTAAACGACTGCGTCTTTTCAATGTGTTGACTCACAAGTTTTAATTTTTCAGAACTTCAATGGATTACAGACCTGAGTATTTGATATTAATTTCAACCTGATAGCTCCACGAATTTCTGAGAAAAAAGATCTTGGGAGACAAACAAAGAGACAAACGGAAACGAAATGATCCTACAAGTGTTCCTTTTTTCTTTTTGAGGTGCGGCGCCCTAAAAAACAAGCGGCATATATAGAAATAGGTCTCCCTTGTAGAAACTTATGTACGGGAGTCATATTTAAAATAATTTACATTATATAATTTTCAATAAAATATTTTAAATTATTTGCACAATAATGGCATGAAATTAATAAACTGTGTTTAAGGGACCCATCAAGAAACATTTGCTGATTATGGTAGATCGTTTTACATTTTGAAAAGTTTATTTCTGTATGAGACACCTCCCAAATCTAAGATGAAGACTTCAAGACAGCGATACATCGACGCTGCCAAAGGTCAACCGAGCGTCCGTACGGAGCATCGTCGATATAGGTCTCGTGAAACCGTGCTGCGGTCGATTGTCCCCGGTATATCAATCACGACGAGTGGTAAGGGCAAAATCACATCAGCCTAATGGGGCGCGGCGGCGAAGCCTCTCACTCTGATATCATTTTTACCTCACGAAGACACACTCGATCGTTCTAAGTCATCATACATAAATTGGTCGAAAACAACGAAAATAGCTCCGCGCGTACAATTGAACCAAAAGAATTAAAATCAAATATTTGAAACGGGTAATTTAATGTATACGTCATTTGTATTTTCATCGACAATTTAAATATGACCGCAATAAGAGGAAGAATTTTATCGATAGTAATTATTAATATAAATAAGCGGGTAGAACGGCCTGTAGTAGAAACGGCAGTCAATTTATCGAAAAGTACAAAACAGACGAAATGTTTAATTCGATATCGTATAAATATAATTATTGTGATCTCATATATTTTATTTATATTATTTGAAATCAATTAATTTGAATCTAGTTCCCGGTTCCAAAATTAATAAAACATCATTTCTAAATATAGAATTATTCGGTCCAAATTATCTAAATTCTTAAAAAACTTGTTTAACTCTGCACTAACACTAATAAATGCTATAAACTCTGAATATTTCAGGCATGAAATCAATTGCAGCACCACACTGAAAACGTTTACAGTTAACTTAACTTTAAGTACCTGGAGTTCCAATATTTTCAATGGTGGCTTTCAATGTCACATAAAAACCATACTCAAAAGTCCACAATTCTAATGATTTCACTGACCTTTATATTTTTGAAATAGCAATGCCAAAATGTGTTTGATGATATATGACTATTAATTTAAAATTTTTTTTTTTTGTAATTATTTAATAATCTTAGATCTATTCGTATGTTTTTAACAAAGAAATGAAATTACCTATCCGCAATTTTTCACGAAGGATTTTCAATGAGCCTATAAAAGCTTGTAAATCGCACTTAATTTACATATTAATATTAAACTTAATAAAATTTTAGCATTGTTTAAAGTTACTTTAATGCGAATACGCTTGATTTTGAACAATTATTATACAAGAAACACTGCGATGATAAGATGAATAACGATAACACGAATAAATATTTCATAGGAGTGATTATATCTAATATATTCAATACCTAATTCTATCCTAAAAAAAAGAACTATTGTTCTAAATGTCTATTAGTGTAATAAATGAGCATTATATCATAAGAGCTATGATATAGGTGTTTATTTCATTGCTAACTTCGTTACTGAGGTACTTTCTTTACAAATCGATTCACCGTCTGTAGCCAAAGGATATCAAATAAATAAAATATTTATCAAGAAATTTATTGCTGTTTTTTATGATCATTGCATATGCATTAGATTTCATAAAGATAAAACCGTACAATAAACGATCTCGTACTTACCTATAGTTTTCTTATTGTCAGCGCCAAAACGAACCACAAATTACCTACGCAATGAAACTAACACAGCACTAAGCAAGTAAAATACAATAGAGATATATTTAGGATAACATGGTACGGAGTGTTTGAATGAACGTATAGGGCTTGAATGAAAGAAACAGGCGCGCCACAAGCCCTAAGTATTGTTGTACTAAAACTGATACACTCATCGCCCGACTCGTCCAGTTACTAGTCAGCTTTTGCGTTGCAATATGACGCTACACAAGCGGACGAAAGAAATATGACCTTCCCATCGCGAAGCTGTGACAATTGTGATTAGTTGAGCGACGAATCAGGAGATATACAAGATCTAGCGAATAAGTACGAATTGGCATGATAGATCAAAAGTATGACGACATGATAAATTAGTTCTTTAGTATTGATTATTTAAATAACAATTTATTGTCTCTAATTAATCTTTCCAATATTTTTTCTCTCATTTTTTTTCACAGCGAATTTTCTCATTCAAGTATGGACGTAGGTGACATGGAGGCAACCATAAAATATCGTAATCATTATTTTACAATTACGATAATGCTATGATTCATAGAAGTTTCCTTGTATTTCATTATAGTGTCATTTTCTTCATAATAATAATAATAATATAAATTCACGTTTATTTCCCAGAAGGGTAAGCAGAGACTATAGATTTCCAAATAGTACCGATCTTTGCATATCTCTCTTGCTTCACTAATATCCTTCTTCATATCTTCCTGGAATTTATATTTTTTCTTTGAATCTTCATTTATGCCCAATTTTTAGTTCGAAACTTTTTCTGCAAATCTGTTACAGTAATACGCGTTGTCCATAACAGTTAACGATTTCGTAGGCACATTCGATATAATTTCTGTTATTAACCGCTTTTTTTTTATTTTCACGATCTTCTCTGTCATGACAATCGCCTGTTGTTGGATTAGATCATAATCGAACAGATACAGTAAAACGCACGAAGCTCTGCCGCTCTGAATTGTCTGTGAATGACGTAATGCACAGGCATAACGCTCTCCGACCCTTCCCTCTTTTCTGCGGCGTGCCAATTTTACGCCATTGCGACGCTTTCGTGACTAACTTCTCAACGGCAGAGTTTCGTGCGTTGTAATATACTCGGAACAACTCCATTTTATTGCAAACATAAACTAATTACACCATTTTCATTCTTTTAAATTTTCTACTTTACACAACGAATGATAATATTTTCAAAATAGAGATGTTGCCGTTTACAGTCTGATTTTGAAAACAGAGTTTTCATCAGATCTTGACATTTTAGAATCCTAAGAACTTATTTTTATCATTTCCCGAGTGGTCTCCGTATGTGCGTGCGTGCATGCATGCGTGCTTGCATGCGCGTGCGCGCGCTTGCAAGCATTTTGAGTAAGTATTTTTTCTTAAAATATAAAATATCGATCTGGTTTCTACAAAAGCAAATTTGATATAAAAAAAAAACTATTTTTCCTTTTATTAGTCACCTAAAAGAAATAAAAAAATTTGGTTGCCTGTAAAGTCGGTATACGGGCGAAAGTTTTACGTGACAACGACTTTGAATGGTAAAATCATTTTAATGTGAATATTCATTCGTATAGTAGGAAGAAGGATGAAATAATAGTAACAATTTAAAACATTTATTTATACAAAGAATTATATTTAAAACATTAATTTATACAAAGAATCTCGCACTGAATTTCATATTAACAAAATTTTATTTTTACCTTTACACATACATACGTATTTATATACAAATATACATACAATAACTTGCAATACATTTGCAAGCTATGCACTAATTCTCTAGTGCTGCGCGCGCGGCAGACCGATCATAGTTGAGTGGGAGAGAGACGCAAGGCATTCGGCGGGCCTCTCTCTCGTTCGGTGACTCATCGTTACGTTACCGAGCGTTACACTTTTTCATAAGTGACTCCCAGCCGCAACCTAATTTAAGACGTTGTCACGTCAAAATTTAATATTTAAAATTCAAACTCAAAAATCGTGTCGACTTGTTAATTAATCTAAATTAATTATGTATGAACTAGGTTTTATATAATTTTTTTTTATTATCGTCTTTATGTTTTTCAAAGTCCCAGTACATTTATTGTATCTTTTAAAACTTTATAATTTTCCAAAATTAATAACTGTAAATGTAATAAAATGTAATATATAATGTAAATACATAACAATGTAAATGTAATAAAAAATGCATTGTTTTCATTACCTATTATTATCACTAAAGTACCTAAGCGGCAAATGTTATGATAAGATAATTTATGGCCACCACTTTAACCACAATTCTTTATGACCGTAACTCGTTACAAAGTCACGCTTACAAACGACTACGCTTCTGAGAAACAAATACGATTTTATCCTCAACAATGTATGTTTTATTAGTATACATGATAATAATAATAAAATATTATGGTTAGTAACATTCCATTAATTATAATTTCATGCAGTACCTACAAATTTTCATTGTTACAAACTTTACAAACCGTTGTAAAGTTGCACACAACGTGCAATAGATGGCGCTATCAAACAAAATCGTACATCGCACCATAGGTGTGTCCACCGCCAGACTTAGGCGGATTCATTCGCCGCTATTCGTCATCGCTTCTCGGCCTTTTGGCTAAGATCAAAGTGTAGTATCTGTTCTTTTCAGCTTAATATCTGAAAGTTCCCGCATCGCGGGACCAGTATATTAAACTGATTTTTGTAACCTGACGGGGTGTTCGGAGCTCGCTCCACCCCCGTCACGGGTCGGCCCGGCATTGCAGTGCCGCCGGGAATGGCCCACATAAATCTCTAACAAAAAATATTAGCTTCGCGTTTAAAATGATACTTATGCACTAATTATGAGCGAATTAGTTTATAACACAGTTAGCTATTTTGTAAGTATGGGCATATAGTAATTCGCAACCGAGAGCACTCAATTTATGTCTCCTCCCCTAAACGACCTAGTCGTCAACTCCCAGCTCGTTTTGTTACTGCTCTGGATGCATTTGATAAGATTATGGAATGCTGGACTTTTTATCTATAAATTTTGTACTCTATTTTCGCCTTTTTCGAATATTTATGTATAAGTTATTGTTGATAACTTAACTTACACATAGATGTTCACTCTGTTCCTTAACTGTATAACATATGACGCAAAAAGGAAAACAATAACAATCAACTTTCAAGAATCATTTTTTTAATATTTCTTCTAGAAATAACAATTATATTAGTATTAGGTACGGGTTAGTTTTTATAAAAAAATATCACTTACACTTATAAAGTTGTTACCCAAACGAGAAGCGCATGTGCAACGAGCGAGCAGTGCCGTCCCGTTCGGAACGACATACGTTCGAACTAATGAACTATGAACCGGGGAATGAGGGAACTAGTTCGAGTAGTTCATCTGTGGGAGCGCTCTTACGACCTAGTTCATTCACGAACTGCACATAACTACTATTTTGTAAAATAACTAACTCAAATTAAAATGTGTGTAAATCAAAATCTTAACAAAAATACAGAAAGAAGCGGTGTAACTTGCCAAAGCTGTCCGAGATAATTTTTGTTAAGCAACGTTTCTTCCACCCCTGCGCAGGAAGGTTGGATCACTAACCTACATTGCAAAATTGAGACTTTGTTTAGGCAATCTTTTTGCGTTATATTTAACCCTGGGTGATGACGACACAAAACCACAATTCGTCATCCAATATTGAAACTCTATAGCGGATATCTGCTGTACACAAGTATTCATACGTATAACACTTTTTTCTTTGACATCCACAAGTCGAATAGTCTTGATGAAATACGTATCATTGTGTTTAAAATGCGCTTCTGAATTGAAACCGTTTTTGACGCGTCTGTTCCCACACCTGTACTTTTTCGGTATGATCTCGGATTCCTGGAAAAGCGCTTTTGTAGTCCCTTTTTCTTAAAAAATACGAACTCTCATATTCATCTACTTGTAATTTAGCGCACTTACCTCCCTTTTCACGAAAATAATGGAATACGTCATCAGCCGGTAAATTCCAGCCAACTTAAAAAACATCAGATGATTAAGAACGGCCAGTACGATTTTTGAAGTGACTTCTTTAGGCTGGTGGTTTCCTTATTTTATTTGTCCGCCGTCGATTGGAAGCAATCGAGAGCGAGAGCCTCTCTCTTTCTGACTGTTAGTTTAAAAGTGACCAAGATCTTTGATAGAATTTAGCACAAAGCGCTTCTAATAAAGCTTTCTTCTTATGAACTTCTTGAAAAATTATGTAAGCGGATTTGCAATTTTCTCACGGGACTAAGCATCAAGTTTACAATTGACGATGTCCCTCAAGGCTGCATACAATCCCCTACTCTGTTCTTTCAGTATATCAATGATTTATTAAAAGTCGATAATATTCGCTGCTATGTGGATGACATTACTGTAGACGTACTATACCGCTGGGACACAAATATTATTCGAGACCGTATTGAGTGTCAAAGCCAACTTGTCGGATATTGAGACAGCCTTACAGCAAGTCTTGGAATAAAATACACTTAGTGCGTTTACCGCTAAAAATCCTTTTTTATTTCTTCTCCTCTCTTTAAAAACACTTCCCTTAGTTCTACACTAGTACTGGGATCCGAATATTGGGATATGTTATTGACATATAGAACAGCTTTCAGTTTTGCTATCATCTAGAAATCAAATTAAAATAGCTTCTAAAAGCTTGGGTTAATCAATAAAGCGCGGTATTACTTTTATAAAGTCCAAATCTGACAACACGTAGAATGATGTCTCTAGGCAGAGCATCCCAATAGCAAAGTTTGCTTCTAGACCGCATCCAACGTCGAGTATCTCGAATCATAGAATGCGTCATCTCTGCGCATGTGCTATCGCATACACTATGAGAAGGGCTCTGAAAAACCATTTAACTACATTTCTACTGCTATTTTCCGTCTTCGTTCCACTCATCGAAAATTTTTCTCGTCATTTTCATAGCTGGCTTTTAAACGTAACACCGTACGTTTTATACGCCATTTTCTGTCACGTACGGCAAAATTTTAGAATTATCTATAGGCAGTATTCCCAACGAACTTCAACTAGGGGGGTCATCGTAATCCTTTTTAAAAGTCAAGCAACGTAGGAGGGAGTAGCTTCCCCTGGGTGACAATAACTTCTCTTCTCTAATGGCCCATGAGCTCATTTGTCCTTTGAAAAGAATTGCTAAATCGCTACCTAGTATTAGAACTTGTTTCGTTCATCCTAATAAAGTATTTTATAAACATAAATGAAAACAAACCAAAAAGATATTTTCGTGTCCAGTAGTTCTGGCTGTAACTCTAATCAAGGAGATCATATACGGCCAATGAAAAAGTTTTTTCTCGTTTTATATAAAAATTCAAGATAATTTTTCATCATATTTTTTTACGTTTAACTATTCTATACTATACAATATATACGATATATCTACGATCTATTATGTGCACTTATTTAAATTTTCTATTCTAATTACCAAGATTATATTTATGGCACAGCTGTTATTCTCTTGAATCCAATAAATGCAGTCTGCAAGTAAAAATGAAAATGAGACCACTTAAATTTTCGAAACTGTCATCCATACATGTGTTTCTCATTAGCACGTAACGGTATATGACAAAAAGAAATAAATGCAGTGTATTTCTTTCGCGAAAATCAGTGAATACACTAGAAACGTCAAATGGACCTCTTAGACTTATTTAGTATACAGTTAAACTAAAAAGTTTATATTATAGTACTTTTGTAGTACTAGTAGTAGCACGGTTTATGCTGCTGTCACATTTTATTCAGTGGTAAGTTAAAAAAAGGCAGTAAAAGTATTTTCTACATAGCACGACCGTGCAGAAATTACTGGTGGGTCTGAAATATATAGTAAACTATCAGGTCCCTAAGAATATCAATTTGTTATGTTCGTGTCAGAATACAACTTTCATATACGACGGATGCAAAATGTTATCAAGTATATGAATTTCGAAACTATAAAAGCATAATATTGTCAATAAAAATAATTACTTTTCAGTATTACACGTGTACAAAATTATTCATAACAATAACCAATGGATTCTGACATTTCTTACATAATTATAATTTACATTTAGATTAGAGGAAAAGGCTCTAATGGTATTTAATTGGTTTTGATATCAATAATTTTCGAAAATTATAAACAAACTTTATTTCGTATTAGCCGTTTTATTTATTGTTTCTGATCCGGACTCCGGCCCTCCTTTTTGACTGTAGTCCTGCTTTCTGTTCCAACGGCGGTCCTAATGCCGATCTTTATCTTTTCTTGGACATCGCGGCAATTTTCCGATTCTATACTTTTTTGTCTATAAAAAGTCTCCGGTTTTGAATTGCAGCAAATAATCTACTTCTCTGGAAAGTACGTTGCTAAGTTCCGAAAAGGAAACAGTGCATATTTAATATGTATAAATAATTTTAAAATGTTTCATATGTTTAACATTAAATGATACTTCTGTTTCATTGCTGTTGTAATATATTGAATACACATTAAATCTAGTGTTAAAATAGCTGAAACTATTTAGTTAAAATTTTATATGACCTGTAAAATAAAAATAGTATTGCCAAAAAATGCAAAAAAGAAACAAATATTGTTGGTCTTACCTTTTTAACAGCCATTATTATTTTTATATCGTTTTTTCATCATCTTAGTGCAATACATTTTATATTTTAAGTATTTCCAATTTAACTTTTAAAGTACTGGTAAGTAAATATTAAGTCAAGAGTGGCCGATTTGATGTGAAGTGAATCAGAGAATTGACAAAATGTAATATTTTCGACTAAGAACGTTCTATTAGATTAAAACTAAACAAGATTACATCATAATATGAAATACTTCTCACTTACGAAATTGATAAAAGTTGTCGTCATTTCATTTCCTTATAGTGTCCTCAGGTGTATTTTTTATTTTATTCTTGACTAAGTAGTAAGAATTTAGTAACTTAAAATTCAAAATGTAATTGTCTAAAGATTTTTTATGCAACCGATATTTGTAAATGAAAAATAAAGTTAGTAAATAAGTAAATAGTTAAAGAATTTTGAAATGAAATCATGGTAAAATCAAAGTGCAAAAATAGTCGATAATAGTTGGTAAGGCACGTCATTAGACTTTTTTTTATAAACATGGAAAAAGTACATAAATTTGTCACAGGCATACTTGACAATTATATTACTATCCCTTTTTGTTTCATAATAAACTTCGCAAGAAAAACGAGTCCAAGTACAAAAAAGTGTGTTACTATTTTATCATATTGTTTTTACACATTTATAATAAGTATTACCACCAGAGCAGTTTCACCACTAAAACTAGTGGTTTAGGACCCCCTGCAAGTGGACGAAATTTGTTTCTAGTGGCTAGTATTAGGTCTGGGAAAAAGTTTTTACGTATTGTATAAATAAAAGGTTGCAGTAAAATTTCCTTAGATATGCTATTTGTATCTGGCTAGTTTTAGTATCATTAAATAGATGACATTTTCAAACAACAAAAATAATAACTGAAAACGGTGTCCTACCATTTTTTTAACGTTTTTCTGTCTACCAAAATAAGTTAATCTAACGTAGAAATTCGATACAATTTAAAGTTTTATTGCAATAAAAAGGAAAATTGCAATACAAGCCGCAAAAAAAATTGAAATGCTTATGGACCCAATGCAGTATCGGTAAGAGTAGCATAAAACTGTTTCAAGTTTTTTCAGTCCGGTAGTTTTGATGTCAAAGATGAACCTCGCTCTGGTCCACCTGTTACGGATAAAGTCGAAGCCATTTTAAAAAAAGTAGTATAAGATCTGCATATTAGTTCTTACGATATAATTGAAGAGCTGAGAATTGACCACAAAACAGTGTGACCCATTTGAAAAAAAGCTGGATACAAGAAAAAACTCGATACTTGAGTCCCACACGAGCTCACTGAGAAAAAATCTAATGAATTGTATACTCATTTACGATTCTATTTTCAAACGTAATAAAATCTAACATTTTTTGAACAGATTGATCACTGCTGATTAAAATGGATTACCTACGATAAGAACGAGCCAAAAAGATCTTGATCAAAAGGCAAACAAACTACAAAGACCCGGATTAACTCATAATAAGTTGATACTATGTTTGTGGTGGGATTGAAAGGGCATTATTCATTATGAGCTTTTACCACCGACAACCGCCAATAGCTGATGAAACTCGAGCAAGAAGTAGAGAAAAACGGCCGGAATTGATCAACAGAAAGGATGTAATTTTTCAGCATGATAATGACAGATCACACACATCTTTAGCCACTCGGCAAATATTGAAAGAGTTTGGTAGGGAAGTGTTAATGCATCTACCTTATGACCCTGACATTACACTCTCAGATTTCCACGTGTTTCGGTCTCTTCAGAATTCTTTAAGTATTGTTAGATTAATATCAAGAGGACTGTCAAAACTACTTGTGGGAGTTTTTTCATCAGAATTTCCTAAATTTCTACAGCAAGAGGATTATGTCACTATCCATAAAATAGCAACAATTGTTGAACAAAATAGCATACATATTCTAATTAAATATAAATAAAATATAATGAATATGTATCTTAAATTTGTATATACAATACAACAAAAATTTTCATGGACCTAATATATTTTCCGTGGATCTCGAAAACAAAGATACGTTATTATTGCCAATTTAAAATGTCGTACTGGGTAACTTACTGACGGTAAGTTCACAAAGCATTATTTATATACTCATTAAGCAAAGGGCGATATTTAAAAAGATATACTGGATACATTGAATGATTTCACTAATATTGATTCAGTGTTAGTATGTAAAGTTGAAAATAATATTTTATTTAAGAATGTACTTTATTTATAAGATAAAGGAATATTCATGTAATATTTCTTTATCTTATAAATAAAGTTTCGTTTTCAATATGTATGTATTTTGTACGAAATTTGTTCTTACTGTATTTAATTTTTCATAATTTTAATAAAAACATTTTTTTATAACAAAATTACATTTTACTGGTCGTTTTAGTGTTTTAATATAAGTTAAAAAATTTGGTGGGTTTCTAGTGGATTTATAATTGTATATAGATCTACAACTGTGGACTTACACATATTTTATGGCAACACTGGCTATAATCTGTTGACTGTTCTATATAATCTGTGATTGTTGATTAGGACGCTTTTACATTGTCGGTTTATACGTTTAAATTATTTCTAAAAACATATTTAACAAAAAACAAAACAATCATGCCTGTGGATGTTCAAGGTACATTTGCATCCCAAAAAATCAATAAAGTTCGATGGATACCGGAAGAATACACTGAAACTAAATACTTCTTTACTGGTAGTTGGGACGACGAAGTAAATTGTTTAAAAGTGTGGTGTATTGAAAAACACAATGAAGACGACGATATTGAGTATCCTCAAGCTATTTCAGAATACAAATTGAACGGCGATGTCACAGAGATAAAATTTGTTGAAAACAATAGAATTGTCTTGTCAAGCTCTGATGGAGATGTTAGGTTACTTGAAGTAAGCATATATGATAAGGCAACTCCACTAAAAGAGATCTATACTTGGAAGAAACTACACAATTATGGGTAATTTTTGGACACTTAACATTTAATCAGCTTTTATGTAAAAAATCACACAAGTGCAAATTGGACTTGTACCCTGAAGGTTTCATACAAAATTAATTTTGTATGGATATATTTCACTCGATGACTTATGTTTATTTTTATATTTGTCTCAAATTATCCAAATTGTTGAAAACCATAGTTTTCATAGTGGGAAGTTAGAAAATGTTCTCCCATATATTTGTGTAAGTTACGTGTCCATACTTCGATTGCAAATATTAGTTTATAATAAAAAAAAAAACTTATGTGATATATATACAAATGAATGATTTTCACATTTTTTCCTTTTTATGCTATGAGACTTTTCTTCCTGTAAAATTTCATAATTCTAAATCTATGAGAGTACCCTATATGTTTCAATTACCTTGCAAGTTTCGAAAATATAAGGCATAATAATTGACTTTTCTTTTGGCTGTATTTATTATGTTGCCTTACAAGCTTGATTTATTATACAGGTTCAAGGGAGAAGGGTAGGGAATACGTATTGATATTAATTTGAACTTGGTACCTGCACACGTTCCTAAGAAAAAAGGTTTTAACAGACTGACAAATAGACAATGAAGTGATGAATGTTAAATTTTTCCTTTTGACATATGAAACTAAAAATGAAATCCTATGTAAATATTGTATGTATATGCACTCGGTTGTCGGCAATATATCTAATATTTTTGCTTTTATTGTATAAGCAATGGATCACTTTAAAGCAAATTATGATACATTATTATAATGGATCGATTTCGAAAGCTACCTTTATAGTCACTTTACCCTGCTTCTATTTGCTAATGCCTTAAAATATTTTTTACATTGGTAAACATAGCTTGAAAAAGAATTTAGAGAAATATTATTAAAGTAATGATACTAAAGGGTCTTTATTCATTTTGCAAAAATATAGAATGTTTTTAAATGTTTAGAATTTTGGAGATTCATAATACTTATATTATTCGATTAGACCTGAACACTGCTCCTGCACATCAGTAGATGTTTTAGAAGGTGACATAGTGACAGCAGGAGAAGATGGTCACATCAATATGTTAAGCAGCCGCCGTGGAGAAGTGGCCCACAGTATTATAGAAGCCGATAGCTGTTCCATCCATAGTATTTGCTATCTCAAACAAAATGAGGTGACTGTTCCCTTTTCAACTTCTAAAGTATGACTAAATAGACTACTAATAATTTGCATATAATATATAAAATATGTTTTATAGCTTCTCAATGGTTTTTTTTTTTGGCCTGCTTAGCTGACAATGTACTACAAATAACATTTTATTACATTGCCAAATAGCACTGTATGTACAATGTTACTGTGTGGCTTCTTTTAAAAAGGAATGCAAGCATCCCAACTATTAATAATATATGTTGCTTAACTTGATGTTCGAATTTGATATAACATGTAAAACAGAGTACTATTAATAAATTATTACAGTTAAATGTGAAGTAAGCCTTCTAATATGAGTAAAGAAATATAGTTAGGTAAAATCATAGGGACCATTCACAAAGTATAGAGGCAACACTATTATTGAAGTTGGCACCCAGGTGTTGTTAAATTAACATATAAGATGGGCAAACATATTATAAAAAAAATAATTGAATATAGTTTTTCTCTGGTTAATACAGTTAACACCAGTTTAAAGCAGTTTGTAGGGGAAATATATAGTGAAAATAGCGTTAGACGTCATGTGACCATGTCACTCACAAGTTAGATGAAATTACTCCCCATCCAAATTTGTCTATATTTTTTTTTCACTTCAAAAATTTTAATCTGGCTACATATATAATGTAATGGAAGCAAAACATTTAAACAGCCAAGTAAACATAACCATTTTCATCATACTTCAGGTGTAACAATAATGATATTATTATTTGTTGTTTATCTATATGTTTTCTTAGAATTCAACAATGATTTAAATAATTTTGATGGAATTAGATTACCTGATAGACCTCATCATCAAATAGAATATATGTTGTATAATGTGACAATAAATTGTAGAATAAAAAGGTTTTTAAATCATTTTATTTTGTTGAGCATATTTATATGTTGTTTTACTTGGGAGAAAAGAGAGAAGGATTGACAAGAAATAGAGTTAAAAGTTGAGGGAGAACGAGGTGAGAATGCGAGAGGAAAAGAGCAAGTATATATAGAATAGGATCAAGATTATAATTGGTAGTGAGTTCAGTATCAGGTTTGAGATCGATATTTTAATGAAATCGGAATGATCAAGACTATGTTCACAGGCAGCGATGCAGATAAAAGCTAATTTTAAATAAAAACATTTCATTTCAATGGAGTTCTCTATTTTTTTTTTGTTTTATAAATCTTGCTTTGATTTAATTACTCCAGAAAAACACCACAAACTTTTGTCTCTTAAAGGCTTTTAAAATACCCTTTTATTTTGTTCAGAAATAAAAACACATAGATTTCATATTCGTTATGTAACTTGCCTTTTAAAAATCTGTCATTTTTATTTATTTTATTAAGTTGTATTCAACATCTTAGTAAGATATGATGATTAATGTTTGTTGTTAACTCATTGTTTTCAGATTATAACAGGAAACGTAAGGGGCCACATGAAACTATGGGACCTAAGATCACCACAAAAAGACAAATATGTAGCCTCTTTTTTACTCAATGAAAATCAGCAAGCCGCTACATGCATTGTGCATCATCCGACGCAGCCCCATATTGTCTTAGCTGGTAGCGAAGAAGGGGAATTGGCTGTGTGGGATCTGAGAATTAATACATTCCCAGCATCTGCGATCAACACACATTCTGGGTCGATAAATGAAATGCATTTCCATCCAGACAACCCCCAAAAGCTGTTAATCTGTTCAGGATCGGGCAACATATGGGAAAATAACATGGAAATGATGATTAGGACTTCCAAAAATAAAGATAATCAGTCTGTAACGACATGGATGCAACTAGAAGACAAAAATAAAATAGTAGTGAATTCATTAATGCCTAATTTACATAAATCTATTAATACTCTGGATATAGACAGATCAAGAATTTTATGTGGTGCAGATAATGAAGCTGTTTATATCTTAAGAAATTATGCATTTTGAAATTTACTCTAAGAAGTATTTAAGAGATTGTAGAAAAAAATAAAAATTCATTTAAAATAAACAATTTTATTTACTTTATATAAGTACACCATAATATTTAAAATTTATGATACTAATTAAAAACAAGTCAGTCTTTCCTTGCCTAGTCAAATGACAATAAAATAGTTTTTACTATGTTGTAGCCTAAATTATTGATACATTAAATGTCCTATGTAGTGCAACTTATATAGGACACACTTGAATACATAATTTAGCAAAATAAAAAAATGGTAACTAATAGATGCTACTTGAAAATATGTCCAGTTCCATCATTTCTCATTAATAACACATATGTAAAAGTTATATATTAAAAAATTAGATATATGTTATTATGAAAATAAATTAAATGTGACTATGAACATGAATAAGCAAATAACTTTTAAATTTGTGGAGTAATTAGTATAATTACGAATTCCATAACAAACATTAAATTTGGTCTATAGAAACTCTATATTCTCTATATACAAATATTTGGCATTGTTCACATACCTGCACTGAATTAAATGCATTTCTAATATAATTTTAATGGAATATCAATTTGTTAATAAAATACATTTCATCTACTTCAAAACACAGCACAAATTGACTCATATATACATCAATATACTTTTATATAATATAGTAATATTGCTACAAGCACCATTATAATATTCTACCAAAAACATATACCAAACAAATTCATTAATTGGCTTGTTTTTCTTTCACATTCCTCGAAATTTCCAACATGGCACTGTAAAGTTTTGTAGTGTGCACTACATTTTCAAATTTCAACCAATCGAACTGAACCTTGCGATGCCTACTCCAAAACAGTCTCCATTTGCGATCATCTTTTTGTCATCAACAAAAACCCCTGGAGTCTATTCCGGGCGAATAACAATCTCAAGTGTGGTGATTCCTTCTGTGAGGAGGTGGTTTTCTCTGTGCTGCCGTGAGCAGAGAGGCTGGAACGGTCCACAGCTGGTCAGACCAGCGCATTAACGCCTCGGTCACGTGACAGCTGTTTGCCGCCGTCGCTAGCTGCGTCTCGATGCTGTCTGATTGCTTGATCAGAAGCCTGGAATTATAGTAACCAATTATGACTTGGTGCAAACTGGCATTACAAAAGCCCAATACGCTACAAGAACATTGTGATATATTAATATTTAATTAAGTTAGTCAATTTCAGATTAATATTGTGAAACCTATTCGGTTTTTAGGTATATACCTCGTCAAACTTTATAAGCGATCTGAAACAATGCAAGCGCTAACATGCACCGGCATGTGAAATACATGATAAAGTATTATTGCAACGCGTGACTATAACGTTCAGATCGCCATTAAGTTTGTCGCTATCTATTCTTTCGCTGCAGCACGTACCCCGGCGGAAACAGTGTCGGGGCAATAATCATAGCGACGTTGTGTTCGGTCATCTTGTTGAGGTGCTTCTGGTCGGTGATGTCGCGCGTCAGCCGCAGCACCTCGCGCAGCGTGCCGCGCTGCTCGCGGGGCAGCAGCAGCACCAGCAGGTTCAGTGCGCGTCCTTGCGTTGTGCCCGTCAATGCTGAAAATTAATTTATTATTAGTCGTGTCAGCTTTGTATCACGCAACTGCACACCTCACCGTCTCATTTTAGGTTGAGAGTTTAAACCGTAAGCCACCACCGCTAGTTCAGTGCAAAAAGAAGTCATTAATTAAATTGAAATTGAAGACAGTAGCTATTAGTTACGATGGCGTTTCATTCCAGTATGAACAGCAAACTATTGATGAATTGTAAAGGATACTAATTGTCCTTAACAGAGTCTTACGTTTGTATGAACATATAAACAGCTAACCGTATGTATGATAGAACAGCGTGACGAGCTCCACGGTCAGGGGACTCTGCGGCAGTTCCCGCAGCAGCCTTTTGAAGACTGCGGCGACATCGTGCGCGTTGGCGCGGTGTAACGCCGTCTCCACCGCCTCGCTGTCTTCGTACCAGTGCCTCTCCATCAGTTGACACAACGATTCCGTCTGGAAACAATTGAACCGTATTTAAATGCGTTTCATTAGCACGCGACTAGTGTGTAAGTCCTCGTGCTTGCGTATTTAATTTTAGATCAATAACTGTAAGATTTAAGTTGAAACATGGTACCACTTACAGAATTAGGTGTTTTGTTGCCACTACGGTCAAAAAATTCTATAATTTGATTTCTTAATACAAAGAACAAAATGACCCTACTTAATAATGCCAACATGCTGTTCGGCAAACGGCCGTCATAAAAGAAGGAAAAAATACTTTCAACACAAAAAAGACCAATAATTACTATTACAAATTCTAATATTGTAATTTATTTTTTCGATATTGTTCTAATGCACAATTAAAATAAAAAGGTACCCCTATACGTAGGATAATGGGATTACGTTAAGTACCAATCCACTTCACCAGTGAGTTTGACACTAATCACGTGCGTAGGCGTAATTATCATACATACATACTATTGCATTCTTTTACAAAATGTCCATCGAGTTTGCCGTGGGCATATAATAACTTCCCGCGGGATAAGTTGCTTATGCTCATTCTAAACAATAATTAATTAAATGCATAACACACATTTCGTAAAACGCGCAAATTGTCTGCTACCTGCTTCACGTTAATAGTATTGCGCAATGCCATTTATATAATTTGTCATATAGGGCCATCAGTTCTTAAGGACGCTACGATAAGCCTACTGGTACCCGGCACTGCTGCATCCGATAACGTAATAACAATGCAGTTACCTCAAAATTTGATGACATGTCGCTATTAAGCAATGTTTAGATTTTTTTAATGAAACTTTGTACTTATCCAAGTAGAATAAATTTTCATCGAAATCGCTAGAGCCGCTTCCGAGATACCAGTGTATAAATTTATATATATGTATACAATAATTTCTCACTTAAAAAAATAAGATATGGCAATCTTAACAGATTCAAAAAGTCCTACAGTTTTATGAGTTTATGTGATTGCGATAATTTATTATAAATTAAGTACACTTAATTTTAATTACTTTATTTTAATAGATTAAATTTTAATCAATGTCGTACATCCATATAAATAAAAAAAAATCGAAATTAACAGACTACACTTAAAGATAAAACATAAAAAATAAGATAAAGTGAGTGACAAAATCTGACGTTATATTTGTAGTAATGTAGTCAAAATGGCACAAAAACTGGTATAGCCACAAAGGTATAATAGGCGTGCTACCTTCTGTTTGTTTCCAGGCACCCTGAGCAGGCCCTCGCAGTGCGCGCGCCTGCGCAGAGCGTCGGCCAGACAGCGGACGGCGCGCGGCGCGGCGCTCCACGTCTCCTCCCACACCAGCGCGTCTTTGCGCAGAAGTGCTTCCAGCGATACGGCGAAAACGTTTCCCTCTGAACAAAACAAGAAAATGTTGCCCTGTTTATGCATCTAACAAGCACGTTCCACAAAACTAAGGTGCTGTCTTAGCAATAGGAAACCAAGTACATACCAATAAGTAGTTATTTTACAAAATTAATAGTTATTGTATTTTATTATTGCTATGTTTTAATATTATAACTTAATTATTAGTTGTGAAAAACGGACACTCAAGTGGAAATTAGTTTTTTTTTTATCGATGGTTTATATTTCTGACTCACCTTCCTTCCTTTTCCTCTTCGGCGGCTTCCGTTTGTGGAAAGGCAGGTTGTGGCGGTCGAACATCGCGGTCAGTTCCAGCCACAGCAACGGCGTCAGGCGCTTCAGCTGCGACTCCGGCAAACTCTCCACGTCCACGACGCTGTCTACTTCTGGCCATTCCTGAGAGTGATTACAAATATTTCATAACATGACCTTTCATACATATTTTATTGTAGCTCTAAATCTATAAATGAAATAAAACACTACAAATACTAAATTCCCTACTAGAAGCAATGTTATCCATTTGAAGTACGATCCATCATGATAAATCTATCGATTTTGTGAAAATTCTATGAATATTAATATTCCTCGTAGAACTAAATGACGCTCCTGATACACGTATAAAACTCGTATAAACATATAACGCACCACTGCAGGATTATATCTGCATATTTTTTTAATAAAAGCTCTAGATAAGTACCCAAGTGTCATTACATGATGTCTTCGTTAGAGGAAATGACAAATAAAATTGATAATTTGCACCTGCACGTGTGTCACAGGACACCAGCAGTACGAACTTATAACCTCGTTTGCTGACAACAAACGAATATTCCCACCACTGAATTTTCACAGTTGTTAAATTTCAGTAATACCTATAGTTACCCTGATTCAAACGGATCTCGTACCTGTAGAAACATCGACCAAATTTATTATAACTACCCATTAGGATATCACTATTAACTATACCCTTTCACTGGAGGGTACGAGAAAGACGTCAACATAAAATATATGAAAAAGAGAAGAGGGAACGCCTCAACGTTATGCCTATAGAATTCCGGTGATCCGCACCCGTTCTCTCCCTTCCAGCAACCCGATCTCCCACCATTAGATATCCTATTCCCTCCCAAAAGGCTGGCAACGCACTGGTGACTTCTCTGAGATTGCGAGTGTCCATGAACGGCGGTGACCTGCCCCTCGACTATGCTATGCCTCGAAAAAAAAAATGGGTAAACTTGGCATGTCCCATGTCAAAGGTCTCGCCTTTCGAACGACCTCTTCTATACATCATCCAGATCTTGGTTGCACAGTCGACCACGGTGTCGAACGACCTGGGCCGTTAAGTCGATGTTAGAATTAGAAGGCAAAAGGTGTGTACCTCCTCGTGCAGGATCGCAGCGCGGTCCACGTTGAACTTGTGCTCGAAGCTGAGCGGTTGCGGGCTGCCGGCGGCGCTCTTCGCACGGGACACCACCACGTGCTTTGTCCTGAATCACGCGAATAAAAGTTACTTTACATAGTCAACTACTTCAGCTGCACAACTATAAACTTTTAGTCACAACACGCTCATACATCTGACAAGACTATTCTTATTTCTGTGTGCATAGAATATGTAATGTCTTGTAACCATGTTATTTTATTTAACTAAAGGCATAAAGAAAAGTAAATGAATATTTAATTGCGATATACTAACACGAACGGATCGCTGTCTTTTAATATGGAACCATTTATTCTCTCTTTGCCGATCCGGGGCCCTTGTACAGTGCCATATCTTTGGTAACCGAGCAACTCGATACCCTCTGAAAAAAAAACGAATAATGCATAATAATGGTCCTTCAAGCCGGTGTTTTAAAATATTGTATAGAAATAACTCATATAAATGTAATTTTTAAAGGTCAAACTTGTGCAGATATTGCATTTGCCAATAAACTTTGTTAATAACATTGACGGAAAATAAAACAATAATTAAAACTCCATTAATAAATAAATATATCATAATACATTTATAATCTGCAAGAATGACTGTACACAATGTATAGTACCTAAATATATTATCTTTAGTCATTCTCATTAATTTTATTATATACCCTATACTATGTGTGTGTGTGTGTCTGTGTGTCTGGTATGGTGATATCAATTTCTAATTGATACGTGTTTATCCATACCAGTGTTGCTAGCGATGTCCGCCCAGTGCAGGTCGTTCGGCTTGAACAGCTCGTGTACAGCACGCGGTGGCGACTCCGGCTCGAGGCGGCGGCGCGCCGAGGGCGCTGACGGCGTGCGCGCCAGCGGCGCGTGCGCACACGCCGGTGGGAAACTGTCACTGTTCACATAAAAATTAACTTATTACATTATTACAGAATTATTTAATAATGTAATACATTATTATGTTTTTATAATAAATAATATAGATAGAAATTTAGAACTATATATATGCAATATATATTTTTTAAGCAAATGCACTTTGTTCCAAATGAAATATTTATGTTATAATGATAACTTATTAAAATTAATTATCATTGATCTTTTGATTGCTATACTCTAAATTATTAACTCTAAGATCAACTAATATTTGAAACGATATAATGACACTAAGTACATGCGCTGCAATCGGAACGAGTTCTTGTATCGGTTAGACGGTATTGTCCCATCTAAAGTGATGTAAGAAGTATAATTGATTCAATATTTACATGAAGTCTGGTGGTGTCTCGTTGGAGGGCCATTCTGTTGGGGGACTGCCCGAGCCGCTGGGCAGCGAGTCCAGGGAGTCAGGGGTGGCGCTTCTAGACCGGGGCTCACTGCCGCTCGACGTCTGAAAATGAAAATGACAATTGCAATATACAAATACAATACGCATTTAACATTTATACAATATCAAAATTCTGTAATATACGTTTGAAGACTATGTTTAAAATGCTTAAAAATATTTTTTTATGAAAGTCTATTTTTTTTTTATTAATTCATATATATAGACATATATGTGTTGTCTTTTCTTATTGATATGTTAGCATATATAGCATTTTATTAACAATAAAACTTCCTTAATTAAAAATATTTCTAGGAGTAGTAACACGACCTTACATAGTTACAGTCGATTTGCATTTTAACTCCTCGTTAATTACTTTACATGGCTCTATCATCAATTTTATCCGCATCTGTGCGTGCGTAAACTAACCAGCGTGAAGGTAAATCTATGCGTATGAACATAAATCTGCCTGTATTTGTAAATCCTCGTCACGCTTTCGAATTATTAAGGAGATCGTTAACATTCTATTGACTCGAGAGCCGTCGGACGTATACAGCATCATCGAATAGGCGACAGAACGTGCGAGCTGTGTTAGTAGGATGTGACCATAGATGGTCGGGACGTAGTTTCCGATGGCCGCTTCAGAGAAAAACTATTATTCTACATGGTTATAAAGTTGTAATTATATTGTGACACTTAATAAGCTTCTGTTTCGAAAAGTCTAAAAAATAAATTATATTACATGTTCTCGACTTGATCGTGCTTGATAATTTGGAGCCGGTACTATGATGTCTAACTTTATACCACATTTGTGACGCGACTACCAAGGAATAAATGAATAGTAGCTCATAAAGTTTTAACTTATGAGATAAAATTGATCCCGCGAAAATCGGATTGATGAAAAATATAAATCTGACACTAGAGCCTTTTATTGTGAAGTGTCTAGATGTTTAAAGATAACTCCAGATTCGAATTATCTCATTTGAAGTATGTAAATGTGCAATATTTCAATTTTTACATTTACAATAGATTAAATTCTATTTGAAAACCAAGAAAATAACAACCGTAACACGATTGGAATCCTTGCCCAAAAACTATTGATTTCAATTTAAGATGAACCGCAATTTTTAAGAATTATTTATTACAAGAAATTAATATCAAATTAATATACTTATATTGACCATAGCCAACAACTTAAAACTATTTCATAAACAAAACCAATCACTTTTGACTGACTTATATTATATATTATTATATTAATAACAAGAAGTACTATCGTAATAGAATAATCAGTTTCTAATTTTATCTTCATCAGTATAAACGTACGGAAGCATTAGAATTGAATCCGGATCCCAGAGGACGGCACATGTGTGTCAATACCGTAGGCCTGTGATTTAGCGACTCACAGTAACAACGCATTGATCTGAGCCGGACTTTCGTGAGCCGTCTTACATCCGAACATAAAATCATGTTTAATAATATGTAAATTTAAAACAGTATCATCTAATATATAAAGGGATTTTAAAAGCTTAGATATTAATTTACCATACAAAATTGATAAAACAAATATATTTTTTGGTGAAAACATATAATTCAAGGAGTGTATCGATTTATTAACACCGAATCTATTATGAAATTATCTGTAAACATATAATTCAATGAAAAATAAAGCAGAATAGGTATATTATGATTTATTTACACTGTACAGTAATTAGTAGGTATATTTTTTCATATTATATATAACATAACTTCATAGAGGATGCATTACTCCATTTCATCTATTTCAGTTAATTATGTGTAGCATAAGAAGATAAAAACCATATCGATATTTTTAGTGCTTTACTAGAGCGACCTAGCCAACCACAAGAACTATAGGTATGCTTCAATTCCGATTCATTAAATTAATTAATGCAAATCCGACGGGCTGTGCACATCCCTAGCCCATCGAGCTAGCTCGACCGGTAGGCGCGAACGACACATTCTCAATATCGATGCGCTGCAAACAGTAGGTCAAGCTGCCGCCTGCAATTAATTAAAGGCCACAAAAAGTCTTTACTTCTTTAGTCTCTCTGTTTAGTGTTACTTTTGAGTAGAATTTCAGTGTCGTTTAATCTATCATTCGTCAGTCATCCATTGTTAAATTATTGTTCACAATCATTGTCACAGTCGATTTCAAATATTTTTTACCTGAAAGAATTTTGACAATATCATAAAATACTTAGAAATAATACAACGTGACATTGTTAGCTAATATAAAGTCTATCATTGCAATTTTTTGTACATCTAGTATTATTACAACAATAGGCGTTCTAGTGAGAACGGAACCACGATCATACGCCTCGATGCAGAAAGTGACTTTTTATTTATTGAATCGATATCTTTATTCATCACACGAAAGGGCAAACTTTCGACTTACAGATATAAACAAAACACGGTTTCTTTTTGACGTGACAACGTCTTAAATTAGGTTGCGGCTGGGAGTCACTTATGAAAAAGTGTAACGCTCGGTAACGTAACGATGAGTCACCGAACGAGAGAGGCCCGCCGAATGCCTGCGTCTCTCTCCCACTCAACTATGATCGGTCTGCCGCGCGCAGCACTAGAGAATTAGTGCATAGCACAAATGTATTGCAAGTTATTATGTATATTTGTATATAAATACGTATGTATGTGTAAAGGTAAAAATAAAATTTTGTTAATATGAAATTCAGTGCGAGATTCTTTGTATAAATTAATGTTTTAAATATAATTCTTTGTATAAATAAATGTTTTAAATTGTTACTATTATTTCATCCTTCTTCCTACTATACGAATGAATATTCACATTAAAATGATTTTACCATTCAAAGTCGTTGTCACGTAAAACTTTCGCCCGTATACCGACTTTACAGGCAACCAAATTTTTACAATAACAGTATCAGACGACAAACAAGGTCATGAATCATACGAAAATCATGACATAGGCATCCACAATCTCAGAATTCCAAACAAAAAAAAATACATCGATGTTGACACAACGGCAGCTGCGTCGGCGCGAATCGATCGGCTGTGCGGTTATGAAATTAACTAAATTAAACGCCACTTTATGACTCGAAAAACGACCGTGCTTTAGGAGACTTGCAAATTTATTTTTGTGATTACGGAAGAATCGACCGATGAGTTTTCAAATCGAAGTAAATTAAAACGACTCGCTCCGTACCTCAGAGGGCCGAGGCGGACGGCGAATCGTTTCTATTTCTACAAACGATGACGCTTTAACTGGTATTTGTCCAAAAAAAATCCGCTTTTCTAGCATTTCATAAAGTAGTATCAATCCCGTACATGTATCATTTCTATGTCTAGAGAACCGAAATTCAATTTTAGCAGACGAATATCGGACACCTTAAAGTTTAAAGCGTCAACGTTTGTAGAAATAGAAACGATTCGCCTATCGGCCTGCTGATGGTACCCGGTCGCCGGTCCCGTACGCCGGCACCGCATCGGTGACGGACATGGTCACCGACGCCCACCCGCACTACGCCAACGTGAACGATCCGAGACCCTCGGTCTAAATGAAAAAAATCGCGGGGGGTGTGTTCTGCAATGAACTGATATAATCCAGGTATACGCTTCCCACTAGGACGATTCGTGACGCTCGTGAATTAATGTAGGTGGAGTTTGTTCGTAAAATGTCCCCGGTGGGCCTAGCATAATGCCCTAGATCAGAGTCTCTCTAAAGTGCTATCCTTTGGGCGGCAATACAATGAGCGAAAGGGACAGTCCTATAAAGAGGGACTCTCGTCTAGAGCGTCATGCTGGGCCCGCGGTATCAGCTATAAATAGACCGGTGAGATTCTCCGTATCGATGAGCCGTTTTATATGCACGTATCATATTCCGCTGAGGCGTCGCCACGGCCGCGCCGCCCTCCGGTTCTGCGAATTACACCTAACGAACGCGCAGTTACGTCGCCTCACCGACTTCCTACGAAATCCATGTGGGACGATGAACTTGGCGCGAAACTAGTCATTTTCCGATAACAACTCACGGATGAGGCACGATCTTTTGCTTTCTGCGGCTTCCAAATAAAAATATGGTGATCTTAACATCTCGCTTCCCTGTCCGTGGTTTAACGGTTCGAGATGTCTACAGGGGAAATACCTCATTTTAAATTTATACGCATTCTGTATTATATAGTATACCATAAGAAATATAAATAATATACACTAAAATTAAACAGCAAAATAAGTATAATCGTACTAGAACCTAACAAAATAACGTAGCACTTGAAATCATTTCAACAAAAATTATACATATTGGAACTCCGGTATACCTGGAGTGACAGAGAAAGGAGATTTCAAATATGGAGTGAAGATTAAAAAAAAGGAAATATTTCAAATAGTCTCAGCAAACATCAATTATGGCTTAGTCGAGAGGAACGACCGCCGTTTTTTTAAACTTTAAAAAAGCCTATGAAAATTTAACGGACTGGCCACAGGAGGGGGCACCAACCTTACAGTCGGCGTAAACCAATTGTGAGTTTTCAATTATTCGGATGGTCAATTCACATTAAATTGAATTGTATAGCATTAGTAGGTTGCGTAAAACGACCGTTAGGGGCGCTGCATAAATTTCCCCACAAATGTTAAAACTAGTTATAGATATTAATATGAAATAGTTAAAAACTCCTCACACCCGACCCTCAGAACTATTAGACAAACCTTTCCGACTCACTTTTGTTTATTGCTTTCCCAACATTTATCTCGCGAAGAAATCCCACGTTATAATAAATGTATTTACATACCATTGTTAACAGTCTTCGTTCGGAGACATTAGCGATATGAGTATGATGTGGAAAATTATGATTTCTATGGAAACGCCGCGCGCGCACAACGAAGTGATTGTTTGCGAGTTTTTAAAGTGGGGATTATAATTTCGAACATTATTATGTAGTTAAAGTAGAAAGTTCTATTTCAATTTCCAAGTCGCCTTTGTTCTGTTAAGCACACACTAGTGATTATGGGGCACACGTGCGTAATGCGCTATTTAAATTCAAAAGATTAGCTTTTAAAAATTAGCTCGACGTAATTCAGTTATTTTTCTCTCTCTCTGTCTCAAAAACTCTCAATGAAACTCTCATATAATCAAAAGTCTTAATAAGAAATAATAATAAAAAGTCTAAATATTAATAAATACATCATTATCATTATGGTGATTTGAAGTAGAGACGTCGAAATGTATAACACTCAAAAGTTTATTATTAATATTAATCAAATGACCGATTAATTATATAATTATAAATAATTTTAATGTTGACAGTCAGCAATTTTTTAAATAAAACCATGCGTCTGCTATAACATTTACGGTCGTAACTTTATTTAGAATTAAATTACATTATTCCAATCTTATGACCGCGTTCGTCCTATTTCATAACATACGAATCTCATAACAAAGACATTTATTGCCAACGAAACAAAGCGTAGCGTCTGCTCCACACATTGCGTGCCAATTACACGTTGTCTTTATATTGCTGTTTGTCCCAGTCGCGCTGTGGCTAGCCAATCCCTAAGCTACTCATTTTGTGTCGCGAGTATCCCTAAGCATCCATAAGTTACAAAAACAGTTCATTGCTTACTTGCATCGCAACGCAAACACGTGGTACACAAATAAGTATGCATCGTTATATTCAGTCTGGAGTATGCTAATTGCTTTTAATTAATCTTGAGGTAAGTGACCGAAGACGTGAGCTCGTCATTAAGGTCACGCCTGGCCCTTTTCCGTGCGTAGGGTATTTACTAGGCATGGAAATAGCCGGCTATTTTTACTCAAAACGTGCAATACAATTTTAAGATGTCGCCTAGCATCAAAGGCGTTACAGATGAAAATCGTTTTACAGTCAAATGTTATATAATATATAAGCATTTTAGGTTAGTATTGCTACTAACCATATGCCATTTTATACGTCCCGGGAGGAACGTTCGCTTACTAAGAAGTTTTCCCTCTCCTTGCACTATAGATGCTCTACATCTCCCTGTAGCGCTAGGTGGCCAACATCACGTTAAAGTATCGGTGTGCCAGATGTTGCTCCACAGAATTCCCTAGGTCCTGGAAACTTCACTCCGCAAGCTGTTCCAGGATATCCGAATGCAAGTCTCGAATCCACAGATGCAGAATTGTCGAAAATCATCCTATAGAAGACGCCAGAATGGTCCAGTCGTACGAACCTACTCGAATACATTTCGCTTGCCCAAACCGCCAGTGTTTAATCGGCCGCATAACAACGATGTGCCCGCGCAACTTATGGATTATTTTAAGATAATTCCGAATTGAATATGCGATAACGGGGCTCTCGCGTGTATTTTGTACAACACTGCTGATGTTTGACGTTAGTCTTTCGTAAATTATATTTTTCATCTAACCAAAAATTTAAGACTTTTAGTTATGAAAAAAAACTTACATTTCAATTTTTCTCCAGCTAAAAAATACATGAAATTTATGTTTATATAGTTAGTTCATCGAGAGATTATTTCAAAAGATTTGTCATTTCAAAAATGTCGTTAAATAAATCTATTATATTGACATATTTTGCACTGAGGTAGAGTGGGTCTCATTACATTCTAATTAAGTATATGTCTAATCATAACACGAAAGTAAATTAATTTATTTTGATACACTGTTAGTGTTGACATCTTGTATTATTTTATGACGTAAAACGAAAAACACTTATCAATGCAATTAGGTCTGTAATTTTAAAAACACGACAGTCATATTAACATAATGAAAACAAATTATTCACCAAGTCTACTTCTTCCAACACGAATCGCAGTAGATTTCCCACCACGCCTATCGTGACGTTTATCCAAAGGTTTTCCATGGACAGTGAGAATTTTTTTGAATACGAAAATACCGCACACGATACACTTTTTAAAATTGAAACGCGTCACAAGCGCTGCACCGACACCGCACCGAGCTCAAATGTGCATTCTACGACCGGACGAGGCGTATTACGCGAAAACATGCTATCGTTTTACATCGAATTTATAACAATCCTACTGTCACACGTTACAGCTGTGATCTCGCTCCACTTTTGACACGTCTTCTGTTTACAAACGAGGCTTTGACCCCGTCCAATCCACCACCATAATCCTCATAGGCTTCTCTTCTTCGACTAAAATTGTTGTTGAAACTGTGTCATGTTTTCTTTACATTTTTCTGTCGATATTGTTCATTCAATTTGACATTTTCTTAAATTCCCAAACTGACATTGAACTAGCTAAATTTGATCTTATTTTTTGTATCGGTTTCCATTTCCTTTTCAGTAATGTATTATTTAAATAGTTCTTCACATCGTTTGATTCGCATCACGCTAAACTCAGACTCGTCGTTTGTTTATCGGATCTTAATCTCGTCACGCATCCACAGTGCGTCTTCCACGTTCAGGTATGGTCATAATATAATTTCCATCTCCCTCCGAAGCATGACATTCCTCTCCCATTAGTCTTTAGCGGTTCTTCTAGCACGACGGCCGGTCCCCCCGCCTCTAAGCGGCCCGGGTTGCGTTCGAAATGCGGCAAACTGGAATCATTACTGAGCGCAGGAATTTCCGAACCGAAAACGGTTAATGGCGTTCATTATCTAATGCGCTCCTCGGCCGGTTATCGCCGCCGGCGGTTAATGGCGGCCGCGCCGGCGCGCGGTCGCTGCGTGTTGACGCTCCACTGTCAATTCTAGTTTGACGTATTGTAGAATATTATTTTCCGTTCTAAATTGGCCGACGTCTATGTAAATAAACAGCAATATTATGGACCGATTGCGACGAAAGTACATACGAGTCTTGAGTATTGAATATTCTACGTGTCAAAAAAAAATATTTATGTGATTTTAAAATACGTACATCAGCGCCACTTTGCGAAGTTAAGTGACGACATCTGTACGCACGAGAGTTTTGTAGACATCGAGAATTGTATCGGTATCGAAATCGAAGATAGATAAAGGAGTATATTACATATGTGAACGAGCAATGCCGATTACAATACCGATATATAAAACGTAATGTGTAACTAACTATTATAGATTTTCGATCTTGGTGGAGGGCACATGAGGACGACTTAATAAATTACATGACCATCTTAAAGATCACTCCTTGATTTTTAAAGGTGACACAATAACTTAAAAGGAATTCTCTTTAGTAATTCAAACACCCCCATCATGAAACACCTCCGACAGTCGTTTAAGACCATGGTTTGTTGGAGTTAAACGCCGATGGTAAAACGCCTGAACGTTGAAAACGGAATGACGGTAGCGAAACAAATAAAATTTTCTATATTTGTAAAGCACTTACTAGTTGATTGACTAGTTTAATTGACTTTAAATAAAAACTTTAAAAAACTTAGAAGATTCGACAGCCGAAATCCAAGAATACCTTTACGAAAGTACGATAAGACTCATCGTTAGCTAGTGCAGCAGACACGATAGTGTGGTAATTATTTTGATGTTTGTTACTTCCTTTTAGGACTCTGTAGCTCAAAAATAAAAACGGAACGCTTATAGAATCACTGTGATGTTCGTCCGTCCAATTTCTTTTTCTCAACAATAATTAAAAATATCAAGATAAAAAGATCTATGATTCATTGAAAATGTTATAAACTTATCCAATGAACTCAATCAAAGATGCGGCCGTTTTGTCGCATATTTTGCTATTTATAACTCATTCATTAAAATTTTTATAAAATTAATAAAAGTTACCTAAAATCGAAATATTTGGAAGAGAGCAAGTTCTAACAAAACACTTAAGAGGAAAAATCCAAAACACATCAATTTAAATTACATGACATACTTTCTTTTTTTGAATTGATTACAAACTGAAATTTACAGTTGGAGTATCCGCCACGATGTATGTATGAGTGTGGGAGAACATTTTTTGAGAGGCCGCAACGAAAATCGAACAATTTCAAAAATACACAAATTAAAGAACATTAAAAATCATTTTTGTGCGGAACCCTCGGGGCGCCAACGCTTTCGTACTTCTCCTGTTTTCTTTAGAATCAAGTAAACAATCGAACATCGAATTAATTAACTCTGACTATGTATCAGGATGGGAATGTGTGCAACGGGACAGCGCGCAAACACAAACAAAACGGCGCATTAAAATCGTGACGTACGAAGATCGATTCAAACGCGCGCCTAACGTTTCGATGTCACGGCCATTAGAGCAGCACTTTCGCAGCGAATCCGAGCGTAAAAACGCAAAGAAAAACAGTAACGCACGTAGCGATTCGAAATAATGAGCGTCATGAGCGTTAAGCCCGAGCGGTCGGCCGCGACGAGCGCGCGGGCGGCGCCGGGGCCGCGGACGGGACGACTTCTAGAATTTCACCAGCGACGCTCCAGAAAGCTCACGGTCTCGAGGTTCGACGGACCGACGACGTCGCCGCGTCAAGCGAACGCGGTTTGCTGATTTATTTTTGTAAGCGATCCTACTTTAGGTTAATATCGGACGTAAGCCGCAATTTTCATCCCTTATTCTACGTTCCGTGTCCCTTCTGTTCAATTATTTGCACTGATATTTGATTAGTTATTAAAAAAAAATCTAGTTTTACAGCGGTGTGCTTCAAAATCTTATTTGCAATAGTTAAATGCTAACTGCTAATGTTAAAAACTTAACATGTCGAAATATCGGTAATCTTAGAGTTACTGGCATTTGTGACTCAATATCTTTAAGATTAACTTAGTCAACTGGCAATTGTGAAAATATAACAGAATATTTTGACGTGCTAATTATTCCAAGTTAGAGTTTGAAGCACAACACTATTGAAGTAAAAATTTTGACTTTGTATATATTGCACATGACAAGAATAAACATTAACCTGCATTTAAATTTAATTTAATCACGATACAAAAACTGAATAAAGTAATATACATTTATCTCAAAAAATTTCAAAAATTAATGAATTCAGTTTGTTTTAATTAACGCCCGATTTCGATTCAGATATTAGAGCATTGATCGAGATAAAGTTCGGTGATGTCGATTAATAATTAATAAATCGACTTATCATAATATTTTTTTTTTATAAATTCCATAAACATATTCAGAAGTTTTTTTTATATTTTTTTTAGTAGAAAATAATAATTTCAAAAGTATGAATCCATTTGCGTACGATACAGAAATAATATGTAAGCAAAGTTGAGGCTGGAATTTTCAGGTCATTAGCAGTGACAACCGACGATGACCCGGATGTTAAACTTTGTAATACGATAATCGCGGCATCTGTCGTACGGTTTACACACTAAAAACGTAATACGAAATTATGAGAAACTTTATTCACTAGTTTAAAAAATACCAACTATCGAATTTTCTATTTTTGTTGAGAACGGCGCGGTTTGCCGCCGGCCAACCGCAATCACAAATAGAAATTTTTGATGTGAAATATTGAGAGAAACCGTGAAGATACGTAAATGTTTACATTATTCACGATATAATTGCATTATGTTATGGTTATATTGCAAGAAATGGATACGATCAATAACGGTCCTCATAATTTGTAAAATTTGTAGTTGGCAGTACATCACGAAAATGGTGAAAAACAGCTATATGGCAAATTCACAGAACTTCCAACTACAGTTAAAGAAAGGAACAACTTTTAACCATTAATCCCGTAAATGAATAGTATTTATATCTCCCAATTGAAAATTAAAGAAAATTACATATATTTATTTACCACGTAATGTCATGTAATAAAATACAAAATGAATAAAATTTACAATACACGTTGATCAAAATAAATACCGTCATCTTAAAAGGAAATGTGTTAGCAGCAGTAGCACGGTATATATATTATTATATCGATTTTACAAGTTTATTCGTTAAAAAATTTTGGAAAACGGTTGACCCTAAACGCCAACTCTGCAACTTCCCGCTAATTTTATCCGTTTCGTAGTTATTTCAAAAAAACGGTTTTTTTCGATTTATTTCGACAACGATTTCTCGCAAACGAATCAACCGATTTTGACCCAGTTTGCGGCAATCGACGTGTTTTTACAGGGTCAAGAGCCGGTTAGAATTTGAAATCAATCGGTCAAGCCGTTTCGTAGTTATTCCAAAAAAACTGTTTTTTTCGATTTCTTTCGACAACGATTTCTCACAAATGAATCAACCGATTTTGACCCTGGTTGCGGCAATCGACGTGCTTTTAATAGATTGAAAGCTGATTAAATTTTGGAATTGATCGGTCAAGCCATTTTAAAGTTATTTTGAAAAAACCACATAAAAAAAAAATTTTTTCTTAGTTTTTTAAAAATTACTCAATATCTACCGGTCTAAATCGACCAAACTTTCAGGAAATGTAAGTTTGGTGAAACTCTTTGGAACGCTGTTTAGTGGACTCGATTCGGTCAAGCTGTTTAAAAGTTATAAGAGGTTTACATACATCCACACATACACACATCCACACAGACATACGGACATCATCTCAAGGATAATCAGGCAAGCTTCCTAAACCCTCAGAACGTCGAGATCTGATGAAAACTCGATTTTTGCAAAATGGTGAAACCAATAACTTCCCGACAATTTTAGAAAATTTTCAATTTTCTTAGCGGGAAGTTAAAAAAGAGTGCGTGTAACCTATACGCGCCGTTGTAGTGAGATTTTTTTATTCAGTGGTGTGACATTTGAGACCACTAAATTGAAAATCAATAAGCCATCACGGAACTTAAAATAGTATAGACCCCGATATCATGATTTACAAATAAATAACTTGATATAAAAAACGAATCAATTCATTCTATGTCCGTATGGGAGGAGCCGCGAACACATCTAAGTTTATTAGTAGGATAATTACTGATGCATACATAAGGGATTAACATATGAAGTCATGATTTTCGTTATACTGGTCAGTTTTACTTTTAATATTTCTGGTTTGGTGACTAATTTTAAATTCATATGATAAATGCAGAAATCGGGTAAACCCGTTATAGAGTTTACGAAACGTTTAAGCATCAAATACACGTTCCTATAGGTGTCCTCATTAAAATGAATAACAGTCTTCATTTCATGGAACTAAAATTAATCTTTGACACGATTATTTATTGTCTTATGTAAATATATTATCTTAAGTAGTAGAAACCCAAATTCGATTTATGACGCACTATCGTAAACATTCAGGATAGGCTTCAAAAAATATCATATCCTATAAATAATTTGTAAATGTTGTACGTTCATTCTAAGAAATATATTAATTAGGGAGTTCCTATTGTTGAACAAATGGATGGATAGAAACCCGTGCATATCCAACCTCATGAATATATTGCTTTTCTTTTTAAATTTAATATTTTTTAATTACGAATAATAATATGATAAAGCGTTTACCTATAGAATTGCTATTTTATCAAATTCGCAGCATTTTCCATGTAATTCGTGCAATATCTATGTACATATTCACATATAATGAAAACATTTTTTTACACAGTTTATTTTTAGTTTAATTTGCGGGCTTACCTCGAGGTCCCTGAACACGTCCCGTATGTCCGGGTGCTTGTTGCGATTGGCCCGCGCGCGCTTGCGCCGCACCGTGCGGTTGAGCGCGCGCACGCGCCGACGCACCGCCGCCGCCTGCTCCCTCGGCAGCACGCGCACCGCCTCCCCGAGCTGGGCCTCGGTGACCTCGCGGCCCAGCGCGAACGGCGCGGCCAGGGCGCCCAGGCCCGCCGCTTGCAGCCATTCAGTTTCTAATTCGCCCTCTGCGATTACAGAAATTTGAACGTAAATCAGTTAAGCTTTATATGTACACTTGAATAATTATTTCGTTTCTAATGAAATGTAGTTTGGGTATTCCTTTTTTTTTAGGTACAATTTTGCTTATTTTCAACATATTAAAAAGCATGTTTATATTCTTTGCTATAAATAATGCAATATCAGCGTTATTTAAATTTACGCCGACGTAAAATTTCACAGTTAGCCGTCAAGTTTCGAACAATAAATCAATTTTAGAATTGCGTCGACAGCCATCGTCACAGGCTTAAAGTAATTAAGTAATTCATCACACGAGTAAAGGTAAATAAAATAAGGAACTTCAGTTTAAACGACTACTAAGACTAATTAGCTACTAAACGTTATTAATATTAAATTTTTTAATAAACGATAATTTTATTGTCACGCCTATACGACCAGAAGCTTTTTGGACATGAAACTCTCAATTAAGACATTTCTTTTCTTATATTCCTAGGCCACTTAGTAATTTTTTTCTCGAATGGCGAAATAGAGGTATTTTTTTAAATTGTTTTGCCTTTACTTTGGTATCTTAATATTAAACCATTTTGAAAAAAATACACATAAGCACACTCCGTAATCAAGCCTAATGTAATAAACTACATTCCCAATTTCGTTCTCTTGAAGGTTAATTTTATAGATATAAAATAAGTGTAGATAAAATACTGAAGAAAAATTAGCCTTCGATTTTATTCCTACAAAAGTTACTTTTCCAAAAGCCGTGAAACACGCAATTCTCAATTTCAAAGTAGAAGTTTAAATATTAGATTTAGGTGTTAGTTTTTAAAACGTGAACACCACTGAATAACCTAGGCGCCATGTTCAAAGATCTCGATACGACTACTCAAAAAGTGAGTTCAACGTGAACAAGATGACGTACCCACGTCAATGATAATCGAGGATCCTCTAATCGAAGTTGTGGATGGATACGTCTACTTGGGACAAGCCGCACAATTATGTAAATCCAACTTCGATGAAGAGGTTACACGAAGGATTCAACTCGTTCGGGAAACGACGTGGAATCTTCTAGTCCACTATACAACAGAGCCTAAAGACGAAAGTCTTTGAACAATGCGTACTGGTAACATATTTATACGACTGCCAGACCTGATTCATTACTGTTACTATCATAAACACACTCGAGATTTATTCAAGGTGCGACGGGAGGGGCCACGCTCGTGATTACTCTGATGAAAAATCTGGGAAGAAAAAATCCACAGAAGAACCAAAGTAACCACCATAATTCAGAGAGTCAGTAAATGAAATGGCGATCAGCAGGCCACATCGGTTGTCCAACAGTTAATTGCTAGGAAGAAAAGGGACCACACATGAGACCTCCGCGGACTTGGAACAGCCTCCACTGGGTGGCTGACGACCTGATGAGGTCGCGGGCCGCCGTTGGTCACCGAAAGTCATGGAAATCTAGATGGGAGGCTTATGTCCAGCAGTAACCTTCCAATAGCTTAAACGATAACGATTATTAAGCTTCATATTTTTAATTTTTAAAATGGTAATACTCCCGAACAAACGGCATCTACGACTGTTACATTTTAAAATTACTCCATGTGAAAAATTTGTTTCAAAAAGATGAAACGATTCAGTTGCAATTTTTGCCTTTCAGATCGCTATATAAGTTCAAAAATTACGGAATTCCCGCTAAACATCCCCGATTTTACCCGCTTAGACTTAGTTTTCAGTAAACGCAAAAGGGACTGCCGTAAATATGACCGATACACCGCGTAGAAGACTGTGTGTGTTGCCAGATTATTAAATAAATATATCCATTCACAATATCGAATATCGCCCTCTCCGACCTCAGACGAAAAAGTGATGCCCACGCGTTCGCGTATCGGTGTTTATTTATGAAAGCGGTTAATTGTTTATAGTACAATAACAGACGATAATTTATTCGTACGTCGGTCCGTCATTGTCGCACGGAAGTCGCCTACCTCATTCCGTTTCCGCCGCGAGGACTGTAAATGGTGTGCCCTTGGTGAAATCGATGTGGCCGCGCCACACGTGCACGGCGTGCATATTAAGACATAGTAAAAGGCAAATATCACTCCATTAAAGAACACTCATGTTTTTAATCAAACATCGACGTATTAAAATACGGCCCACTTGTATTCAAAATAAACATTCGATTCGCAAAAAAAAAAGCGGATTATCGTAATAAAAAGCTTACATAATAATATGTTAAGTCCGTACAGACGACAAAGTCACAAAAACGTTCCATTAGTCGTTTACGATTCATCTAAGACGGGAACATAAAAACCAAATCAAATGTCAGCACCGACATTAATAAATACCAGCGTTCCGCATCAAAATCATTGAAACACGGAAAAGGTACGGGACACATTTCAGTGTCCGTCCGTTTGTCTACATCGTCGTCGTGCCCAATACCGCTGAAATGCATCTCTCCATGGAGTTATGAATGTCAAGTCGCCTCGTAACTCCATGCACCTCTCACTGTCCCCGTATTATATTGAGGGGCTCGAATTTTCGGCGCTTCGTATTGGCCGATGCAGTTTGAGGTCTGTCAGTGACCGTCGTCCAAACACAGTCACATCGTCCAAGCGCAGTGACGTCGTCCAAGAGCAATGACGTCGTCCAAACGCAGTGACGTCGTCCAAACGCAGTGACGTCGTCCAAACGCAGTGACATCGTCCAAACGAGTGACGTCGTCCGAAAAGCTCATGGGTCGACTACGCCCCGTTGTAGTCGAATCGACGTTCAGTAATACGAAGCCAGTTAGGCAGCACCGCTGTCTGACTGTAATAGCCACGGTTTTAATCACTTTATTGTTCGTTACGCACCTAGTTGATGACGATCACAAAACATTCTAAACAAACGAGCTTTGGTAGTCTAATGATTTATTAACGTTTATTCATAAAAAGGTACATATGTATTTTTAAGTGTGAAATAGTATTATTTTTGAACTCTATATTTCGAAAATAATAGAAAAATCAATAAACCTTGTTTTTTTTTTAAACCCAATACATTAAAAAAATCTCATTGTTATATGTCTATCGCATCGATAATAAGCCCTTTTTATTCCTGTTTTACAGTGGATACGTAATAAATATAATAAAATATAACAGTTATTGGTCAACAAGAATCCCTTTTTGGGTAAAGGCCTCCTCCAAAGATGCCCATTTCTATGCTATGGAGTACCAGTCCGAGCCAGCTGATCTTTTGAGATCTTCTTCCCAGCCGGTTAAGGGTCTTCCCCTCCTCCTCTTGCCTGGTGGTCCTTTCCACTGGGTTACTCTTGTTATATGTCTATCGCATCGATACCTAGTGTTTATTAAACGTCGAATCTTCAAAGCCACACGTCAAATTCACGTTTAAAAATCCAAAAGTAAAAATCACATCGTAGAACACTGACATCGCGAATCTGGTCGGCGGTTGATGTATATTTTTTCCTCTGATCTAGAGCTGTGTGATTGCGCCACGAGGAAGTACAAGGATCGATTATCGTCGATCTATATTATAACGTTTTCAATTAAAATGCTCAATCATAAAAAAATGTACCGAAGCCGCGTACCGATTTCGATGCAGTTTTTTGCGCGCGCCCGGCCCGGGGTGTGACTCACCTCGCCGGCCGTTTTTTTGTATCATCTCGCCGATGATAGACCGGGCGGCGGTGGGGCGAAACAAAAACACGCGATCGTAGCTGGAACACCGAACGCGTTGGGCTGACGAAGTCGTGTAGGTGGTTAAATGAGTCTTTCGTTCTATTTTTTTTTCAAGTTTTTAATAAATTACCTGTAACGGAATATGAAAAAAAATTACGATGGTAATAGTGGTGGAATCACCAGCGAGGTATTTCTTAATAGACCTGCTTGGAAATAGGTTTGTATTGGATAAAGTTTTAATTTAAAAAGCGATTTATTCATTAAATATTTAGAAACTTAGGACCACATGTAAATGTAGGTACGTGCATATATGGTGGGCACAAGTTTTTAGGTTACTAGATTGACGTAAATGACGATATGAATCGCTGTAATATATATTGCTGTAAAAAGTAATTGAAATATATTTTGAAAATGTACCTCATAATTAACTTCATATTGTCTCTAAAAACATCATACATTTTCCACAAAAAAGACACACTTCCCATAACAAAATATCCCGTATGAAGGACACGATGTTTCATAGTTATCATATCTAAATTGCTTGCTATTAAACCCATTGCTTTAAGTATGGGTAATACTATGGCAGTAGGTATATAAAAACACGCGCGTAATTTTAAATACATACTAGCGCTCGTCCCTGACTTCGTCCGCGTATTTGTGTTATCCAAACAAACTAATAGGCCGATTCTAAAAAATCTTTAAGTCATAGATAGCTACAATGTCACCAAGTAATAGGTACGATTTATATTTCATTTTGATGTTATGATTTTGACGTCTGTCTGTCGAATTTATACCGATAGGAAACGTGACTTAGTAGAATCAAAATCGAAAGCGAAAAGGGGAGCAGAATCGAGAGACGGGATAGTTACAGAAATTGAGAACTGTACGAGGAACAAAATCGAGTATGGAACTGGAAATTGAATTACGAGCGTGATCGAGATCGGAATCGGGGGAAGTACAAGAATCGGAATTCAGAGTGACGTCGGGATTGACAGCACGATCGTTCAATATTAAAGATGAAGGAATACGTTCTCCGTCCACACTGCAAAGCCGTGGCTTTGTGGATGTAGTGTCTTATAACAACAACGGCTTTTAATGGAGGCATATTAAATTAATTATTTAGTTAATAAATCATATTGTGTTCTTTTTAAGATTTGAGATTATAATTAATCCAAAATTTACAAAAGCCACACACACTATTGTTTGTTATGATTTTTAGCCGTAAAATATAGAGTCAAAAATGTGTAAATAAGGTGATTCTTTTGGTTGTAAATCAAGTGATTTCCCAGTGAAGTCGCTCCCTTTAAATTATTCAACTATTTGCGCCGCTATACAATAGCACTTCCGCGATTAATCCACAAATTATCAATCTCGACCATAGAATAATTTCGCATTTATCTTCTCATTTAACACTTTATGTTTTGAATAAAATCGTTTTCGATATTCATATGACAAAGTCAAACAATAAATTTCCGAAACTATTTCATTGAAATTCATAATATGTAACAGATGGGCATTCTGAAATATCTAAAACGGCCTAAAGGTACTTTATTATTTTCGTAAAATTCATTTTGGGGTTAGTCATCAATTGTGATAGGTAATCGACCAGTGTTTTCCCGCTTCTTGGCTTTTTCTTCATTCCTTTTTGATAAAAGTGATGCCGACCATTGCGGGTTTCATCTGTACTTCTCTAGGAACCGACTTAATCGTTTCCATGATAGGATGCAGCGCTTCTGCAGGTCGCTACAATAAACATGTTTCCATATAAATTATTTACTTATGCCTCCAGCGAACACAATCTTTGTAAACTCAGGGCAGAAGTATCCATTGCTGGTCGGCTGGCCTACGATGGCGATCATTTAAAAAGCGATCATATTCAAGTATATATATGGTCGCAATTCGGAAATAACGAACGACTCATAAACAAGTTTATGACGAATCGTCGTCTTTCAACCTAAGACCGAAGTCATCTCGATCCGACGAACGTCACCCCGCAAAGCGCTCGTTTCGAGACAATGGCGTCACTGCACGATAAATTTTTTAATATCTGCGAGGCAAAGAGCAACGCAAAAAAAGCGCATCGCGCGTTCGCCAATCGTTCCGTACATCCGAATAAGGTGCGAGCGAGAGGCGCGAGTGCGCGAGTTCTTTTAGGTGTAGAAGCGGTCTCGTAGCGCGGGTAGATAAAAAATAATTTCCTTTTGTATTGGAAATATTGTTTGACCGGCATCTAAATATGTGTATCGATATATTAATATGATATTTATGTCGATGGATATGCGTTGAAGACACAGCACTTGGGCAGTTTCGCGATCCCGTGACTTGGCTAGTGAGAAGTCACGCTTCGGAGTGATAAGTTTGTTATACGATGGTCCATTTGCATAGGTAAGTACATGTTGGATTCGTGATGCACATCATGTTATTTTTCGTATTTTAAAAAGGCATTAACTATTTCAAAAAATGTTGATCCATATTGATGTGTAACATCGTATATGACAAATGCCAAATCGATGCCAGACAATTTATACACATATAGAGGGTGACGCTTAGAGACGTGTATGACTAAAAATATTACTACACTTGTATGGAATGGAATGTCATATGGAATGGAATACGTAACTCGATGTTGATGAACTTTTAATATCGACGAGAGTCTAGACAGACAAAAAATTAATGAATAAGATTTTGCAAGGTATCGATTCGATTGAATATTAATACCACACGAAAAGTAGTGGTAATATGATTTTTTATAGCTTTTCGGTGAGGAAAAGAGCATACAGTAGGTGGTCACGGCCGCCCATGGATATTTTCAATACCAGAACAGTTGCCGGTGTGTTGCCGGCCTTTTGGAAAGAAATAGGACGTCTGATAAATGAGGTAGTGAGCCGATGAAGTGGGAGAAGTGGGCCATATTGATTTTTGTGTTTGTATGATAACATAAATTATATTACTGAAGTATATATACATTTAAATTAATCGTGTATATGCTCTTTTTCCATAAACTCTTTATTTTAACCGAGTATCAAGAAATACATCGAGTCGATAACAACGAAATTTCTCATTTGTTATATTGATTTTTTTTCCGTTTAACGTAAAAAAAAGCCTTTTCCTGATAACCGTTGGCGGACGTCCTCATAAACTGAAAACGTTCAGCGTTCAAGTGAAGCAGGATGCGGTCAATTCGGGCGCGCCCGCCGCTAGATATAGCCGGCGGGCGCCGCTCACTTAGCCCGCGCCGCCGCGAATTAAGCCGCGGTGCGCCCGTCCCGGAACGGGCGCGCGTTGGCTTATGGCGAACGGAAATTGTCATTTTTGAGGGATCGTATGCTATGTGTTTTAGGGACGTGACATGTAGAATGACAAATATTAACGGGCCCGAAAATTTAAATCGGGGTGTATATATACGTACAACATGCACGTATATATATATATACACCCCGATTCTTATGATTAGACATAGATTCCTAAAATACTAATTTTAAAAAATCCAAACTAAATATACTGTAATAAATTACACTTCCTAAAGTTTTTAATTTTATTTTGTTTTTTTTTTTATTAAGGCAAATACAAAAAAAAATACTAAATCGCAGATACTATTTTATTGCATTACTAGCATATTTTTATACTATAAATATAATTACATTCATAATCATACATACAGGTATGATTACTAACATAAATTTTCCCTATGGTATTAATATAATAATATTTTTAAAAGATAAGCGACAAAAACATAAACAAGAAATGGGGTAATGCGACAAATTAAGGTCCTTAATAAATGATCTATGACTTCATGCTACAGAAAAGTTTTAACACCTTTAGAAATAAACGATAAAAAATTACGATACCGCCATAAGCAAATTCGACGGAAGTGTGGAGTGACAGAAATATCTGGCAGGCCTTTGACCCCGCGGACCGACACCCATCAGTTTACCACTATTTTCGAACTGTAAAAGCAGAAGAGTAAGTAAGACTGTTATAAATGGTACGAGGCACAGCCACAGAGCTATACGATGTGTCTCGAATAAATTGACCTGTTTTAATGGTTATTAAAGACTAGAGCTTATTAAATTTGGACAATTAAGTATTTATTGTTAGTAAAATTATTAAAGAATATATTTGAAAGAAATGCATTTTTGCAAATAATTAAAATTTGTTCAAGCGTTAAAGCTCAAATTTTCAGAAAATATATGTTACGTAAAACCTTATTAAAGACTTGAAGCTCGGCCTAAATTAATTGATTCGGTTAGTATTTTGAAATCGATTGGCTGATTTAAGTTTACGAGATAGACAAAAAAAAATAATTGTGTCATAAATTTTAATTTTTATGTTACCCATACTTAAAATCTACTTGGCAGATCAAACTTCCATGTCAAGAAACCCGAAATTGAGTATAAACCTTTCCAATGTCAATAGTCTGATACATAAGCGCACACGCATACGTGCGGACGTGGGGACGTCGTCGTAAAAACATTCAGAATTGGCCGACTCGAGACGCCGACATCTAATCAAAACGCACTTTGCAAAAATCGAGATGGAAACTTTTTGCAATCGTTTAGGCAGAATTTTTGGAAAATTTTCCGAAACTTATTCGAGAAAATAAAAAAAAAGCCACGAAGATCTAAAACGGTAGGGATGAGCATTCGCTGTCTGCAAAATCCCGAACAGGCGCCGGCGCCGCAGACGATGCAGGATATTATTTGTTTTGCTCTGCGGCTATTTCGGTATACCGAAGACCGCAACGCAGAGCGCCGGCGGGGCGCGGCGCGCGGGGAGTGCACTCGCGCGTTCACGAGGCGTCGGTGATCGACGAGGCGAACAGATGGAAATTGCATTTCACAATAAATTTTAATGGTATGAAAAATGAATTATGGAATTATGGCTTTCATCACATGCTATGAGAGATAGTCAGATACGAGATATGAAATGGCCTGGAGTATGTGTAGTAAATTTGTTAGGTAAGTTGTGGCCAAGAATGTATCGGATTAACTTCATTATGCACCGACCGATTTAAAACACACCCACTGGTAAAGACTACAATATTTGAAGTGATGTGATTTTAAAATAACATAACATCCCACCATTCCCACCTATTATGCACAGAGGTAGGCAGAGACTTCCAACTACCGTTGGTGCAATATGTACAAAATTATAAGTGAATAGTATTCATACAAAACATCGACTTCGAGTACTTGAAGTTAAACTCTTTGTTTAGGTCTGAGCTTTTCAATTGGATGTACAAAAACTTTCTAAGGAGCGATTTGCACGAAATATAACCACCTCCAAAGATTTTTTTGTTCCTCGACTTTCGTTCATCTCTTGCGTGTGGGAAAAAGGCATCAACATACCATTTAGGTTGGCGTCGCTCTAACCCATATCGTCATCGCTCGAGGACGTCACGCATTTTCCTTAATGCAAGCTGCGTGATATAAAACATTCAGCAATCATAACACTTCCCTAACAAAATCTGTCATTAAGCAGTTATTTCATTGCCATACTTCTTAAACGACAAGCATCGGGACCTCGCCGATGCCGTTTCGCGCATGACTAATACAATATCTGCGTCAGATCATTGTCCACTCACCGATAACGTATTTGGCATGGAAACGACATAGCGCGCCCATCACGCACATCGGGCGAGAGCATAATCACACTACTTTTTCGCGTAGGAGAGGAAAGAAGTCGTGACGTGCGCACGGGCGTGGTTGTTGCGTCGCGTTACATATTACGCCGCGGCGTCACGTCGCGTGTCGCGTGACGCGCGCGCTCCCGCTCGTGACGGGACGGCCGACGGGATAGCGTGCAGGCGAGGCGAAAGCGTGCGCCGAACTAATCCAGTTTTCGGGCCGCTTAGTCAGTGGGTGCGGGCGGCAACGCGTGTCGCTGAAACGTATCGGCACTGTTTTACGATACAGCTAGTACGCGGCGATTCATAATTATCGCAAACGGCGTTTCTTTCGATAAAACTTATTTCACGCAATTCAGCCGAAAAATATTTCATTCATTTTCAGAGCGAATGTTTGTTTATTTTCTTCGGATATTTGGATGGTTTCAGATTATCGTAATGTAACATCGTGTGTGTGTGTGAGGCGTTTGTTATGTTATTCTTTACGAGTTGGCGAGTTCCGGTACACTAATTCCTTCTTCCGTTTGACGATTTTGAATTAGTGTTAGTCATTGCATTAGCTTAAATTTCGAAAATAAATTAAATTGTTCGGTATTTACAAATAAATGCATCAACGAAGTTAATCGACAATTCGAAATTTGCACATCGATCATTTTAAAGAAATGAATGGTCTCAACGGTGTATCACGTCATAGGTGGTACGTTTCAGGTTACAGTATAACAAGATTATAACATGCTATTAATATTAAAAAAAAAACAAATAATGTCATTGGACTTCTATGTAATATTGAATTTCAAAACAAAATTAAATTCAGAGACTGCGGGCGGGGTGAATTGCTCAACCAGACTCAACCCGCACTGCCCACTACCGTACCTTTAGCAATGTATTGTCTAAATTGTAAATAGGATCTATGAATATGAAATCAGCTCGGTGATAGATTGTATAATTAATTTGTATGAACAAAGAAACATGAATATTTTAAGAGGAAGGAAACTCAATATCTGACGGAATTGTACTGCGTGTATGTCATAGTATTGTTAATGATATATTCAACCTTTCGCTTGTTTGTTTACTATTTATATATTACTGGCTTATGCCCGGTTTCGCGGCTAATATTTTGTTAGCGACTTCGCCTGCGTAAAAATAAAACATTCTTTATATTTTTACGTTTGTACCATCGTAATGTCGAATTCGCTTTCAATTATGATTCTGGTTTCGTGACGGTTCCGGTGTGACTTTCAATTAACTGCTTCAATACCGAGTCGGCGCTTAACTCCAAAGTGGAACCAGCCTTGTAGGTTCTTCGTGGGTTCTTCCAATTTCGGTCACAAAATTCAATACGATTCGATACGATTTCAAATCCAATCCTGGTGTCGTTCCCTATTCGGGTCGTGCGTTCGATTCTGACATCGGTCTCATTTGCGATTCCAATACAAATTCCGGTGCATCCGATAAATTAACCATCAACTCAACGATATGTTGGTCTATTTATATATGACGGACCGTTACGATCTTACCACTACTGCACGCTGAAATCGACCCTCAAGATAAACTTGAAACTAGTGTCAATACATATAGTAAATGCTGTATGCATATTTTAGTCTTCTACCATTTTACATGCATATGCGCGTTATCAACTTTATTTTTTATAATATTTGTTCATTACATCACATCACGGTTGCATCAAAAGTATAGTTTAAAAAAAATTGAAAAACAAAACCTTACCGACGACAACTTCCTTTTTATGAATTCTGAACCCATAGCAAAGGAGAAGCTTCATAACTGAACAGTTACACGTCATTTAAAAACGAATAAAATCACACAAATACAGGGCAACACCTCATCCATGCTGTCACTACAATAAACATATGTAAGTAATTCGACGGTAAAATACTGACAATAACGGTCATTAAAATAACTAATTAGGATAGTGCAGAATACGTGTCGTTAATTAAATTAATGAGATTCTAATGTCGTCACAAAGTCAACAAAACAGAAGTAACGTTCGAAGTGGATCATAACGAGGGCAAACATGATAAATGATATGTTAATAAATTTGCCAGAATGTAATTAGAACGTCGCAATTGACAGGAAGATCAAACATTCGAAAATTAAAAAAAAACTTTAGAAAATTAATACCATAGCAAAAAAATGTAATTAATACAACAAACAAAACTTACTTATGCCGGTGTACACGTCCACAAGCAGCATTTTCTTTTCTTCTTAAAATGACAACCGATTCGCTCGACACTTAGTGAACAAATGGAGAGACGCAGAGTTGATAACGCACTTATTATCAACTTTCATGAGAACATTATCAATCGAGTATCTTGTACCCTCAGCCTACACTATTATAAAAAATTAACAGTTCCAAACCTACTTCATATAATAAAACATTTGTAATGATAAGTTGCTTCAGTAGAACAATTGCTGCGCTAAATGTATTTCCCCGCTTTTGTAGTATTTATTTATGAAATAGAAAATATCGGCTGTATTCAAATTAAATCTATGGTAGTGAAGCATAGGTAAAACTACAATAAAACTAAACCTTGAACTTCATTGTTCTTATAATTAATCATCAAACCAGTTGGGGCAAGTTTGACGATTACATTCTTCTATATCTATGCTGCTCCTGCGCATCCTTTCAAGACATAACCTTAGAACCGTTTTTCGTATTTAATCATTTATAGGGTCAAAAGAACCCGAGGAGCACCAGAAATCGCATGCAGTGAATCGATATTAAAATTTTACTTTATAAAACGTACGTCTCCAAACATACTCATCCTCGTATAAGTGACTTTTGAAAATAACGCTCGTTATTTCTTTCATCCTGTGTGATTTCTTTTTTTTAATTGATAAATCAAATAAAATAAAAAGTAACTTTATTTTATAGGTAATAGAAACTACACTTGAAATGCGTCAAAAACGATTGTTTTCGACATTAACATTACCATCCATTCTAAATGCTGATTCACCTTGAGAAACTTGGGCAAGAAACTCAAAGTTTGCCATTTTTTAATCATTAATACAAAATATTGAGTAATTAAACATTCAGTACAACATTGGTAATAACAAGAAGCAACCTGATAGGCGAGCAGTTCAAGCCCATGGGTTTTTTTCATTAACATATTTAGACACAATATAATAGCCCTTGCCATATAACCTTCTTTTAACGAAACGTTTAAATTCATAGAATGACAATTTTTTGATTTCAGCCGGAACCCTATTATAAAAGTGCACACATTGCCCCTTAAATGTTTTGTTAACTTTGCTTAGACGGATTTTATGAGCAGTAAGATCGTTCTTATATCTAGTGTTAATGTTATGAATGTCGCTCCTTTCTTTGAACGATTCTATATGTGATATATGTCTCTTGACATTTACCAGGTTTTCGTATATGTATTGTGATACTAAAGTTAAAATAATAATTTCCTTAAATTTTTCTGTGAGAGATGCCATTGGTCTCAAATCATAAACACCACGAATAGCTAGCTCGCTTCTGCAGCACGAAAATTGTGTCAATATCGGCTGCGCGACCCCATAACAAAATTCCATAAGTCATTAGACTATGAAAAAAACCGAAATAAACTAGTCTTGTAGTGCTTTTATCTATAAATTGATGAATTCTTTTTACTGCATATGCTGCAGAATTAAACTCTATCGCCAATCTGGTAATATGGGAATTCCAACGCAATTTAGCATTTAAAGTGAGACCAAAGAGTAAGGTCGTGTCCACAACATCTAGTATCTCGTTCCTGACCATTGCGTCAACCGTTAAAGGAAAATTTAACAAGTTTTGTTTTCCTCTCATTGAGAAGAATATCTTTAATACTAAACGAGTCAACTATTTCAGTAAAACGATTTAAGAGCGTGCACACAAAACTTAAGGTTTTCATTTGAACGATGTCGCGCGTACGCGCCGTAAACAGTTTATAAATATCTCCGCTATCGGACAGCCGTAAGCTTGGCAGCCTCGTGACTTTTTTATCACATATTTTTTTCTCTGATTTCTTCCGCTTCCATTGACGTTTCTGTATTATTTTTAGCGACATCGCGTCCGAGCGATGTCCTCGTGCGCCGTCTCTATAATGTTTTTATCGTTTATAGATACAGTTTCGTGATCTAGATTGTCTATTGACGATAACCGCCATCTGAATACTCCACGATGAAAGGTGGCATTAATAAGTTGTTTGGGTTACACAAAAAGATAACCTTATAAAGCTTTTTATCCATAAATCAATTTAAAATGTAGCACAAAAGTAAGGTCATGCTGTTCTTTTATATATTCATTTTGTAACAATTTATATAGGGGCGTTTGTTTTATTTTTGTGTAGCTAATTGCAATAAGTAAATTAATCTGCGTACACATAGTTAATCGAGGAAAAAAAAAACGAAGTTTCAGAATTAAAACTTCGTTTAGTACGGAAACAAACGCGAGATTACATATTACTAAAACCTTATTGCCATGAAGTTAGCCACAAACAGAGGTATATCGAGTCCGGCGAAAGCGAATTCGGCGCAAAGAAACATAAGCTGGTTCGTAAAGCGTTACCAAGTTTACATCATAAGGAGATGCATTATCTTATTCGTTTACCGCCGCGTAACCCGATGGGCCGAAGGAAACAAAAAATTGTTTCAAAAATAATTATTTCTGTAATCGCCACGTGTATGGAGAATGAAATCGCGTTTTCTACAAACTTTCAACTGGTTGTGTTCGAACACGTTTTAATTCTCAGTTTTTATTTTTTTCTTTTGCAAATAAGCATTGTCTTCAAATCGTATTATAATAATTACAAACTAAACAATTATTACACAACACATGCCGACGGCTCCGCCCGCTCGCACATAAGAATGCTTTGTATTTCTTGTGACAGCTCTCGCTTCGACCTGTACTTGTACTTCCGTTCGCATTCCCTTTCCGACGCTGTTATTTGATAGGTCTCGTAGTTGTCGTGTAAAGGACAAACAAACTGAAAACGATTCGCTATTTTATATTAGGCAGATTTCGTGATCAACAAAGCTGTCTTACATATTAGATGCAAAACAGATCTAGATAATTCATCCGTACCCTTTCATGATTCATATTAAAAAAAATTAGCTCAACGCCGTTAAACGTACAAACACGTAAGCCAAGCCAAAATTAATATAGTCATAAAAATTAAGATATATCTAAATAAAATCAGATCAATCTCGGAAGCATATTTGAAAATTACAAATAGGCAAACAAAATCGATGGTATATACTAGTACATAACCTAAATATTTTTTCCGAATTATAAGTGTTATTTTATGACAAAGTTCCACCAAAATCGTACTACTAGATTTTGAAATTACCTTTTACATTCGCACAAAGCTTTTTTTTTTATTAATAGAGGTAAGCACACTTCACCTTTGCCTGGACTTATTTTACTCTACTTATTGCTTTTAATAATTCGCACAACATAATTCAACCCAAACGTTTATTTTCTACTAATTTCCACCATTCACGTCATAGATACGTACGCGGCGTACGCCGGCGCCCACACCGTACGCGTCAAACGCATTATTACCCCTTCGGCCCACGCGCATCGTGTCTCGTGCGTCGTCAGCGCACGAGACACTCGTGTTCTTATAAAGTAATTCGCAACCCACTTTATTTCTCTTTCAACGCGAAAAAGTTGGCCTCTATAAAAAAAATACTTATCTGTAGTCAGCAAAAAAATATTCAGCTTTGCAATTATATTGAAATTTATCGATCTGTCCTTAATAAAATTATATAGTTACATACTTGGCCTAAGTTATATTATAATATTATTAACCTGGTTGTGACAATGTTTTAGGGGATTCAACGAGGCAAGTGTCGCTATCGTCTTGTCACAAGCCCAGCGTGGTGTTTGGAAGAAACCTTTTAAAAATCAAAGTTGGACTGTCTTTGATGACTTGTACACTTATGTAACAAGGCTATATTGTATAAGTCTACGAAACATCCGATGTTAATTAATAAATCCAAAACCATATTTAATATATGATAAAGTGAATATTAATTTACAAGTGGCCGAAATCATAACAACAGAATGCTTAAATGAGAAACAGTTTTCTTAATCTATGAATTAAAATTGATATATTTAGATTTTTTTAATAGCTCATGTTATTATGTATATGTTCATGTTATATTAGGCGCCTGCTTTTATGTAAAAATGCTTTCTTCGGTCATTTCCTATTATAAAAATAAAATAATTATATAAATGTATTAGTAAACATTCATCGTCAGGTTATTGTCGCTTCATGACGAGGATAGACTTCACGACGCTGTCTTCATTTCAGTTTGAAGAGCTCGGACCTTCAACTCTCCACGATGGTCCTGCAGGGGGCGGGGGCCACTGACGACCTTCGTCACCGTCACCGTAACACCATCCGACACCTGTGCCTTTACATTAGACTTGCTACGAAATTCGTCTTCGATCAAGCATCGAACCCATCGCCGACGGCAACGCGCGAACTCGTCTACCGCCGCCGCTCGCTCGGGATTACTTTTAACAGTAAACCTTCGCTGTTTGACCAACGATTAAGACCGTATCACGCTTACTTTTCGCAGTAAAAGTGTGGGTGACGAGAGCTCGAGAAGAAGCTAAACAAGCGTGACGGCAGAGGAACGCGCCGGCTGCGGGCACAGCCGGCGACAGAAATATAGCGACGCCTAATGGTTTTATGTTGAGTACGAGCTCGTGGCTTTCGACAACGGTTCCCATTGAGTTACAGGTGTTTTCTTATACGACCCAAAAATCTATCAACTTAGTATGAAAAAAAAATTTAAGATAATGCATGTAGACCGTTATTTGCTTACCTTTGGAAGTAATTTATGAGATATTTTTTTGTCATGACATTTACTTGAATTTCAAAATTTTACAGGAATTCATCTTAATTTAAACCTAACTATAAACAGGTATGTACTTAATTCCTTGATACTTAGTGTTTTAATATAAATAACTCGATATATTTTTTATTGTCGCTTCCTTCAACACAGTGCTAAATAATGATTTTAACACTTTACTATCAAGCTACTTCAGTATGTTATAGGGGATCCATTCCACAGGGGATTTTGTTTTGACCGCGTCTGTCCCGTACCACAAACGCATCAAAATTGTCTAGTATCTTTTATTTGTTACATGGGTAAATAGAAATTATTAATCTGAGAAATAATTCACTGTTTCCTTTTTTTGATAATTAATAAATATTTTGAAACCAAGAGTTGCTTCCCTACTAAAATAATTCTATTAATTTTGCAGCATTTGTTTGTGTAATTACTGTATTATGTAAGTAAACAGGTAGACGTCGTAATACAAACACAAATGACGACGAAACTAGGCCTCGCACTAGAGCCAGTTACATTAATTAGGCGAAGTAAAGTGGAGCCGTTTTAAATGTTTTGGACGCCGCTTCCGTAACAAGTATCTCAATAGAAATTACTAGTTAATATGACTGGCTGGAAAATCGACTACCAAACGAACAATCAGTATATAAGACATCATTAAATATGTGTGTATTTAATTGAACAACGGTTAGAATCGACCAGTTAATCGACGAGTAACGAACCATGAGATACAAAAAACGGCATCAAAATTTCTCCGTATTGGAATATTTTGAAAATGTAAATCACATTAATTGAGAGTGTTGGTACATAACTAGCATTAATTGTGCGAATACATTTGACATAACATTGGATTCGGTTTAATTTTTTATCGTGAAACGCTTACAGGCTCTCTCAATTTAAACGACAGGTTATTAGAATAACTTTCGTCGTGCAGCGGAAAGTCCTGAGGTATGTGAAAGCGACAGTACCATTGTCATATCGGAACGCGACTGTTAGGGAATGGCCGCCAATTCATCTGCTTTCGTCCCATTATGGAGATTAATTCTTTGGTTAAAGGAACATCTCAAATATCGGAATAAACTTTTACAAATTAAAACTAAATCGTCAATATTTACGCTTAAATTAGGAATGGTGTACAAAACATCAAGTCATATTATTTGATAGGGAAAAATTAATGTACATATTTAAGCAATCTGTCCATATTAAAATATTGGACATTCATAAATGAACGTGCATTCGTTGGCAGTAAAATTAGAAATCTGATAAGTAACATTTGCCGTAGAATGAACTCCTTTAACGTATTTGTCTATAAATTAGAAGCAGTGAAATCGAGATTTGACACGGGTCTATGCCTAAATGTTGCCATATTGAACCAACAAACGATAATTTTAATAATTATAAACAGTATATGCTTTTGCAATTTATTATTTTACATTATTCATAATTTAATGCTGCTATAAACAGTGTTGTTAATCGCACCCGGCCAATCAACTGTCAGTCGCGCGTGCATTGACATTTCTTGTGACATGAATTCTGCAACACTATAGAATTAAATTCTTCTGTAATTTACCTTTAAATATCACGTCTGTATTTTATTTTCCGGCGAAAGTGGACTTTAAAGGTCATCTTGGTGTACAAGAACACAGATTTATGTAAATTAAATGCTATAATGGAAAAAATTTCTAAAATACCATAATGAGAATAATATTTATTATGGTTTACTGGAAAAATATTAAATAGGATTACTTTTGAAGAAGGTATCAAAATAAAAATTCATATTTTAATGCGATTGGTAAATAAATGACATAAATCTATAGAAAAGATTTAATTTGTTTTCCTTGTTGTATACCTTAATTTAATTTTCGATTTTTATTAAATTTATTACGTCTTTTTACGATTTCAATACATTCACATATCTCACTTCAAGCTGTCCTTAAAACATTCTTTAATTCACTGTCTAAAGATATTTCTCTAAACCTATGTAATTTTTCAGAAATAAAACGAAATAAAATATAGATCCAGCCGTTACTTAACATGAATGAATGTACTTAATTATATTCATTCGTAACGGTTTTCTTAGAACAAAAAAAAAACAAAGTATAAAATTAGGTGGTAAAGTTTAATATCACAAACAGCCCTAGGCTAGTAACTTTAAGTAAGAACATGTTAAGCAGGTGTGTATATATTTCAAACTTAAATGGCTACCAAGTTGACAATAGACCAGAAAAAATCCATCCTTACTATAATCGCCTTCACAAAGGCCATAGTTTCTCACGAAAGATTAAAATTGTAGTAGCTACCTTATAATTAGAATCTAATTAGTGCAAAGTAGTTAATTCATAGCACAGTGAAAGCTAAGGATGTGACACGGTCTGAGAATCGATGCGCTTTTATTTGGATAATATAGAGGAATATAAAATTTACAACTTTCGCTCATTGAAACGACTTTTACGTAAGTCGACGGCTATTTCAGATTTCATCACCTAAATCAACTCATTGAGCTAGTGTAATTAAGAAATTATTTAAGCAGATCCAATATTAATCGACAGCCCGAGTTGAGAAACTGCATTTATGTGATCTGTTTCCGTATGATAGATTATTGTGCAACTATTTCGCTGTAGAATTATGCAATTAAAGTGCTTTATATAAAAACTGATGTTTACAAATAGATTTAATACGGAAAATAAATATCAACTCATTATATAATGATTAACTGCATGATTATAAATGTATAAAAGGTTACACAATCCTAAATATCGTAAGCATCATTGTGATTTGTATTTTAATTTAATACTAGCTGGAGCAGTAATTGCTTTATATTTTCAAATTGAAATGTTTATAATACACAATTCTTTTAAATTATATATAATATGCATATAAGATATATTATTAAAAAAAAACGAAAAGTCTATAAAAGAAAATAATGGCAAGCAAAATATTAAAATACACATATTAAATCATTGTTTACGTTACGTGATCTCGATCAAGCTTAAAATTTGTCTAGGGGGTATTTCTCGATGTAGGATTCGTGCTTTACGTTTCATATTCTCCCACAATCGTTTCATTTCGGACAGAGAGACTTGAACCTTAAATGGTCTATACCGGTCCAGCGCCACTCGGAGGCTACTTACGATGACTGCGAGATGACAACCCCGAAGAATCACCACTTAACCTGACTCCTCGAGCTTGATTAGTATAAGATGTTCTATCAGACGAATTGATCAAAGACTTTTTTAACTTGTAACTTAATTTCTTTCGTTACGATTTGAGTTCGACTTGAGACTTAAGTTCAAAGACTCAATGGTTAATTCGCTTCATCCAATGCTTTTTTTGTTCAAAAGCAACATGGTGACCGGTTGGCCGCCACCATTCAGTTTGCTTGTAAGTTACATTTAGAAATATCTTATTCTGTTTTTATGACTCAAACGGCACAGGTTTCTTAAAACTTACCACTAAAACGTTAGTTTCACTTGAATAACAAAGTAACAATGAAAATAAAGTAAAACTGATTGTGAAACATTTTTTTATAAATATCAATGAATTGTTCATTTACAAGGAGAAAATACGTCACTAGAAGTATCAAAATGTCTTGAAGCAATAACAGTTATTAATTTGTAGTTGGTAATTACAGATAGTTACTATTCTACTCGGTAAAGAAACGTAAATAAATTCACGAGATCTCCACGCACTTGCGTTAATGAGTCACGAGTTTGAATGAAGGTATTTTCTATGTAAAAATAAAGGTGTCGTTACATGATGGAAAAAGTCTCATGTAGAAAAAAACGTAATAGGATAAAAAAATGAACTTTGGAATCCTGCTATGTTTTAAATACAAATTAAATTTATTTTGCTGATTCATGTAATAGCTAAAGTTATGAGACTACACAAGTTTTTAAATATTCTACCATTCTGATCGAATACAAAATAAACCACCAAAATTCTACAATTCCTATATTGATCTAGTGCTTAAAAATAAGAGATTGTTCATAATTATTCAACATCGATATTTATCGATTTTCTTAAGCCGAACATACTAAGTAAATATCACGTAACAACACAAAAGTCAAAAACCGGATGTGCGTCACAAACAATCGATATTCCCATACGTCACTTGACAGAATCGATGTATCGTGCGTGTCGAACGTGTAAATGTTTGTTCACACGGCCGAGACAAATGATCGATGCAATTGTCATCGACTACAAAGACGGCGATCGATCGACAAGCAGGAATTACTCTTTGGTTACATTACTTCCGGGGAACCTTTGATGTGATTTAACAATAATTACGATCATAAGGAGCCGAAGTGTCTTCCGTCACTCCGTCACGCTTTCGTCAGAGGTACTCACTACAAGGAAAATGATGTTTGACGCTTATAACGCGGATTAAGATTATCGATGATTGTTTTGACCTTTGCATTCAGTTGCATGTGTCTGACTGTACATTAGCATTATCGTAAAGGCAAAAACGTCTCTATCTATGTACGAACAGTGAACCATAAATGTTTTTACATCAATTACTGTTACTCGAATTTATATTGTTCAAGTATTACCTTAAAGTTTAATTACATTGCGATTAAACATAAATATTTACGTCTGATTTACTATTTATTCTGAATATGTAATATGTGTTTTAAATCATTTACGATAATTGTAATCCAAAACAAAATTAAGTAATGCATTCTCATGCAAAAGCAGAAAATTCGACATTAATATTACCAGAAATTTAAAACAGTATCACAACCTCAATTTTATTACGCAGGCTGCGTTAAACTTTATGCGTGTGGCTCTGTATTAGGCAACACGAAAACATTTGGTGATCATTTAATATTCCTCGCTGGTCTCTTCCTTATTTCGCGATTACACAAATGGCGCACAACCAATATTCAAACCGAATACTTAAAATGTAGCAACACCATTAAATTAATAATAACAAAGCCGGATAAGGCATATTGTTCCATTGGAAGCCTTGTAAAACATGACTTCATTTCAATATCGCATTAATAAATAACATAAGTAAGTAACTTACGTAAGTAAATAACAAGAAATAGAAACAGTATAATTTAGAAGAATTCAACGGATCGACAGATCGAATTCAACGGACGATTTCTATCAAATTTCCATAAATTACAACTTTATGTATTGTATATGAAAACTGTTGTTAACATATATTTAATGTATTTTAATTTGTACCGAAAATAATAGATTGCTTGACTGGCGCAATCGATGCCGACCCAACTTACTGCGCTGGGGATTCGATTCCCGCACGAGACAAACATTTATCTATTTCATTAGATATGAATGCTTGTCTGGATGTCTTTATGTATTATATTTATATATTTACAAAAAAAAGCATCGTTGCTTAGGTTGGGACCAGATGACGCTGTATCTAAGTCAGAAGATATTATTATTACTATATAATTTTCTAAAAAATACGATAATTCCACCCACCTAGCTCAGCAACGTACGTATTACAAGGAAGGCAAATAGTGGTACACATTAAATGGTGTTCTCGGAACGAAGGACCTTTTGACAATGACGCTCGTTCGTTCGTTGATTAATTGATTGAGTAGAAAAAACTTACATCGTAATTCGCAGCACGAAAACATTACACAGAAAAAACAATATGGCGGCCTTGATATCGACCTCTGCGAGTGGTCGAGGACCATAACAATTATATTGATAAAAAAAATATTCTGTGTAACATAATTGTTAAATTGATTTGTGTTACATTACGATATAGCACTTCTCAGAAAAACCGCCATCAAAACTATTTACGTCGTTTACTTCTTTTGAATAATCCATAAAATTATAATTTTCTCTATACTTCATAAAACCCATTTGTTTATATCAAAAATTACGTTTTGTTTATTAAGTAGAGAGGGAATATTTTTAAAATACTGTAAGTAATTTAAATTCTTGTAAACCTCTAATATATCATGAGAATTTATAAATGATTTATATTAAGATACAATATCGCATGTCTACATTATACTTCAAGACAAAAACTGATCACGGCCGTCATTACGCAAAGGGTCTTATGACTCTTCCTGCACGAGGATGCAATTATTTGCATCCTCGTGCAGAATGCATTAAGGGCATCGCGCGGGGCGTCGACAGGGCCTGGCCAATGACGAGCCCTCGTAGCCGGCCCGCCGCCCGCCGCAAGTACCACCTTCGATTGCAAAGGAAAAGGCCACTTTGTGCTTGTGAGTGCTCATCGCATCGAGTTAAGTACGAACGAACGGCGAGGGGTGGATAATTTGTCAAAAATAATAATAAAATGTCGATTGGTCTTTTTTTACTTTTGAAATTTGGCGGAACTGAGTAAAATAAAATTTATAATAATCCTCTTCCGAAACCTAATGAAATAAGAGTTATTACTTCTGAAAGATGCGGAATAAAACACTACTTTTTATGATTTTTAAAATTGAGTTTATAGGGTTCCGAGCCAAAATGGCAAAAACGAAAACTTTAAAAAAACGTCCGTCCGCATGTCACGGGCATTTTACTCAAAAACTACAAGATTTATATTAATGAAATTTAAAGTGTAAATGTCTTGTATAAGCTGGTAATTGGTTGGTAGTTAAATAACAAAAATAAATATTTCTAGGTGGGCACTCCATACATGTAACAGAATGTGAAAAAAAAATGTTTTGAGCAAACATCAACATGTGACACATATTTCAACTGTTCTTCTAAAAACTCTTTACGGTTTCTTAGATATATTTTTGGTTAAGTGAATATTTTCGTATTTAAACGCTTTGAAATAGTATAAATTTTACCACCATTTCATTTGTTAAACCGTATGTCCAAAAAAACATGAAAAACATTACAAAAATAACGCTTAATAAATACTTTCAACTAAAATTATTGTAAACATAATTGGATATACCGTTTTTGTGTTATTGTAGATAAACTACGCTTCTCAACAAAAGGACGTAAGTGCTACATAAAGATACGCCCTTTTACTGGTGCACTTTACCTTACACTAATTTAATAGTAATAGAATCGACATATAATACCTACTTATTTCTCTAGTTGTAAGAGACTAAAGTGCATAAGCACTTTAGTCTCTTACCACTTTTTCATGTTTCCCAAACAGAATAGGTATAAACCTATTCTGTTTGGGAAACATGAAAAAAGTGTAACAAACTAGTTTTTTCATCTGTAGTGCATTTCTTTGTAGTAACGGCTTCGGAACCCTACAGTGAGCATGGTCCGACATGCTCTTCGCCGGTTTTTTAATGTTATTATTACGAAATCGGATGAGATGCATAAGCACGCGTTCAGATTTTTTCAACAAACATCTAACCGATTCATATTTAAAACAGAAATAAATCCATACTAAAGGAAAAAGAAAAGAAATTTATAGAAATGGGTGATGCTGATAATACATAGGTATGGCAATTTATTATAATATTCTGGCAATTTAAAAAGAATGTGGCCTGGATCGCTGTCCATTAAAATATACGTTTGTCGTTAAAACAATAATTTATAATTTCTCTTAAATGTGACGAAAACATAAACTACATTACTCAGTAATTCTATATGTATAATTTCTATATAAAAAACTTTTGATTTTTTTTGTTCCCAAGAAATAAATATAATATGTAAGTTTACAACATCTCCCAAAAACTATTCATAGTTGACTCTTTGTGTTACTTAATTTCACCTAAAGAAACAATTAAATTTAAAATATAGTAAAAAAAATTATACAAAATCTGAGTCTATGGATTATACATATTTATGGTATTTTTTTCCTCTGAACTATATCAAGATAAATAACGTCCACAATTGATCGCCCACAAACTTCTCTAAATCAAAGATCTATTCACAAACTATTCGAGGATCGCTGTTTATGATTTTACAAACGGAACTAATATAAATGATAATGCAGAACGAACTAATTCTCGCTGTCATTTGCATTAATCATAGTGTATTATAGTCGCCTTTTTACAACCACATTGTGTATAATAGTACAATAAAATATTTATAACAAATCCCAATGAAAATTATATTCGACGTTCTGACAGTAGAATTGATTTAATATGATTAGATAAAAACTTAAATCCACACAGAATTTACTTTCCAGTTCAAAATTGTAATCTCTCAGCAGATTTATATAAAATCTAATAAGCGATCTAAATTTTATTATCGAAATTTTACATTCCAACAATTAATATTTTTTACGTAACAATTAATGTTTGTAAATTTTTGCTAAATCCTTTAATTTGTAGTCCAATGTGTATATATGGTTTTTTTATTTGTATAAAACTACATTATTCTTAAGTTTCATATTGTATTCAATTTCATTATTCATATTTTTTTAGCTATATCATTTAATTTGTAGTCTATTTTTATGAAATATTCTGAAATCACGTATCAAATACATTTTTAATTTAATAAATAACTGATGTGATTTTTTTATATCTAGTTATTTGAATAAAATATTTCTATACAATTAATAAAATAAATTAAAAATTGTTTTGTTATTTTTTTTAACTATTTACATAATGTGATCATTAAAAATAATTTATAATAAAGTTAATGTTTTTATTTAATTACACATATTTTTTAAAATTAAATGCAAATTTACTTGCAGAGAATAAGTACTCTTCACCATTTTTTTTAATAAGTTCCACAAATGGTATTCTATATTGTAGTTGTGATTTTTGAAAAAGAGGTCATTATTTAGTCAGCTTTGAAATTTGTAATTTTACAACTACAAATATTTCATTCTTTAAATTTGATAGTTTCGTGTAGGTGATATCAAGAATTAAATTTCCAAGTTCAATTTTGATTATTAACTAGAAAATATAACAGAAACAGATTAAATAAAAGCAGTAAAAATGTAAAAAAAAGTTAGAAATACATCTACATATTTGTTTGTTACATCGTAAATATTAGTCCTTTATTAATTTGATCATAATAAGTTATGGTATATATGTCTGATAAAAAAGAAAAAAGTGCAGTTTCATTTAAATATATCATATGTGTTTCTCGAAAATTATCAATTTTAGACCAGTATGTGCGAAATTTTCTCTGGAATACTTTTTAAAGACAAATTATTGACGTTTCACCAAATAAGGCAATTTTAAGGGTGATTTATAATACGATTAAAAAAAACACCACACATTAAAAAAAACTAGTGAAGGGCAAATCGGACTTTCGTAGAAAGGGTCCCGTACTATGATTCGATTTACGTTTCATTTAAAGTTACATTTAAAGACTTACGATTTGTATTTAGGTTTTGTTATAAACACGAATGACGATTTATGCTATCGTACACATATCTTACAAAAAGTTGGGATAAGCAAATGCGATTATTATTATTATTATTATTATTATTATTATTATTATTATTATTATTATTATTAACGATATAATGTATTATTATTAAGCATTACATAAACATATTTTATTAAATTTTCCTATAACAAAGTCATTCATTTAATGTCACACGATGCATTTGAACAAGTTTCTTTCATTTTTAAATTAGCCTCCCTATAAGTTAGAAAATTAGTAATTTGTTTATGTAATCTACGTTGTTATGATTGGTCACGTAACTGAGTTTCAAATAGCACGTCTTTTTGTTCAGTATATTAGGAGTAAAACCCAAAAAATGCAAAAAAAAACACGTTTGCACAATTTATCCTACCGGTGTAATGTGTTTACAAGGCGTTACTAAAACTACATTCAATTTATTAAATGCTTTGTATTTAATTTTCTTTTTCGGATATAACAAAAACTTTTTTAGCCTGCACCAAATAGATTTTCAAATGATAATAATTCAACTATAATATGAATAAAACATATGAGCATCATATAATCAGGCGCCATATTTATATGTATTTCCTAAATAAATTGTCTATTCTGTTTCTATAAGTGATGCATTTTGCACGTTATCGCGTTAATTAATTTAACGGCTATTACGACAGTCTTCAAGGTGCAATCGATGTTCATCGAAATAAAGAGGGTGATTCAGTGAACGCCGGGTACTGGAAATTAGAGTTTACACTGTCTAAAATATGGCAATGCTTGTCATAAATATAATTAGAATTTTATTCATTAATATTTGTATTAAAAAGAAACTTAAAATATCTCAAAAGCGTGCACCAACTGTAGCCAAACGCATACGAACATGCAGAACAAATCATTTTAACCGTCGTCATGCAAAAGGCTGTGGTTAATAGATGAAAATTAACGGCCCGTTAACTATAGTGTGCACATGCAAGATATTTCACGGATCGTTTTAACCTCGGTCGACGACGTCCGGCGCTCAAGTCGTTTTTCGTATATTTTACCGCTTATCTCGACAGACAATGTGAAATCAAGTGACGTATTTGTGCTCGAAGCATTGCTAAACGTTAGCACCGCGTGCGATATGGCGTCATACCTCTGCCTCCTCTTTTGGGTGCGCCCGCGTTTGTGAAACGCGACATTAATTGACATGGCAAAGCTTTAGTTGCGAGACCTCCACAGATAACGACTGTGCAAAGAAACGACAGATTAAAACGTAAGAACGTTAAGATAAAATGTATTTAAACTAACTCGAACCGTGTCTACTTAACTGCTACTATGTCACTATTTGAATTTGAAGATTTAAAATCCTGGGTCGTTGCTCAGAGACGGCCGTAGGAGCGGCCGTTAGCGCGCAGGCAGAGGCGTAGCGCAGCGATGATGATTTATATCTCGCTCAGGCTTTACCTTGCAAATAACCTACTTTGAGGGATTTGAAAAATGTAACGCGGAAGTAACATTAAAATATGCAGAATTTAAAAAACATTAAACAGATTCGTCACGTTGACATTGTTGCGGTATTAAACATAAAAAACAGGATTAACTATTAAATCGAGATTGTTTCCCATAGAGTTTCAACAAAAATCGCTAAAACCTACAACGATACAATTGAATCCATAGACTGTAGATCGACGTTCTTAAAGACACGCAAAGAAAACAACGAGATAACAACGAACGACGCGACGTATCGAGACAGTCCCGAGACGCAAATTATTTAGCGGCGCTTATCACAAAATCGGCGATCATTTATCCTTTCCTGACAATCGAAGACAAATCAAGATAACCGTCGGCCTCGGTAGGGTCTTAGAAGTAAACCACTAGCGAGCTCGACGACGCGTCTCGAGCCCTGGATTAACGTCTGTTCTCGGAAACGCACAAACAAAACAATAGGACATCGGAGGACGATCCGAGCTATCCGGAGGCGGTCGAGGCGCGCGAAATTATTTACAGAGGCGGGTCGGCCGATTTCGCGTAGAATATTGATGAGGCACTGGGGCCAGCTACCGACGATTCCGCATTCGATGCCCGGACCGAGAAACTGGGTGACGACCGCCAATTCGACAGATTTGAAGGAACAGTTAGTTACTTGCGATACGTTTTAATCGTGCCGTCTCGCTCGTACGATAAGATACCTGACCACGACCGATACATACGTATCGTTTAAATTTATTAGAGTCCGATAAAAAAATATATCGTCGTAGCAATCATGGCCCCGATGGTAATTTAATGCGATCAATCTAAAAATATCCTTACTTTGTGTTTCAATTTAATGTCTGTCAGAAGAAAGAACATAATTACTAGTACTTTATAAGGTATATTATCTTATCTTATGGTGATACGTATTCTGAAACACCTGGCCGATTTTAACAAGTGACCTGCGTACGTTGGAACGATGTAAAACAAAACTACAGCTTGTTTTAAATTAATATAGGAATTCTATTAAACATTTTTAATGAATGGTAATAATTTTCATATTATTTATTCCGATACAAGTGTGTTTAAGTTATGAAATTGCAGACACGATGAAATTGATCTTGATTTAAAATATGATGTCGAAAAATATTAAAATACTTTTAACAATTAAGACTCTCGGCTTTTGTTTCATTTGTCATGATATTAAAACAGTCAACTTATTTTTTGTTACTTATTTTTACATAAAGATGAAATGTCTACATCTAAGAAACATGCGTAATAAGAAATTACCAAGTTCCACATTTAATTCCTCGAGTATTTTCCAAGATAAAGATTGAAGAACCTCTGTCCTCTGAGTACAGAATTACTTAGGGATTGTCTGTAAACATGCTGGTCTCCGATCGACGAAGGAATGTGATACTCAGACCATCATAGCTTCACAGATGCTAGAGGTCCGGTAGTACCTTGTACGCTTTCTTGTACTGGCAACTGAATGCAAACATATAATAAGCGTGGCTATTAGAAAGGGTTTTTCAATGGAAAGTGTCACTGAATGGCGTAATTTGATAAGGTCATATACAACAATAGGCTGTCATAAGCTGTCCAAGATATAATTAGGTTTTATAACAGTTCATACAAAAACCAAAAGTTAAGTCTCAGCTTAATTATTTGAGTTATGATGAAATGTCTAGTGGATGGTCAATAAACCTTCTTCTGGGTGCGTTGACGTCGGACTCCGGGCGGCGGCGGAGGCTCGCGAAAAGGCCCGAGCTCGTAAAAACCAAATGTGTCCGATATTTATTAGTCCCATCGGCGGCTTACACACGGTAACAACCGCTAATTTGCCTTTCACCGCTCGCCATGCTGGCAAACGGTGACGAATTTTTATTATTTCTAAGACTTTCTATTTAATGGCGGCCGTGTGTTCGCGTGCTCGTGCACGAATGACCGTCAAATTCTCCATCTGATCGTTAGGGTGGCGTAACATGTTGCGCAACCTGTTCGCATGTCAAAGAAATGCTTTTGATTAGTTCGTGAATAGACTCGGAGTTAAGCCGATCGCCATGCTAAATCGATCGATTTGTAATTTAGCTACGATTGAAGTTTTTTTGTGTGACTACAATTTTAAAGCAAATTGTCGGATTCGTGCCAACCGATCTTCGCGTGTCAAAACAAAAAAAAAACGCTATTTCATGACGCTAAACTTAAACTAGTTTAATAAATTGAACCTTGTTACCAGCAAACAAGTATTATTCATTCGTTTCAGCTATTAGACATCCACTAGTGAACATAAACCATTCACTTAGATTCCAACGATATACGATTATGGGTCCCCTATAGCCACCGTTGATCTCCTTTAGGAGACGAACTTTCTTCCCCGATGGTCATCGATTCCAAGATGTTGGTAATGACTACATTACCAACTCAGTTTCCGATTCTGTGAACTATTTCGCTCATTCTGGTTCTTATTAAGGTTATATAAAGATTTTTTTCTGATGCATTTTATTTCTCGCAAAAATTCCACACTTTTCCAATCGGATGTTATATAGGTGTAATTAGAAAATTACATTGCTTTTAATATACTCAAAAAAAAGTACTCGATAAGACAAAGTTACATAAGTCAAACCAACTATTAATTTATAAAACATCTCATCATAGTCTAAGATCCAGCAGTAGAAAAATATACCCTCATCTGTTAATTGAATAAAATAGTGTTTTAAAGGCAGATAACAATATTATAAATTTATGAGAATAATGTGTGCTACCGTAGCCCTGCTGTTATTAAGACTAATTACCTATTTATTTTTTTATGTAGGCTGCAAATAATTTCAGAGTAACTGCCAGTTACATATATATTTAAAATTTTATAAACTTTACGTAAGTGTTAATATTTTTTAATTAACAGATGAGGGAAATAAGTTCGGTTTATCTACCTGTTTACACCTGGCTACAGGTAGCTGTAGCAGTCATAAAGGTCGCTGCCTGTTGTAACAAGGTGTAAAACAACGTATTCGAAAGTTTTGTACTTGCGGTATGCAATTAACATAAGAAGCAAAAAAATAATTATTATATAATTGATTAATTTTAGTGGCAGCAGGACTACGGTGGCAGAAATTGTGCTCATAAATTTATAATACTGTTATCTACCTTTAAAACATTATTTGATTCAATTAACAGATGAGGGTATATTTTTCTAATGCCGGATCTTAGACTATCACAGAGGACAATTCTTACCTAGACTATGAGGTGACGTGAATTTACTCCGCGGGTGGACCTAATTCTTATTGTTCAAGAGTGTGCGTTGAACGGTTTCTCACTCTTATTGTCAAATGTTATAGAACCGTCTTTAATATTATACCTAGACTTGATTGATAACTTATGGAACATCATTCCAGACCTTCTGCTTGACCTTAATTTCATTTTGATAGAATTTGAATAGACAGCTTCACAAGTAAAGTAAATACTTGAGATAAATTTTGCTGTACAGGTTCGGAGCGGACACACATTCAACTCCTGGCCTCGCTATCGCTGCACGGACACACCCTCTTCCTGAATCGGGATGTGCTAATAGTATCATAGACAAAGCGGTCGTTCGTTATCGTTCCGACTACAAAGCACCTGACGGCTGTAATAGCGCGACGCGTGAATAATCCGCGCGCCAATTACGACAAATTAGTCGTAAAAAACGCATTGTCTTCCGACAGTTTTCGCTTCATGGCGTGAAATCGATAACGCAACCGGTTTCTCATGGAAACGCCATGGACTTCGTAACCGCTCGGCGGTTTTTCGGGCCGCGCCTTCGGGATGGGCGAGGTCGGCCGCCCGCCCGCGACGGATTCAGCGTCGACGCAGACGCCACCCGGCGGAGGCCAGGCGCTTTCACCCAGCGAGGCTCTGGTCGCTTGGCCGTTCACCGTTGACGGCGTGCAAACAAAATCGACAATAGCCATAACGACGCGTTCACGGCTCGAAGATAACTATGTGTTCGTTTAACGACGTTCGGCGTGAGATGATGTGATTATTTTTCTTTTAATATCAATTGGATTTTTCTTTTAGCACTGATTATTAATTTTATAACATTGTTATAAAAAAAATAAAAATGAAACACTATTTTCAAAGTGCATATTCATATGTGCACCGATGATTATCAATCTGTATACTGTATCCAAATATAAATTTTATAATTTTATTCTGCACAATTTTCTAAAATGCCTTCAAACGGGTAATCCGAAAATTTTGTAAACCTACTTAGTTACTACTTTGTACAACTACTACCTTCGTTAAGTTCCTAGTTGAACAGTTTTAAAATGTCTCATTAATAATGTTTGTTTATAAGGTTCATTTTGTTCACAAATAATAATACAAAAAGAAAACCTTAATGTTGAAAGTATAGCCCATAGTATTTTATGGTTCTAGTCCAACGATCGGCGAACTCTCTGAGGCTTTGGTAAAACCATTCCTTGAACTTAGATGTAAACGAATTGCCGCACTGCATTTTCAACATCTCCTTTGGACTCAAATTTTTTCCACGAAAGAATTTTGCAATAGGTCCGAATAAATAATGATCTGACGTTGCAAAATTCGGACTAAATACTGAACGTCATAGGCACTAACCACCAAGTTCTTCGATCTTATGCCACGTAACTTTCGCAGTATGTGCTCAGGTGACTTACAACATGACAATGTTAGCAACAAAACCTCATGCATTCGTACCAGCCGTTCACTACATGTCTCGGCAGTGTTAGTTTGACCATCTGGAATTATTTTAATGCACACTAAACCTTCATAATTCCACCAGACACGTAAGACTCTTGACCCGAATCGGCTTCTCTTCATAGATTTATTGGTCGACGCCCCGTCGCCACGAATAATAAATCTTTGCTTCCCTTCACGACGGGTTCAGGCGATTGTCTTTTATCTAACCACTGATTTTTCATGTTTGAAATGTTTAGATAAATTCATTTGTCATCGCAAGTAAGAATGCGTTTAACAAAGCGATCATCTTTCGGCAGGGCAAGAAGGTGTTTGCACACTTCTCTACTCGACCTTTCGCTTGAATCTCGTTAAATTCATAGAACACTATAGTGTCTTTAGAATATCCAAGGAAGTCCGATAATTGGGGAGTGCTGGTACTGTGTTGGGTTTCTATTGCTTCCTTTGTACCCTCAATATCCCGTAAAGATGAACGACCAGAGCGCAAATGATCTACTCGTACTAGCATCAACTCTCCAGGATTAAGACGGTTAAACTAACGATTAGCCGTTCGCTCATTGACGGTATCTTCTTCAATTTCACATATTTTCATTGCTCCCGCAACAGCTTTACAGTAACGGCTTTTATTTATAGTAATCTGTTAACGATATATGAATTTCGTATCTAGCACATTTTATTATGAAAACGTGTTGTCCAGTCAATCAACACGGACAGCGCCATCAAAAAAAAGAAAAACAGTTGCACTTTTCATAAAACTAGAGCCTTGCCGCAACAAATTTTGACATGTATAAAAAGAACCGTATAAATTTCAGTTATAAATACCGACATTACTCATGAGACACCCTCAGCAAAACACACTGTCACCTGTCACAATCGGGATATCAATACGAACCTTCATTAAATCGATCAGAAAGGAACGAACCATAAAATGCATCGACCTCATTTCCACATTCACATCGGCCCTGTACCGGTAAAGTAAGAATACGACGCTGGGAAATAAATCATTTCCTTGCTTTTGTCAACAGCACCGAGCGAGTGCTCGATATGGACCGAGATGTAGGAAGCGGCATATATTAATATCGCCGTCGGTGTTCCTGTGTGCCACCACTGTAATACATGTGTCGTACCATGCGCCGGTTTAACCTCCACGCGATCCCCACACTGTTTTGGGCCTACTCGACTGTCGCCATACGAGAGACCTCGCCTACGGTCGCCGGCTGTAATTAGACGAAATAATTTAAAATCGAGTCGCTGACGCCGTTCACCTTGTAGCGGGCGCATGTCGCTCGACATTCTATAAATGATTATTTATTATTTATAAAGATACTGCTTCAGTCGTTTGTTTCGATTATGATATGTGTAAGTTACCATATTATTATAAAAATATTGCCCGGTTTTTAGGGTTTCGTACGTGACTCGATAAAGAAAAAATAAAACGCCTTATATGAGCCTTGCATCGGTTTGTCTATACGTGGGTTAAGAACATTTTTATCAGAAACGGCTTGAGAGATCAAATTGAATTAATGTTGAATGTGGCGTACCTGAACCGTAAATTTAATTTAAATAAGAATAAATAAATATATAAACACTATTTATTACGCATAATATTGAAAAATGTTACACGATAATTAGATAATCATTATTAGAAATAAGATTACGTGATTTATTATATAAGGTCGGATAAAAAAGGTTTTGCGTATCTTATATACACATTCAAGATAATTTTTCATAACATTTTATTTACATTTATTTATAATATGTATTTACCATTTTCTTCAACAACTTGTCGCCATTTTGTAGGTAGTGACATAATCCCATTGCTGTAGAAATTTAGGCACTTCTGATCAAAAAACTGCGACAAGTTGTTTTAACAGTTCTCTTTTGATGTGAACCTAACAATACCTAAAGAATTCTGAAGAGACCAAAACCGGTAAAAAACTACGAGTGCAAGGTTAGAGCTGTATGGTGGATGCAGTAACACTTTCCAATCAAACTCTCTCAATATTTACTGAGTGGCTAAAAATGTGTGGTCTGACATTATCATGCTGAAAAACCACACCCTTTCTGTTGATCAATTCCGGCTGTTTTTTCCTCTACTTCTTACTTGAGTCTTATCAGCTGTAGGCAATAGAGATCCGAGTAAATGATTTTTCCCGGATATAAAAGCTCATAATGAATGATGTCATTTCAATCCCACCATACACATAGCATCAACTTATTGGGAGTTAATCCGGGTTTCGCTATAGTTTGTGTAACTTGCTTGCCTTTTGACCATGATCTTTATTACACATTCTTGTCGTAGGTAACTCATTTTTCATTACCACTGATCATTTTTTTCAAAATCGGTTCGATTTCATTACGTTTCAATACAGAATCCCAAATGAGTACACGATTCTTTAGATTTCTTTAAATGAGCCCGTGTGGGACCCAAGTATCGACCTTTTTTGCATGTCTAGTTTTTTTTAATAAGACAAAACTTTTTCTTGGTTAATACTCAGCTTTTCAGCTATATAGTAACAACTAATATGCTGATGTTATTCTACTTTTTCCAAAATGGCATCAAATCTATCCGTAATAGGTCGACCAGAGCAAGGTTCATCTTTGACATCAAAAATTCGAGACTGAAAACGCTTGAACCAATTTTTTCAGCTACCCTTACCGACACCGCATTAGGTCAATAAACGTTACAAATTTTTTTCGCGACTCGTGTTGCATTATTCCCTTTCTTGTAATAAAACTTCAAAATGTATCGAATTTCTACGTTAGACTCGCTCATTTCGGTGGACAGAAAAACAATAGAAAAATGGCGACACAGAGTTTTACTTTTTATTTTCCTTTTAAAATGTCATATATATTTAATGGCACCGAAACTAGCCAGATACAAACAGCACAATCGATTTTACTGCAATATTTTTCTTATGAAATATGGAAAAACTTTTTTCTGGACCTAATATAATAAAATATTTTATACGTAACTAATTGTGTATATGTATTTATATGAAATTAAATTGTTCTATGTGTATTTATATAATACTATGTTTATTTATTCTTATTTATACTATTTACGAATCGAATACTTAGTCTATCGCCTCATATTGCTGTAAAACATTAAAGTTTCCGATTTGCCGCAATGATTATTATAACCTAGGGCACTTCCTAGTGATTCACAATCTTGTGCAGCACGAAGGAAAGTTTTTGGAACAATCAAGCAAATAAATGAGAAAATTATTGATATCAAATCTCATATGGAGATGAATCGATATTACGTATACAAGGACACTGACCACGGAACTGGATACAGGGCGCGATCCGACATGCACTCGATCGCTTTTGTAGGACTGAATATATCCAAATAATATCAAAGTGATTAAAACACGGATACTTAAAGGCTTTCCTTTAATATAAAACCGCCGTTCAATGCACAAATATGCAGCGCGTGAATGCGCCGGAGAAGTGGACGCGAAAGCGTGCGCTTGAACTTTGCGACGACCTTCGCTCGACCTCCTCCTCTCTTCCAAGATGGTAATTAATGAGGCGGTACGATTCGACTTGTCTTTCATCGTACAACCAGCCGTGCTGGAGTACCACAGTGCAATGAATACGTTTGAATATCGCTTTTGATGGCCATTTAATCCCAGAACAAACGCTGTGATCACTCTTAAAAAATATTCGATTCACGTGCCCCTTATCATCTCCATCAAAAGAAATAAGGTTAAATAACGTTTACATTAAATTTAATTTAATACTGAAAATAATATAATAAATATTTTTTAGTTCGACTGCTTTGATTTCGCGGTTCATCGCCTAACACTATTTGCTATGATAGGTGTATAGTTTGGAGCGTCAAACGTGTGTTTAATAACAATCGAGAAATGTATTTATATAAAATAACAACGGTTTTTTTTAACAAAATTAATAAGTGAGAAATTCATTAAACAAAAAAAAACATCTTCAGGGAAAGGCCACCGAGTAAACCTGTTCTCGTAAGTTCAGTTTTAAGATAACTCCGGACCGAGTTGATCGCGCAGGAATGCGGCCGAGGAACGGCGCGGCGGCGGGCGGCGGGGAGGGGGCGTGTCCAGATAATCGATACCGACCGGGAATCGAGTCTCGTACCACCGATTTAGTAGTCGGCCGGAGCGCCAACGCCGATTACGCGCCGATTCCGCGAAGCTATCGATGTATCTGTGCCGCATGTGACGCGATGATTAGAGCTTTTATGCGAATGGTAATGTTAGAAACACAACGGAAAGTTCTGGAATCTAGGGCTGCCGCAATCGTAACTGAACTGACACAAAACCGTACTTTCTTAGATTGCATTTTGCAAATTTTCACCTCGTTAATATTGATTCCTATTATTATTTTATACTATATTATTTATACGTTATCACATACATTTGATCTAACGAAAGGCCACATTTCGAATACCAAAGAACTTGAATAAAGTTACTGATGCCTTTTGGCTTTCATTGATGTTAGTTTCACGGTGGGTATGCCAGGTCGTACCGGGTCGAGAGCTGCCAATCACTCTAGAAATTGTCGTAAGCTTGTATTATGTTCAATTGTTTTTAACATATTGCTTCCAAAAATCTCCCATTTGAAAACTATTAATGCATCGAACGTCTCTTGTCGCTATTTACATTTTGTAAACGAGCGTTTCGAAGTACTTTCATGGTACGTCATTTTAAAAAAAAAAATGCATAGTTGGTCCGACCGCCTTGCTTGTTTCTAACTTAACCTAACAACTTCAACGACTTGAGATTTTATTACTTTATAGACATATTTAATTATAAGATTTGAGTATATCCTTGAGTAACAGAACTTTAGCGTTGTATTACGCTACTCTGGTTAAGTAAACTTACAGATAACGGTTAAGTTGGTTAAGTTAACAGAACCGCGGCCCTGGCGGTAAAATCGAACTCAGAGCAAACTATGTAATTTGTCCCGCAATGTGATTAAGTAAGAATTATTTAAAAGGAAACCGCTCACCTAATTATTCAAACGGCGCGCATGCGCTCACGCATCGGCTACACTTGTTGACCGGTAGTCTTGGCCGCCGGTTTTGAATGTCCCGCCGGCATTGACGGTCTAATGAAATTGTAAGACTCGTTTCGTTGAATATATCGTTCAATGTATACCTACATGCATGTTTTAAAACTGAATTGGAGCTGTGGCTGTACATTAGAGATATCTATGAGAATCGGAATTTAGCCCTCTTGATTCCACATCCCTATGGGAATCCAAAACAATGGTTTTAGAACTTTATTATGTCATCACGCAAAGACCACAGAGCGTATTTACATGGGCTTCTTACAATTTGGTAGCTTAAAGTTCCATTAAAAATTCAATTGTGTTTTATGCAGTTTTGCGATACTCCGCAGCTATGTCGCAGGCAAATTTTAATAGTTCACGAAGTCGTAAAAAAATCGATATTAATTAATAGCTAAGAACATTTTTTTTGGGGTTATTAAAATTGTGATATTACGATATGTAGATTTGCTCGGACTTAAAGTTTTTTTTTGTCTAAGAATGTAAGACTTTTAAATTAGAAATCATTATGAAAGATTTCAAAGCATTTCAAACCACCATTTAATACAAAAAATAATAAGGAAGTTATATATCTACTTTGCTGTTTGGCTCTAAATTAAAAGGAATGCTAAAAAATATACTAAATGTTGAAAAAAAAATTTCTTTTCATACAAAAAAAAAACAAAATTGAAGAAAAATATAATTTAATCAAAATAATAATTTCTGTTATGATAGCTATTTAAAATTTTACACAACTTTTAAAATCTCACGACAAATATAATAGGCCTGTTTCGCCATCGCTTTACGATCCTCAGAAATAATAAAATTGAACTTTAATATAAATTTTTATTAAACGCGGCATCCGCACAAAGCATTAGTTAGTTATCTGTATGCATTTTACATTCAGAAGTCACTGAATACATTAACATACATTATACAGTGGTTGCGTACATATCCATTCGCTGAAGGTATGAATTACAAAGGAAAAAAAAATCGTGTAAATTGCAAAACGTCCGTGTTACGTCGGCAGTTCAACATTTCAACCTTGAGGTAGACGACTTCATGTTTACCAAGAACTCGTCCGTGTTTGCGGATTGCGTGTGCGCAGCGATGTTTGCACTCCGTTCGCGCATTTCCATTAAAACGTTGGTATCCTCTGTGCAAACTCGAGAACGTTCATTACAAAATCGCGTTATCTTAAAAGAATTAACCTACCTAGTAAATTGTTTTGCCTTCAAATAAATTTATCATTTTTCGTCCTTAATTCATTGTGAAGAATTAATATTTCCCCAACCATTGATGATCTCTGGTTGTGTTGTTTGTATCTAGCTAATTTTAGTAGAAAGTAAAAACGATATCTCGCCATTTTTTTTTGTCCACCAAAATGATTGAATCTAACGTAGAAATTTAACACATTTTTAAAGTTTTTTATAATAGTAACAAAAATACGACTAGACATTTTGTTCGTTGTATACTTATATATAATAGTAAACTTAGGTCCGTTCACAACGCTTGCGGGGTATTTTTGCATGCCTCATAAGTGGAGCCCTGAGGTAGTGCTCTACTCTCGCCTTAGAAAAATCGATCTATTTTTTGTTAAAATTTTTCATGTTACTCATAATGTACTTATAGACTTATATAAATGTACTCATGACAAGAAAAAACGTTCGTACTAATACATGTATTTGTAAATATTGAACGACTGCTATGAGGCGTGCTCTGGATTTTCCAAAATTTCTATTTATTATTACCATCCATTTTTTTAATTATTATTTCACGCTATATCTTCGCTTACAGCTTAAAACAACAGTCAATTTTTAAGAACACACACGCCCACAATCCTTAAGATCGAGGGTCGTAACAAATTCGAGATCCTTATGTAACAAACTTAACGTCGCTGCGTTACCTAACAGTCGTGCGAATAGCATCTTGAAGATATTATCGACAAATACACATTACATATTTTTTTTGTTATTATTTTAAAACTCACTTTTACGCAATCAGCGACCGCTTTTGTCGCAAAAAAAAAAAAAAAGAAACAAGAGTATAGTTCAAGTCATCCTTCGTCGCCGCGTTTTAAAACTATCGCGTATCCTACGAGAGCCTTGACTCGTTTTGATCAATTACAAGTCTAGATTCGAAAAAAAAAAACACAAAGAAAAAATGAAAACAGTTTCTCTCGACCTAGATCGGTAAGCGATAGGGCGACATTGAGCGACGCTATCTGTCGTCGGCGATCTTGTAATTGCGTTCTTGATAGCGCCACCCCGCTACGGATATGTGTCAACATTTGTGGTATACAATTGAATACACAAACGAGTCTCGTGTGCCGAGATGCAATCCAAGGAAATGAAATTGAATGCTTTTTTACGTTTTACAGTAGTTCTAGAAAAGTATGTTCCAGTTATCTTTTATAAGTAATTTGATTCCGGCCTTTCAGACGGAATTGTACAGCTCCGTTGAAAAAATATTAGTGAAGGAGTGGCCTTTGAAAGGCCTCTCATAAAAAAATCGATTCGACGTATTGCGTAATGAGAATCGCGATTTCTGCATTTTATAAGCTGAAAAATACTAAATGTCAGTCGACCCCTGCAACCTGCAAAGGCGCTTCTAAATAGTGTTTGACGAAATTGGAAACGTTAATTTTTAACTATCACTTCATCGGCCTGCAACTTATTAAGAGCCGATCAAAATAAATAATTTTTCAGAACCCACAAAAACATTACATCGAACATCTTATCCGTACTTTTTTTAACATTTCCCACTTGTAACGCAAACGAAACAACCAGTCAAAATCATCGCTAGATCGAAGCCATTTTACAAATCCGGTTACGCGGCAATTTATTAACCGACTTTATTAAAGCATTAGCGATCGACGGCGCGCCCGTTTTGTCTTTACGAAACCGTTTCATTTCACGAGCCGCAGCGGTCGTAGGTTTACGACACGTGTTTCGGCGCGCGAGGGTTGGGCAAGTGTTAAGAGATCGAAATTGCGAATCGATTCGTATGTGAAAGCAATTAGTGCTGTATATATCGGCGTGGAGAAATAACGATTTCGTTAACCGGTTATGTGTATGTTGCTTCAGTTACCGTAAAAATGAATCGATCGTTAATTCAATTAAATGTGGATAAAATAACAAAGTCAACATGATTTTATAAACACAAAGAATTAAAAAATCTTATACGATTAAGTTTATCATCCAAAATGTTTTCAACTCGATTGCAAATATGAAAAGCATTATACAGTGCAATACACTAGCAATGTACATTCAACATAAAAAAGGGATCATCCATAAATTACGTCACACGTTAAGGGATGGGACGGGGTCAACAAAGTGTGACATCGTGTGACAAAAAGGAGGGGTGAGTCATAAGCTTTGTGACGTCTCATGTATAAAACTAAAATATTAAAACTCTAAACTAATTGTAACGAAAAATTCGCTGTGCCTACGGTGACGCTCTTCGTGAATTTTCTAAAATATTTGAATTATTGTTGACTTTATGAGAATTCATTCCAAATAGAAATTTATAAGTAAACAATTTTGTAAGTGCTGTTTTATTTTAGTAGTTTTTAAATTTAATTTCGTAAAATATACGACGTCACATCTGGGGCGGAGTGTGTCGTAGAAATGTGCCCACTTGTAAAATGGACTCGTGGAGGCTCTAAAAATCATGAAATTCCGGTGGGAATTTCATGATTTTTATGGCGGCTATTCATAAATTACGTGGTGACGTAATTTATGAATGGCCTCAAACAGGCAGTTAATATTATGGAAATATTGTTTGAATTTAAGATATCTACAGAAATTAATTAAAAGTTCAAACTAGTATCAGCATTTATCGAAGTCCACGTTTTTATTATATTGTTGTCGTAACAACCATTTGATTTATACATAGAAAAATATAACTTTAAAATGATAATAAAATATTAAACTGATTCAATACATAACCTCACCTTAATCAGAATTATTTAATTACGATTCGAATCATACCTAAAAACAATTCATTATTTTTCTGATTCAATGACATGATTTTTTGCGTTCATATTTGCAGGTTCGAGAACCGAAGACGAAAGGTAAAGAGCTGCCGCCCCCACTCACCTTCGTAGTGGTTGTCCTCCTCGTCGTGCTGCGCCGCGAGCTGCCGGCAGAGGTCCTCGTACTCCGCCCAGTAGGCGGCCAGCACGGCGGGGTCCGGGGCCCGCGCCGTGGCGCCCCCGGCCGGCGCCATCGCGCGCGAGATGCGCACTTCCGGCGACTCCTGCCAAGAAAAAGACGCGCCCATTTTGACTAATTAAACCGACACACTGACGAAGAGAAAGTAACTCTTTCTTTGATTACAAATTATAATCGCAGCAATACTCGATATCTACGATATGTTACAAAAATCAAATATGCTTATTAACTTTTTTCATGAAGAAACGAAGTTTTGGAGAAGGTAAACGTTTGCTGTCTATTCACTAAGATATAGAACTCCTCTTAGGTATCATCAGCTCTTGCTTAATGTAGGTCACGCGTAGGTTAAGACACAGCGTAAGGTGATTTTAAGTCGCAATACCATTAAAGACTTCCTCGGATAATTATATGTATGATGTTTTACCTTTGAATCAGATTGAAATATGACTGTATAATTGCGATAATAAAGCTAAATACGGCTGTTTGCATGTATCTAGCTATGCGATACCTTATTACTGTTAATGACATGCGTCCACTGCATTTGTTTGGAAATATGTTTCTTTATTGTTTTATATCGATAATTTACAATATTGATTTGTGACCGTATGCTATAATTGCACGACGACATACATGCCCATTTATCTCTGATATTTGATATTGTTTTATTGCATCAATAGTCATATAAGTTAATACAAATGTCACTAAAAACAATAACGGTAATTGAAAAAAATCATTTATCTGCAGATTACAGTAACAATTTATGTTTCAGGATGACGTCACAGTAGAAATGTCTGGAAGTCTTACATCTTATTTTATCCTTATTAAAAAAGGGCTTATCTTAGTTTAAAAAAAATGTTTTATTTTCTCTCTTATTATTATCATTCGTATAACTAAATTTATTCGGTGCGTACAAACGCAGCCGCACCTCACGAATAATATTGTGTTGTACAAATATGAAAGTGAAATTTACGCACTAAATTACTGGGTGCCCGGTCACCGGATAGAGCTCATAGAAAACGTGCCTTCGAAACGCACGGAAAACTTACAAAATCGGTTTCATTATTTTAGAGACAATGGCGTTCCCATTGCGCAAGATCATGGCGCCCACGATGATAGATAGCGCCGAGCTAATAAATGGTACCTACGCTCCGATACAAACTAGCTCGTTTGCGTAATCGATCCCGTAAGCATATACTAATCGAAGTTTACATGAGTATCGATAGTTCACAACTCGATTCATAGCCCATGTTACTTCACTATTCGTAGCCTTCCAATAAGAAAAAAGTCTCAGCAAGTAGCTCTTTTTTAATTTCATCATGTATAGTCAAAATTATTACAAAACCATTGATGAACCGGTTTGGTAAGAAGTTGAGCCGCTCATGCTCATGGATATTTGTCTTCTAAATATACGGAAATTATATAATACCTTTTTTTTTACTGAGTGATTGTTTAATAATAGTCTTAAATCTATATAGGGATAAATCTTGTATATCCATGGGTACCCTATTGAACATGCGCACACAGTGCCCTCTAAATTAATTTGTGAGTTGCACAGTCGACTAACATGTAAACACAGTTTATTTTTTATTTCTGGTATAAACTGAGTTTACGTCGATTACTATTTTTTAAAACATTTCTAAATTTTTTTTACATGTAATAACATTTTATTATAAAATGCATTTAACATATAAATCATATGAAACAAATTTTCTACAATCACTCACTATTTATTCCATACTGTTTGATATTAATTCTACAGATATTTCTACTATGCGATACGTTTTAAAGCTAATAGACTGTATGTGTTTTATGTAATGAATATTTACATTATCATTGCTACCGAGCTTTGTGCGAGATCAAAATGTCTGCCAGCCAGTCTTTAATTCACTGTAAATCAAATTAATTTATAAATAGACGTTTGTCATACCGCAGTAGCCTTTTTAAGAATCTATTGTTGGTTTTTGGAACGAAGTTCCATGACGCGGCTTGCGGTAGGAGGCCGGTAGAAATTGTAGCATAACGAAAAAGCGGTAAGGCCCTCTCTATGCGACTTTCTTTTTTCCTAAGACATTAAAGAAAACTCTTTGATTTTATTCCTCACTTCGATTTTTTTTCGGTCCCGGAGAGTATTAAATTTTAAGCTTTCATTCAAATCGGTATTCAAAAGAATAAACAAATATCACAGATATATAGATTCACTGACATCCATTAATATATTAATTTCATACAAACCAGTAGGTGTCGGTCGCTTGAAGTTTGGCCTTTCTTTAATATGCACCAAAAATCTGTCTACATTACATTTTCTGGGGCGGTCTTTGCCAACCTTTCATCGCACACAATCGCTCTATTTGTTACGCCAGCATGGTTTCATTCATCCAGTGACGTATTTGTATTCGATCACCGCTACATAGTTCTTACTACTCTGTAACACTCCAATCGTTAGATACGACTACACCGATCGCACTAGTCCTATAACCGTCTTACAAAGACACTCCACAGATACTGCGCCGGGATCGCGCATTCACTGCGTTATTTCTACTTTCACATTTATTTCGCCGCATCCAATTTTAAATTGCCTTGCAAGTTTTTGCACGAATGACCCTAAGGATACATCGCGTCAACCAAATCCACCAATAGAATGACATACCGTAACTAATACCCCACGAAGCAATTATTACAGGAGATATCAATTTTACAAAGCCCCGAAATTGTAGGCGATTTAATGCGTGGACGCCGGCGGCCGACCCGCGTCATTATCATCATTATTCACCCATGAAAATCTCCCCGCAGCCGGCCGGCGGTCCGTCCGCCGTCCGTTTTTTGTCGTCGATCGAAAACTAGTTTCGGCGCGGGCGCTGCGTGTGCGCAGCCGGCTGTCTAGCGCCGACCGCGCCGTGGTCGTGTACAAATTATGAATTTTCAAGGGCCCGCCGCTCATGATGACCGGATATCTCGTTCGACCGTGAAGGAAATCGTTCGGACGCAAGTATGATTTACCCGAATAATCCGTTATGGAGAATTGAATTTGTAGTTCTACTTTGACTCTATTTCAAACGATGATTAGATTTTTTTACTCAATACTGTTTAAACCGTTCGCCATTACATAAACATAAATGCATATAATAAAAATATGACCCTTATTTAAACAAGGCAAATATGTTAACTTTTGCTCTTTTCCATTTCAATTTCCGTCTCATATATCAAAATTCTGATTCGGATGGTCTTAATTCAGTCTTATAATGTCGACTATATTATTATTTATTGTAACATAAGTATGAATTACAAAAAGATATAAAGAATCACGTCTTTAAAACGAACTAAAAGATATCAAATAATTTCTTTTTGCTCCATACAAAAATAAATAATTAAACACAGATGCTATATCAAATTTAATATAAATATTGTAACGAGAGAGTAATAGTACGATTTTCGATCACAATCAAGTTTTCTTCTCCCATCGAACCCAAAAAAACTACGGCGACGCACTCCGCCAATTTGAAACGTGACCAGTGATATAACCTAATGCTTTTGTACAACCTATCAAAAATTACAATATCACCAAATACGGGATCACACGGCAAAGCGAAACGGTTCCGATAGTGTTTATTCTACGACAGAAACAATGAGAAATGTGCGTCGGCGACGGCGCCACTTGTTTCCACACCGGCCCGATGAATGAGGGGCGAGTGTTCAATGGGCCGGGCACGTCGACTCGCGCTCGTCGCTGATCGGTGTTATAACCGGATTATTTGTGTTGGCCGTGGCTTCTCTCGTATGGATCGCTTGATCTTTCGCATCGATCTTATTATGGTCTAGATCCAAATCCCTCTACATCGGTCTCGATCACGAATCGGCTCTCGCAGCGGAGGTAAGATTGTTAAAGGTATAAACATTTAAGCGCTAATGACTATAAATACGAGAGTGGGCCGGGGGAGAAATTTAAAATGATATCGAGGTCGAAATTAAGTGTGAGACCGGGATCGGAACTAAGAACCTTACGGTAATCGAAATCAAGAGAAGCGCTGCGATCCGAATTGAGAATTGGACCGGTATCGAGATTTAGATCAAGATCGATCAATATATAAGATGAATGAATTCTACGACCACACGACCACGAGCTAGTCACCCGTAAAAGGACAAAATTAGAATTTTTTTGGTTACTGTAGCCACAACTTACTGTAGCAATTTAATTAAAAATGACAAGTATTATAAGAATAAGTACCTTTATATATTTCTATAAAATGTATTAAATATTAATGGACTAGTTGTACTATTTAGTATATGATGTTATATATTTTTCTTCCAATGAGTAGTTTCTTTATATTGTGATAAATAAACCATGTTCTGATCTTAATGTTAGAATAGCTGATCTATCAGCGAGTTCCACTAAAAGATAAAATCTGTAATCATTAATTAACGTAACATTTGACAGACAATATTTGGACAATCTGATAAATCTTAACGGTTAACTAATTGCAATTTCCTTTTGATGCGACCCGCCGTGTATAAGACAAAAAAACTTTTCGCTACATTTTGATAGTAAATCCAATGATACAATACGTTTTATTTATTGGTCGAAATCAAATAAATATCTCTACATACTACCATAGTTTAGCATATATATAATATTATTCCATTCGCCATAATTTTTCACAATACTACATAATTAGTACTCACGGTTGTAAAGGCAAATAAATAATTTAGTTTGTCTTTGGTTTTACGACACTTTCAATTATGAAAACAGGAAACATTTATTGAAAAATCGCCGTCAGTCGGTACGTCATTCACGTCTAATCCTTTGGAGTCGAACAAAAACTTACTAGAACTAAAAATTAAATACAGATGTCACAGTAAACTAATTATAGACGTATTTAACAGTGACCTCACGCGTCGCCGGCGCAGGATTCACCGAGCTCACGCGGCTTATGTCTATAAAACATAATAATATTATTGATTTACGTGTGTTCAACGTATTTCCTGTTGGCCCAGTAACGCACACTTGTGAATCATTATCGTGAATATTTCACTGTCTTGTAAAATCTATTAAAAACATTTGTGTCGCTTTAATCCGAACACCTTTTTTCATGGGAGCATAAGAGAAACGGCCAAGTGCGAGTCGCGTCAGGCGCAGTGTAGCGTTGCCTAGGTGCCGTCACAACGCATGCGGACTTAGAAGGGGGGCTTTTGAGTTCACGGCTTGACCTCTGATAACGTCTAAAACCGGACCCACGTAGGACGGGTTTTAAAAATATTTTTATATTTACATAATTTTACATGGTTTATAAATTTATATTTACTACCTAATTTATACAACCAACAACGTAATCTAAGTATACAGGTAATTTTCGATGAATTTTGTTCGAAATTTTGCTTTTGACTTCAAGTACGACTATCACTCGTCAACTTGTAGGTATTGCCTACTTAGCTGTGATGGATTTTTTTTAATTCGTTATTATACCACTATGCCAAGAATTTTTCACATATCTAAGAATAACCTTTGCCCGGTAGGTCTGGAGGGAATCTTGACTCTAATAAAAATTAGCACTTTAAAGCTTAATATATCGCAAACCGATTCTTAAATCGAAAAATGGTTCTCACAATGTTTTTAACTAAGCTAGCCAACGATATTCCGCACCATGGGATAGACGAGAAAAAGAAATCCTACTTTACTGTAGAGGAGGTATCATCATCATCATCATCATCGTCACCATTGCTCAACCTTCAGCCAGTCGCAATGACTGAAAGGGTCAAGTCCCCATATACTGAAGGGAGCGTACTTATAGGGGCCTGCAGGTGTTAGTCTGGATTAGGAGTGACGGGAGTGTAGAGCCAGCCGGTGTATGTGCAACCTTTAGCCAGAAACTGGATTAAGGATAGGTAATAGATACTATAATGTGTCAGTAAATATAGCAAAGGGCAAGTTTCTTCCGTTTGTCTTCCGTTCTCCGTTTTCTTTGGTTGGTGAAAAGCTTTCAACGTATTTTTTTTACCATTTTATTCTACCATTTTATTGGCGGAATTGATTGTGTATCCATACCAAATTACAGTTCTTTGGTGCAAAGAGTTTTTGAGCAAAGCCGCGAACAGACGCGTAACAAACAGACAGTCAAACGGACCGACGGATAGACACGGTGAAACTATAAGGATCGATTGTTGATTCGGAACCCTAAAAAAATAAACTCCGATAAATTCTATAAGAAAATTTGAACTTTTAATTTGTTCCTGTAGAGATACTCGTACACAGTTCAGAACAGGCACAACCATAGAAAAGCACAGAAACATTGCAGAACTACAAGAGAATAACATCCATTTAAGTTAATACACATATATGACATTATCTATAACTGAAAATCCTTCCGTCTGACGTCACAGACCGCTTTTTAAAAACTAGGCGGTTCGCTATCGAACCTTTAATCATGAAAATGGGGACTAAACGACATAAACCGGTTGGTTTATCGGGATCAATGCTGCCGCGCGCGCCGCCTGATTGTGGCACTCGACGTTCACCAAAAATCGAGAGTCTATTTATAGACGACATCTGCTATGGGACGTCCGAATCACAGATAAGATATTATTATGTATACACAAATTGGTCGTTTAATTTTGGATACCATCGAAAATAATTTTTTGTTGACTTGGATGACGATAAATTATTAACATTTTTTGGTTCAGTTTTATATAAATTTGTTTTTTTTTTTTAATTCGTATGTGAAAATACTGACAAAAAGTGTGACAAAACGGAAATTGTTGAAGTGTTACAAAGTTTTGGAACGTCAGCTGTTTACTCTCTCAACCAAAATCTAAATTAAAATATTGCTTACATGTTTCTGTCTCGGCAATAGAGTAGTAAAAAGCTGACAATGCAGACAATATCTTTGACCGATAAAAATGGATTATAAGAAGTATAAGTAATTGTGTTTAAAAAGTGTATTCATGCTAAATTAATAATTTTACTTCATTATTGCAAACTTTACCCATTATTATATACCGAATATAAATGTTACGTGTTAATAAGTCACAAACGAAACAAAACATGTTTTTATTTAAATTAGGTGACAGTTCGGGTTTCAGGATGATATAGCTTTCATATGCGGATTCAAGAAATTGAATGTTTGTTTCTACATCTCAGATGTACCTTTTTCGAATGAACACGGCCAAACAAAAGACCCGCAATGGAGTCATGAAACGGAGCAAAGGTATTCCGATATTGGGGGTCCACAATAATGATTAAAATTTGACCGTACTCATTGAGAAGACGACCGATCTAGCGGTAGTCGCGAGACAATCGACTGGCAAAGTTTCGATCACAGCCCGTCGCCGGCGGCCGCAGCGCAAGGTGAGCGACGGAACGCGAAAGCCGGAGCCGCGCGCGCCGCTGATGTCACCGCCGGTTCTCAATTTTCAAATGATTCATTTGCCGGTCTCATCTCGTGAATGGAGATCACGGCGACTATGCGCACGATTATATTCGCTGATTAATCTGTTAATCACGCGACTAGATCCAGCAATATTCGACAATGAATGTGACCAGTTATTCGTAGTGTGGATATCCATATATTAGAGATTGAAAAAAAAATGTGTACGAGTAACGAGAAATTTAAAGCGATTACAAAAAAAAACCCGTTACGATATCTTAAAATGTGCATTCTTTATTTTTAAGATTATCTGTGACGATAAAAACGATCTTTTTAGATAAACGACTTACATTAGTGTCGTTTCAAATTATATGCATTAATTGAACGCAAAGCAATTTATAAAGTTGTTCGATCTATATCTCGAAATAACGAATGTTTTGCCCATTAATAATATGTACGTCAAGGATGTGTTTGATTCTTCAATGAGGAAAACTCCAATATAGTTCTGTTTGTTGGTTGGTTTTGCACGAGTAGTTCTGCTTTTTATTCTATTACTTTTAGATTTATTGGCATTTAAAATCTATCACATACCACGAATAATACGTCAATCATGAATTTTAAAAAAATGCACAAATAATAGAAAAATTATAAAGTAACAATTATTTAAATTTAATTATCATATTTCATGATTATGATAACTTAATAAATACTACATACGAATGTTCATTTATTATCCTTAAAATATAAATCCCCAGCCCACGTAATTTTATAACTATCTTCACCGGATGTTTTGTTATTTTAGCATTGTTAAACTTGAAATCAGACAAGACACAAACATCGCATGACCAAAAAAAATCGAATAGAGCCGCAAAACTTTGAAGTACAAAGACATTTATTAAGGCTTTCAAACGGCATGAGGATAATAAAACACGGTGAGGTGTAAAATTTCCGAGAACAAACCTCCAGTCACGAGCCGCGAGAGGGTCGAGCACCTCACGAGCCTGCGCCGGAGGAAACGTGGCGGTGACGTCACTGCGCCAGACCCGACGCTTGAGCCGATCGCATACATCGAGCGAAAAAAGACACACCGGGTAAGTGCGAATAGAACTCGCATCCTGAAGGCTCCGCACAAAATTATGTATGTAGATATTTAATCCACAGAAAACATCGATTAATAACATTTGAAAGTATTTTTTTTTTATTCGTCATCCATACTTTGTTTACATTGTTTAGAGTTTGTTTGTTTATTACATTGTTTAGAGATGGAGCGGTGTTAGAGTGGGCGATTATGATTAAAAGGGAGGGGATAGAGGAAAATATGGTGCGGGAGAGCGCGCTAGAGCGGGAGCGAATGAGAGAGAGATAGAGAGAGAGTGTCAACAACACGACAGCAACTATATGATTATTAACAATGGCAAAAAAAACAGCAAATTGAAATGAACGATAGAGCCTTAACACTTAGTCTTTTATCAGTTCCACGTCCTATTATTGTTTTAATACAAATGTGATGCTTTGGGACGATGTTTGGTTGTTTGTACGTCAATTACACATAAACGGTTGAACGGATTTAGATGAAATTTAGCATACAGATATAATTTTTCTGGATTATAAGCATGACTTTTTGTATCGCCCCCTAATGCATTCCTGTGCAATAATTTACAAAATAATGGAATCGATATCGAAAGCAGGACGGATATGAGGATCGAGGAGCGATAGGGCGATTGGAAAAGAGGAGGGCGCAGGGTTAATCAAGGCCGAATCGGACCTAACTGTTAAATCTAAATTTAAATTGAAAACAGGATAGCATCGATATCAGTGATAACAAGAATATTCGATATAGAAAATGAGGGATTAATTATATATCTACGTGGGCGGAGCCGCGAGCAAAAGCTAATGTAATTATAATCAGAAACTCTCTGTATGTAGTGTGGACGAGTCCGGTAGGTGCTCCTAATACGGACGGGAAAGTGTAGACGTTTAGCTTTTCCGTTCGCAGCTCATCGTGAAGAATTTAAGAGAGAATGAAAAGGTTCTATCTTATGCATTGTTTTATTCATTATTATATGTTACACCTATATGTAATTTTTGAATAACAATTGGAGAAAAATTTAAAAATCTGCTAATCTACGCAGTATTCTTACTGGGTTGTGTCATTCGGTATTGTTTTGTATTTTTGTGATTGCGTGGGATGAAATTAGAAAAGAGCTCGAATTTCTTGAGGGAAAACTGTTTTGCAAACGAATAAGAAAACGATAAATTCATAAAATACTATGACGTATTTCAAGTTTTATTTTGCGACATATGAAAAAAGGTATTTTGAGTTTGAAATAATGTCTTATTTATATCTTAATCTTATTAATGTAATGAACGCGTAATATTCATTATTTTTATCAAAATGGTTGTCTTAAAATGATAATAACGGTTTTTATCTTAAAAAGATCTCATAATTCTGAATACAACGCATTGTCCATTCATTCGATTTATTTATAGTCCCACGTGTGATACAAATAGCTAGCTAAAATCGTTGGTCTCATACAGTTTGGATTAATTTTTGAAACAGGCGCACATCAGGCACGTAACGCTTAAACAGGGTCAGTGCACTTTCGAAAATTTTAATCATCTCATGAACACATTATCATAATGCAGACACTCTCGAATAATACAATCCTTCCAAAAGTCAGTCCGCAGCCAGAAAAGTTGTTGCATAACCCAATAAATAGACGGACGCGAGTCACCGCGCGTTGTGTAATATATTATTATTGCAAAATGCCTTTATACGACTTCGAAGCACTTTCCCCGGATTATAATATAACTAATTAGTTCTATTCAGCGGTTTTACGAGAGGCCGGCGGCGGACGCGCGCGACAGACGGACCCGCGCGCGTTCATATGTTGCACGTTTGTGATTTCGATGCTATATTTAGATAGGTCTATTGAGCGATGTATATATTTCCGATTGACATTTATGCCATAAGTTTAAACGGTGGCTACTGTAGTGACTTTTTATATCACAGAAATGTATGATTTGAGTTGTAATTTAAAAAAAAAGCAAATACGTGGGTAAAATGTAGAAAGACAACTGACACCCGGTCAGTAAGGAGGTTAGCTAACTGTCTGTCCAATAGTTCTGGCTTTGTGGCCGGTTGAGTGAATGTCTTTTATTTGTCAAATTTCAAAGCAGCTAGTCATTCACAATAAAATCATTTTAAATGAACTGTCTTATATGTATCGTAGTACTTACGTACTATATGATTTAGTAGTTAGTGCTAATTAATTGGTGTTAGTACTAAACATTAGTTATGACAAAGACAAAAATTAACAAGCACAAAGCACTGAAATAGTCTAATTAAAATTACTAGTAATCGAATTTAAATGAACACCGCAAACATTGCGGTGAGCAAGAGATGCGGTGTTCGCATTTGGATTAAACAACTCGTCGCGGCATCGGGTATTATATTCCTTTGAATTGGATTTTTTGTGCAGTTTGCGACTCATAAGTTGAAAGTGCAATCGAAAAGAATGTATTGGAGGTACAAATTGCGAGTATATAAATTAAATATATAAAAAAATATAAATTAAATAAAAACATTTTTGAATGTAAATTTTTGAATATAAATCAAATTGAAACATTGAATTTCTAAATTAAAACATAAACGGTATTGATGTTATAAAAAGATTACTATTGATATATTCGAGGAATAAAACAAATGACCGTACAATTGCTTATTAAATTAATAGAACTTATAAACGTAAAAAAAACTGCACAAATGCATTTGTGCAAATAATGAGATGTTTAAGGATTTAGTGAATTTGATTCTGATATTTTACAAAACTATATTTTTATTTTCGTACAATCAGCCCAAAATATTTAAATCCAATTATCATCTCAACTTTATACATTTACAAACAGCAACAAAATCAAATCGACAGGAAGTTTTTCGTTACCGGCCAGACTTGAGCCACAGAATTATATACACTAGAATTAGGGGAACGGTTTCAAAATCCCTTTAACATTCGATGATTCACACACACTACGATGCTGCTTTTACTACTTTTTTAATGAACATCCCAGGCCTAATCGGCTCACCTGGCAGTTTGGTTATACATTGCGATTAGCGAATCTGCACTGGCCATCATCATACCGCATTCCAGTCAATCTCTAGCGGAGGCGGGCTCGAAGTAAACTCGAATATATAAAAATGGAAAGGATTTTGAAACTTCCAACCTACAATTTAGTCCCTACATAGTCCCAACGTGAATCAGATGCGCGTCGAGGCTTCGACGCGTGTTTGAAGATTCTAATGAAGCTTTGTAACGCCGGCGGTCTTTATATTCGTCTCTAAAACGACTGGTAATTGAAATCTGCACACAAGGTATAGAATAATAATCGATGGTACAGCCTTATACGGGATCGCGCGCGCATCTCCTGCGTCACATATGTGCGTACGCGTAGTTCAAAACTGCATATATACCTAGAGACAAAACGACAGCTACACCATAAGGATCGTATTGTGATTATAACAAAAAGAGAAATAAAATGAAGTATATATAACTCAGTTCTTCATAACGACAAACTGTCTTCCGAACGAATGGTTTAAGTGTCAATTCGAAAAAAAAGTTATGATGTATTTCCAGTTTTATTTTATAACTTATGAGATAAAGATATTTTTTCAATTTCAATTTGTAACTTAAAGCTGCAATAAAATCTATTAATAAGTACAAAACTACACCATAACATAGACCGCATACTACACGTTTTATTATATACATCTATTAATGTGCTTGTATAAGAATAATTAATATGTAACCTTAATGTTTTTTTGGTGGCATTTTATCAAATTCATGGAAGCCTTTCTTTGGAAAATTCTTAATAAATAGAAATACCGGCGACACTATGAGAACATCGAAAATCGACGGTTAAGGCGCTCGCCGAGCTACCAAATGGATTGTTTGATGTCAACGCAACACTCCTACGACAATTTGTCTGCGTTCGAGAATAGACCACGGTACTGCGCCAATAAAATGTCTCTCGGCTTCGCTTTAAGCATTTCTTTTTCCACGATCATGAGGAATAATTACGTTTTCAACATGAGCGATATCCGCTCTGATGCACTCCGCCCGGCGCGCATTGTGTCACGTAGCCCGTAGGTGCAGCCGCCGGGTCGTGTCGTCATTCTACGAGAGTTGGATGCGTTTCGCTCGATCGAGGCTGTGTTCGCTTTATGGCTATTAGATCAGAAAGAATAGACGCAGTATCGATTTCACTGTTCAGAGTTGGTGACCGATAAAAATTTAAATATCACGCACGTACTCAAATTTTCCAAATCATAAAATATTAGAACTCAACAGTTTCAAATATTTGTGAAGTAAAATTGACCATAAAACAATTTTTTCATGTATTCATCGATATTTCAAATGGAAAAATTGGTGTAGTTCTTTTGTGACTTCACATTTTCGGATTTGGCTATGCAAATACTTTTATGCGTCATTTAGTGATATATTGCTATATATTTATTGTCATTTATTTTTTGTTTCCTTAGCCAGTTTAAGAATTAAAAATAACACGCTATTTGAATAAATAATAATAAAGGAAGCCAATTTAAAAATTATTATCACGCTTTTGAGAGACAATGTAGTTAGTATAAAGTAACATTTAAGTAACCATATAGTCGGTTTCAGAAAAGAAGTTAATATCAACCGTAACTTAGAACTCGAGTTATTTGAATCAATACAACACGCTATTTTGGAGTAATGACTAACCAGCATCTATCTGTGTGGGCAGAAAACAGAATGACGTTAGTGCCAGCGAACGTGACAGGAATTCACAGATCAGAACACGCAGCGCATCCGACTGGATTGTCAGCATTCGCTTCAATGAAGAATCGATTTTATATCAAATCGCTTTATATGCATAGCGGCACGGATCACGAGTACAAATGAATGTTTAGTTAAAGTACACATTTAGAAGCGAGCATGTCGTGACATAACTATGCCGACCACATTCCCCTCTTCGTAAGAAAGATTTTTTTATCAGGCAACACTTAGAACCGATTAAACTTGTGATCATTGATGTCAATAATGACATGAAAACTCCATATGGAATAAGTCAGAATGGAATCTCTTCATGGAACCGTGCATGGGTACGATTATAACGCTTCAGAGAGAATACATCGAATGTTTAGTTTCTCTACATTAAAAACGAAGCACGTTTAAAGCAACAATGTAAACGAAACGCGAATAGTATAAAGTTCACGACTGACACGCAATGTTACCCCTTATACGAAACTGTACATTTTGAATCCAACGCGAAATGGGGCGCCGCTGTGTCGTGTCAATTACTGATATATTTAGTTCAAAGTTTTTACAGACAGATGGCATCAATTTAACATCTTATTATATACATTATATTGATGTATATCACTACAACGCTAAACACGGTTCATTGATTTTATATTACTTGACAAGTTTTTTCTTAACGTAATTATAATGGTGACTCTAATTAAAAAGTTATTTGAGAAAATCTGTTCGATAGTTTACGACATATTTATTATGAGGAAAAATATGAAATTTATACATGCAAATATTTGGACAGGTAAGTACTATTTTAACACACATCTGTCACATTTTTCATTACATTTCAATACGGAGATGCACTATTATTGTAATAAATTTCAGGGATAATAAATACTTAGTTTACTCCAGATATGAAAATCCAAAATATACAATTCAAATTTAATAGATAACAGGCACGACAACCAAGGCAGTTTTTCATAGAGGTTCGTTAAAGACTTATTTACGTGTGCCTTTTGCCTAAGTTATTTAACGTCTTTAAGCAAAAACAATTTAATCCACATCATTACCTTGATCAAAATCGGATTTCACATTTCCAGATATTTTTTTAATTGTTATTTTCATAATAATATTAAGTCTCTCACAGCCCTAGGATAACTATTTAATTGTAAAATGGACTCTTAGAGACATGCAGCCTGATTGTGGAGAGAAATAAATTATTATTAATTAAAATATATATATATAATTTATTTACTGATTAAAATTAATATTTATATTAATATTTATTTACTGATTAAAAATAATATTCAATATTGTTGTAAACACGTATACTATGTGTAGAATATGTTAGAGGTAAACATTAATTAATATTTAAAATACGTAAATAAATGTAAATAATTAAATAGTGCTCAGTGTAAAATTATATTTCAAAGTCTTTTTTGTACAAAATATGAATATATAATTTAATGATATGAATTTTTCTGCAATAAATGTTATTTATTGATCTACAATTCTTTACTTTTATTATTATAGTTTATAATGTCAAAGAATACTTACGCACAATATATTTATATATATGATTATTCAAATTGGCTATTATATTATAAATCCAAGTTATGAAGGATCTACATAATTTAATCTATTCTGAATCTGAAAATTAAGAAAAATTAAAATTTCCGCGGTTTGTACAATTGTCAGATAAAAGTTGACAGAATGATACTATGTTATAACAAGAGGTTTAACATCCATCTTCATATTAAAAACTGTTTAATATGAAGGTTTAACATAAAAAAGAGGTTTAACATAAATTAAGCATACACCATAAATATGCATTATAATTTTTTAATAATGCTCCTAAAAAATAACTTTAAAAACGTTTAAGATTTTTAGTGATCCAAAAGAAAATGTGAGAGATTAAGCAAATTTGCTTTTATCGTACAAATAATCAACGAGAAAATTAAACTATATGGTACGTGAGTACTAGTTCAATAGGCAACCATATATAGTATTCTAAGTATAACGAAATCCGATTTGATAATAATGAATCAGGACACGTTTACAACTTAACTCATTTATCTATGAAAATCTAATCCAACCGGACGAATAAAATCGAATAAGAACTTAAGTCATTTGAGCATCAAACCTTCGAATTTCGAGCAGATCGAAGAATTAATACAGTTTACGACTTATTCAGCACCGCAATCCACTAACACTGCTAAGTCGGCAGTCGCGCCGGCAATCAGGCGCATCCAATAAAACGCGACAAACGCCCCGGCCCAATGACGAACCGAGACGTCGATCAAACAAAGCGCGCCGTATATCAATTTACGATCAATATTTTTCAATCGAGGCTCGATCATAACGCCGCCGCCGGCCGTCGGCGGTTGCGCCACCCGATTGTTCCGAGGCAAGTGGAGTGCGACCGTATCGTTAAGGTCGGGTGTCGCAACCGCGTCTGCGGTTTCGGCGACACGCGGATCTGGGTGCGCTTCAATAAGATTCACGCGTGCGGCGCTACGCGTGCGACTAAAAGGTGCCGAGTTTGAATCCCGTGCATTTTCGTACTAGGTTCTCATCATTCCACCGCTTGGGCTTGTCCTCGCACAATCCTTTGAGATTGAAAGGCTTGAATCATAAATGCTCTATGTTGACTGTTGACTTGGTGCGGTTTGGGAGTCGCTAATGACCGTCGTCAGAAATGAGGTGACGTCAGGTAACGACGGCCAAACGCACTCTCCGAGAGGTAAGGTAAGTGGTTTAATTTGACTTGGGTTAAAAACTTATTGATCGAATCGCCTATGTTGAGCGTACAATTCCAATAACTTCCAGTTCGATAGCACAAATCTCGTCCTCTAGACCACCACCGTTCACCTTTCGAAGTGAAATGAAGAGATTGTGGAAAAATATGCTTCGGTAAAGCGTGATTAAAACTTGACAACAAAAACAGAAACATTAATGAAAGTAATAACACTTCACAAGAAGTAAGTTCGATTAGTTGCAGAACTACTCATAAAGAGTTCAATTAAATTGAAATAGTAAGTTTTCCAAACAGCGGTAGCTCTGTGATACGACACTAGACTTTGAACACGCAGGTCGTGGGTTCGATACCGAGCACGTACCTAACCCTCGGGCCACGGGGGCGATGGGGTAAATTACAAACCTTAGCCGCGTCCCCTGCGCTTGCTTTGCCCTACACGAAAACATTAGGTGCATGTGGTGTGAACACCAACTCTTACGTAGGTACCGGGTGTAACCAGGGATACGCTCTTGGGTGCGTAATTTACTAAATTTTCCAGTGCCTACACTTGTGTGTTCAAGAATACTACTCGCTAATGCTCAAGCAAAACGTAAGGAAACACATACTTTGTGGGTAGGTGAAAATTTAAGTCTGCTCTGTATGAAACTGTATAACAGCAATACGCAGATGGGTTCCGTGTGTGCCATCTCTGGCAACCCTATAGTGGGAATGAGTACTGTTTACGCACTCATCCACAGCCTGTCACCAAAAGAAAGTCCAAAGTCAAATTTTATGCAACAACTAGTACCTAGTACAGTACGACGCACGAAACTCCGCCGCTCTGAATTGCCTGCGAATGAGGCAATGCGCAGATTAAGCGCTCCCCGACCCATCCCTTTTCTCCCCCGCGTTCCTATTTTACGCCTTTACAACGCTTTCGTGTCTAACTTCACAGAGTTTCGCACGTTATACCGTGCGACGGACAACGCCACGTGATAGATGTATTTCAACAAGCCTCGCAGTTTTCGCGTCTATCTTCTCATTCTTAAAAAGATTTGAACTAGACGCTTCTTCCGAAATACTGAGCTATTTTTTTATACGTTCTATTTTGTCCCTGCGGGCGTACGAGTTCAGAAACGTATACAAAAATTGAGGTAGATTTTTAAGATGGACATCAATTCACGTCCAAGAAAGCGAATGTGACAGCACGAATATTAGAACGTCCGGCGGTGCTGTGAGTGATCACCCGCGACGTCTGGGCCGCGATAAGATCGGCTTGATTGATGATTGAGAAATGGTACTTACGACCTTTGTACTTTATGACATATACGCTTTTTCTATTATCAAAGAAGCAAAGTACTGAAGATGAATTTGTAAAAATGCTAAAGTGATTCATGTATGTTTTCTAAAAGCATAATAATCATGAACGAATAAATATGTAAGTAAAAAAATATTATCAATACTTTGTGTAATAGTACAAATCGATAATAATATTATTTTGATCGCTTGAATTAATCCTTAATTTACCGCTATTTATTTATTGTACACTAGAGACTAGTACCTACAAAGGCGGTCTTATCACATTAGACGATATCTGATATTGGATGGAAAACGATGTTAATAAATTATTGTTTTCATTCGGGTATCTTCAACTAATAAACAACTAAAAGCAATAACTAACTTAGACGTAACTTGATCTCAACGAAATGACGCTAAATCATAAATTCAATACATTGTTTACAAGCTTTTGCTTAACTTACAATGTTCCTATGTAAGTATTTCGGTTCAAATCTTGCGATCAAAAATTGTGAAATCACTGCTTCTTGATCTACAAAATTGAAATTCTGTACACTTATCCATTTCTCGTGACAATAAAATTATTTGCAAGCACGTGATAACTTTGTATGCACGTTTAATTTAGTAACAAATATACTATTTTCATCATATTCCCTACAATATGTATAAAATAAGGTCATTTCTAAAAAGAGATGATATCCCCTCTTCCGCTCTAGCTTACGAAATCTTTGCAAATGATCGATAGTGCAGTTCTGCATCGAATGTTTCCTGTCGCAGGCGGTGAGCACTAAGCTATGGGTTACTACAGAGGCGGATCCAGCAGAAGGTCATGGGAGTCATGCTCTCCCTGAAGACTCGAAAACTGGATCTATTCATGGATCACTATTTCATTCTTAAACCCCATTCCGTCGATCAATAACACGGGGAATAAACAAAAGACGTCATGGAATATTTACAATAACATTTATCATGTTTCGAAGTCAGTACTAGACATCGTCACCTCGCACACTCCGACCAGTCACTGACGTACGCAAGGAGATAATTGTTATTATTGGTCTCGTATGACCCGTCGACCTGTCAAAGTTCAAGGCGCGTGCGCACCATTGGACCACTTCCAACCGGTCGCAGACCGCCAGCGGTCCACAGCTAATGCATTAGTGCCTGTTTATATCATTACCGAAATTTATCGTTGCGTAATTGCTGGGCCGATATCGGAGAACCAATTAAATGATAACGCTAATAGTTCACGCCCGATTGTTTTTGTAGTTCACTTGTATACTCTATTGGATTCATCCATTTTTACAAATTTATTCTTATTTGTGATATTCGTTTATAAAAAAAAAATGAGAACTAAACCCCAGCACGTTTTGCCGTCGCCGGCAAAATTAATCTCACATTTCAAACATACATGTTTCTGTCTCTGCTAACAAAGTCGTTTACAAATTGTACCTGAAGTTATGTTATTGTTAATAAAGGTCACAGATGCGCTTAAGTACTAATCTGAATATATTTGTCTTGATCATTAACCGTGCATGCGATTCCGCGAAATGCAAGTGCAGCTCGCTCTGAATCATTATAAGTTCTTTATCTCGAATGAAATGGTTATTTATTATCCATATACCTCTAAAGATAAGCAATGTAGCGACAACGTCAATAAATAAACCACTATTTCTGTGACATCGGTAAAATGTAAATATATAGCCAATAGTGATATCATTACTTATTATTGCATTGCCATATCAGAACCGCAAACACGTACACATTTGACGCAATTTCATAGGAATCCATTGATTATTTGGATGTATAAATAACTACATATTATGTTGCATACATGTTGATACGTCACGGTTCTAAATCAATTATTCAATTACATTTAAGTAAATGTCTGCTGTTTCACAATTTTTAAGTTTTTGTTCAATTGCACTGTTCACAAATTCTCCATTCATGCCCTCCAATTACAAAATACTTCAACTTCATATCATTTTAAAAGAAATATTGATCAATTTCGAAATGCAGTTTTTTTTTACTACTACATACCTACTACAATTTGTATATGAATGTAATAAGATATCACGTAACTTGACATCAAATTTAGTATCCATGGACACAACGTCCTGATGATCCACCGACACTAGTATTAGACATCAACGCGCCCAAAGACGCGAGCAAACACTAGTCGATACTTGGGTAGCTCTTTACGAACGCACTATTATCATAAAGACGTGCCTATGAAAATAAATTTCAGCACGCTCAATTATTACCTACATTACTTAGCTGTTGTTAACAAAATATGTAATCTATATTATTTCATTTTTAGTTACCTATACTAATAGTGTCGGTTTTAATTAGTTTCAAAGTTACTGTGATCATTTGATTCATCGCGCATAAAAGGAAATAAGCATGTGTTTGCTGAACGTGTTAAATGCTTCAAAATCGTCACTGTAAGCGCACGTCAAATTGCTCTTGTCGATATGTCTTGTCCATACGTGACTTGTCCGTGTCTCATTATTGTTCAGTATTATTCTATTTATTAAATACACTTTCGACGTATACAATATCAGTTTTTTCCTGCAGTCAGGTAACGCGAGTGTTTAGCTAGTCGTCTTTCAGCACTTAGTAACGGTTCTTCTCGTTTTCAGATGCGCACTCACCACTTTCAGCATTCGTGATCCTCTGTGCCGAGGAGACGTTTGCGCACGCCGATCGGCGAGGGTCGAGACGTTACGCGGATCGCACTTAACCAACACACAGCCGACCGCCGCCAGCGCAGGCCCTCCGCATCGAGACGAAAGTTTGTTTTGCGGCGTTATCGTGCCGTCCGCTCGGAGAGCACTCGCCGCCGCGTGCAGACGTGACGGGCGCCGGGGGTCGGGGCGGCGAACAACAAAAAAAATCGTTTTAGCGGTCCGCGTTCGAATTCATCGATCGGATAGCGGTATTTTTGAGGACACGATCGCATCGACGACACGACAACACACACAAGCGTCGTCATCAACGGCCGACGCGGCACTGGCCGACGTAGTCGCACGCGTTCGATTTTCGGTCTCGCCGCGCGCGCTTCGCCTTCGCCGCTTCCTTCGGCCGAGACTCGTTCGCCGTCCCGCTCTGTGGCGCCGCCTTCGGGAGGCTTCGCCGCTACATCGACGATCCGCTCCCCGCGACGAACTCACGCGCATGACGATGTTTGGGCATCTCGCGTCGAAACGAGAACTGGATCCTCGCGTATGACGACGAATAAAATCTACGTTCTCATTCGAACCCTCTAAAATAACAAATACTATTTATTTTTCGTCATTACGTCAATAAAATTAATCGGCCTCCGATTCATATTTTTTAACGGCTAAGTAACCGGCGGTTGGCGACCGATTGATAATTGACGGACTGTTAAATAATTGAACTATACATGGAAAACTGGACTCTAAATATCTACACCAATATACTTCAGTCCCGTTTAAATAAATATGTATACATGTATTAATATCCTCCACTATTCTAGATAACGGTTACAAAGGATTTTGATTAGGAACTTATGTAAATGAGAAAATCAAATAAGTAAATGTAACCTCCGTCTAGCAACGACTGCGCGACAACGAATTCAGCGTTATCATTTATGATTTTTAAGACTTCTGTATTTCGTACTGAATTAATTCAAAATTAATTTAAATTTAATCTTCAAAAGCATTTTAAACCAAAAAAAAAAAATATTTTATATTTAAGCTAGATTCTGATTATTTTGACTTATGTTTTTTAACTTGCCTTCTTCGCATACATATATTATTACAGCTACAATATCTACTATATTAGAACTACCCTTAAGTTTCTTGCTCGTTCTCCTTGAGGGAAAATTGCTTTCCGAACGAATGGTAAAATAACAAATTCATAAAATATAATAACGCATTTCAAATGTTATATAATGGCCTATGTAATAAAATGGAATTTGAAAATTTCAACTCTATCATAAGCCCTTTGCACTATAGAGTACTTCATCTAATTGGGCATTTAACTCCTGTATAGGTTGAAACCACAACGGTATTTATGACAGGGAAATCGATTCGTGAAGCTTCATACGTGAAGTTACTAAACTAGATCGTTTTAAGTGTAACAGTGATAAAGAGATGCAATAAAGAGGAGATTTCATTGTTTGCATTCATACAATTAACTGTTTTGTTACTCCTAGTTTATTATAAACATGCGACGAAAACACAGCTTTTATATAGTTAAGTTCGAGTTTTTCATGAGAATTTATTAGTGACCTCAGAACAGGGTTATACTCTTTCGAAATATTATCATAGATTAAGGAACTTAACGACCGATATTGTCACACCGATCAAGGTTGGCGGTATAATTTGCCCTTCGAAACACGCGACAATCATACTTAAGTATAACTGAGTATAACCACATCACCACAACGCCTATTTATTAATTACATCGGCTGTGTTAAATTTTAATATATATCATTGATATGCAGAGATTTCCAATTGTTCCGAATGCCATAAATATTCAGTGTATGAGAAAAAAATCTGTGATATACTTCGTATACAAAATGATGAAACACATCACGTGTGATGGATAAAATACGTATTCTCACTCGCCTGCGGAGATTTAAAATAATCTCTATTTAGAGATTATGATTTTTTCATGAATATGGGCTATACACTTATAATATTTATAAAGGCAAACGTGTACTTTTAAAGCCTTTCAATCAGGGATAAAAAGACCGTTGGAGAACAGTAGAGGGGCGACTGTTGATCCTGATTTGATTAAAATAAGGGATTATTCATCATACTAATATTTTAAATTTAACGTGTGACAGTTGATGTCGTGTGCTAGGGTGTTCCTGTTGCATGTCACATGAACGCCGTTTTGCAATTACCACAGCTTGGAAATTGGAAATACTGAATTATCGTTTTCAAATTCAAATTTCAAAATCAATTTTTTTTTTATTTTATAGTTTACATAATTACACTTGAAATACGTCATATTTTTTTGAGAATTTACGCTTTACCGCTTGTTTGGAAGGCAATTTTCCCTCAAAAAGAAAGAGCAAGAAACTTAAGGGTAGCTCTTTTCTAATTTGCACATACATAGCCAAAACAAATACGAAACCATTAAGAACGAAACAGCCCGATAAGAAGTCGAGCCGCTTATGCCCATGGATATTTGTTTTCTAAATATTCAGAAATTTTATAATACCCTTTTTTACTGAGTGATTGTTTAATAACACTCTTAAATTTATAAAGAGGTAAATCTTGTATATCCACAGGGACCTTATTGAATAGGCGCACACAGAGCCCTCTAAATGAATTTGTGACTTTACTTAGTCGACTGACATGAGAAATCAGTTTATTTTTATTTCCGGTATTGAGTTTATGTCGACTACTGTTCATTTTAAACATTTTTTTTTCGTATATAATAAATTATTATAAATGAATTTTCGTTTGACATTTACCTTTTCGTATGAAAGGAAAAATGTCAAATAACCACACTAATTCAATATTAATTTCATTCTATATAATTTATAATCTGTTATATATCTCTTTCAAAAATGTGACAATTTACACACGGTCCGAGAACCGTCTCCCAAGCCGCCGTCGCGACGTAAGATAAGCCAACGGCTGTACATCTTATGTGGGTCCGGCACGTTCATCGATTACCTAACAATGCCAGTTACCGTACAATTCAAATTCTACTCCAAGTATATTATTATGCAGTTTAAGATAACGACGACTTGATGCTTTAACGATTTCTGTAAAACGATTAGGAGCCGTTATAAAGCTGCGACACCGATTTGTACAATAGCCGAAACAAACTTCCATAGACGCAGATTTCAATGAGTGACATTTGAAATCTGCATGAAGAGTGGCTTTAAATAGTTCAGAGTTATGTCTCCGTACTTTGATTTTATTTCAAAATAAATTATTTTATGGCCTACCTGATCACCATCACAGGGACAAGAAAACTTCTAAAACTGTCAGAATTAGTAACACTATACTCTCCAGTGACTTTATCCGAATGTGTACAAAATTCATTTTCATTTTTGATTCGCTCAAAATGTCGGCCCCGATTTCAATTCCGATTCCAATCCGATTAATGTCATCGAAGATCAAAATGGTGGACGCGATCGTCGGCATAATCCTGATGATGTGCTGAACTACCATGAACATTACTTAGGTATTTGCTAAGTGTTGCATATTGACAAAATTAATACTAATACTCGCTTCTACAATGTATCGATCCTTCGTAATGATAATTCAAATTTGTTCAATTGGGTTTTAATATGGAAGAACAGATTCGAGGCTCAGTGTGAGTTTCATGATATATGCTACTGCATGTTGCAGGCAAGCGTCCAAACTTTGGCCTTCCATAATTCCCTCCACGATAAAAGCTTAACCATTTCTCATGCTTGTGAAATCGGAGAGGCCCAGGTGACTGTAAGGTTTATACACTGAGGAAGAAAATTAGAAAAATGCTTTAAATTTTCGTACATTCGAGGTTACTTTGAGCTCTTGAATATCCGATCGTGTTTGATGTGGACACGATTGACCGTACAGATAATAGCTAGAAGGAGTTCAGATCGCCCCAGATGCCCGACCGGTAAGATAGCGCATTTAAAACGGATTTACATACATTTCGATGCCATTTTTGCTGTTTTCTTTTTAAAGAACGCATGTTCAGTCTAAACTATTCGGATGTCAGGATTTTGGGCGTCCTCCGTTCATCCCAAGCACGGCCATCATATAATGGCCAATCATTCCCTAGCGTGGAACCGAGGCTTCGAAATACTTCGAATATTCGAAACCACAAAGTATTTTGAACCGTTTATCTAATGATATGATCTGTGTACAACGCTTTCGTTGGCAAAATCAGCGTATATCTATCTAATTTCATAGCTACCAACAGCGACTTTAAAGCATAACCTCAAAAAATCACAGTCAAATTTTACAATGAAAACCAGCAGACGCTAGACCGACCACCATGAATAATACATTGGCATAGATATCTTGAAATCAAATATAATCATTTCAAATAATTGTACCGGTAATGTTTCATCGCACTTCAATTCATATCATAAGTTGTTTACCGTACAGGTGGTCATAAGAGAGTTAGTGTTATACTTTATTAATGGACCCGACTGCAAACACGTCAAATATCACTTGCTCAAACATTGAATCACTCGTTCAAATTAAACGTCTATAGTTCTACTAATATTTAATTAGAACGAGGACAGTACGTAACAAGGCGCAATATAGCGGGGAAATATGAAATATGCAATGAGATGTGGTAAACACAAAATGAAAACGTGAAAGATATGTAACGTTATTTATTTATTGCGTAAGCTATGCGTAAACGTAAATGCAGAAGACAATTCAAAATGACAGAATCTGTCATATATTGGATACACATATTAGGGATTCCCGTGCACATGAGATATCAAATCTTCGGACTGAATCATATGCAGATAAAATGAGAGAAAAACAAGTGAAAAATTTCCACGTCCGCCAAGAGCACTCGAAAAGCAGATAAGGCAGCTGCGCGGTAGCATGTGACAGCGGCCGAGATAAACGCCGGGCCGGGCGTCTGCTGCTCGACGTCGGATATCGCGGGTGTCACGGGGACGCGATGCCTGTTGTGACACATCTCGTTCAAACTCAAAATATCTCGATGTCGTAGGCGATTAAATAAATCTTAAAAATACGTCAAAATATCCACTCGTTCGGAAGGCAGATTTCTCTCGAGAAGAACGAACGATGAGATTCAACTTTATGCAAGACACGCGGCGTTATTATGGACATCGATCATTTAGCGAAAATTGGAAGCGTCCGATTGTGAATATCCTAAAATTAGGATTACTCCAGAAAAACAACTTCTGTTATTTTTGTATGAAAGCTTTAGAATGACCACGTGCCAGAAGGTCGAGTGTGGGTTTCGGCAGTCGTCGTCTCGTTCGCGCTAACTTTACTCGTATAGGAATTTGTACAGTACAACGCACTAAAATCTACCGTTGTGAAGTTAATCACGAAAGCGCCGCAGTAGCGTAAAATAGCGATGCGGCGGAGAAGAAGGAAGGTTTGCGGAGCGCTAAACCTGCGCAATACGTCATTCACAGGCAATTCAGAGCGGCACAGTTTCATGTGTTGTACTGTATGTTGACACACGACAGCAAATAATACGTCTATCAGAGGTGTACTACACAACATCTCATAGGAACGATATCAGTTTATTAATTTACTAGTAATTTATTAATTAATGTAACTAGCTCTTACGCGCGACTCTGCCCGAGTGGACATCGAATGAGTTTTTTGATCTTTTATATCGAATTCATTTATGAAAATTTATTATATACAAAAAAAGATTAGAAATGTTTTGTATTTGTTTTGGCTATGTATGAGCAAATTAGAAAAGAGCTATCCTTAAGTTTCTTGCTCGTTCTTCTTGAGGGAAAACTGCCTTCCGAACGAGTACTGCTCGTTCGGAAGACAGTTTTCCCTTTCCCTTTTAGCGAATTTACGCTTTACTGAAGCGTAAATTCGCTAAAAATTATAACGTATTTCAAGTGTTATTTTGTAACCTATGAAATAAAGGTATTAAAATCAAAAAAAAATGATGGCATTATGAACCGTTATCCCAATCTCGATGGCGTTCTCGATTCCATACCAGAAAAACCCATTTTTTTATACCGAAAACACCTGACCCTAATCCCAGCCCTGCTCGCGACTCCGATACCCAACTGATATTGAACTTGAATTTCTATTGAACATTGTTTTCACAAAATAACCAATCGATATAATTAAAAAAAAATCGTTCTACTGTCACGGAAGAAAAGTTACAAACAAAAGTTAATATCTTCATAGATTGTAACCTATACATTATTCTGATGTATAAATTATATTACTGTACATTTTCAGATAGTTCTATTCAGCCGTCGTAGAGTTGCTGAGTAACAAATATCCAAACAAACAACTTTCAGATTTGTGGAATTAATAGGGGAATTAAAGAGGAATATTTAAAACTGGGTTGCCAATCTAATTATTTATATAGAATCTGCAGAATAAGGTTGCCACCTGAACATTTCATAAACAGCAGACTGCCTTGTACAATTGGAAACAAAACAAGAATTATACAGTTAAGTAGGAACATGTAGTGGATCGGAACAATTTTATTTACGATTACCGATTTACAGTAAAGAATGTGAACGCATTACCAGAACTGTTATGAATAAAGGACTAAAACCTAAATAAAGATGATAGAAATCAGTAATAGTATTCGTTTGCAGTTTTTTTTTTGGATACTGTATAATTTCACTAAAATTCGGCACCCAAGAGTTTTCCACGTAGTTCTGTACACAATTAACAAAAAAAAAAGATTTAACGGGAATTGTTTGAGAAACTCGAATAAAACAAAATCCTCTGTGTCATTTTTTTATCTTTTTTTTTGCCAAAGTGTAGGCAATTTTAAAAAATTAATATGAAGAAAAATTTTTAAGTCTTTAATTATGATGAAATGTTTCTTTTTAAATTAAACTGTGCTACAAATATTAAGCCACAGCCTTGAATATTTAAAAAATTAATCAACAGCAGGAAGTGTCAACGTCGCCCGTCAAATCTGACGTATTTCAGTTTGTGGGAGTGCGTTTATTGTTTCTTTTTTTATTACTTTCTCATGAGTATTGAGCGATCTGTTTGTTGGTAACTTCACCATACTTTAAATCGTTTCATTGTTTATTTTGGACAAGAAACATATCTTTGAAATTATAGCCTAAAAGATTCTTTTTCGAACAAGTTTCTGAAAATTGTCTATACTCATAAAAACATATAACGGTCTTTGTTTGGAAGATTTTAGAAAGGTCGATAGTCTGACCTCTTACGGTTAAACCCAGACGTCTCACAAAAACCATAATTTTCTAATACTTTTTTTTTGGATCCACCCACGATGTATGCATCACGAGTTTCTGGTATTAATATACAGTTAGTAGTATTTTTATAACGAAAAAAAATTGCTGGAGATATACGTTGTATCATTCAAATATTTACGTATTTAAAGGTATTTTAGATTTGTAAACTACCAATAGACAAGCTAAAAGTTTTCTGGTGCCGTCTATTAATCGCTGTTTCCAAGATAATAACATAAATACCGTGAAATATGTGACTATTCAATAATTACTCTGCCAAAATCACATGAAATAAATTAAAATAAATAGACAATCAAAAATTTTATATTTTATTTACAACTAGTCGTTACCCACCCGCGTTTCTGGGGTTAAATTAACATTTAGCGATTATCGTGATCCAATTTTGTGAAACCCACACCCCACATATATATACACACACAACACCCACAAGTTTAGATAAACAAATGTATTTAGCTACCAAAGGAATACTGATTGTTTTTTATGGTTATCATACCATGTATCGAAATCATATATATCCTATCATTTGCGCAATCGCCTGTTATTTCTGTGTACCATTTTTTAATTGACATCGGTCAAACCGTCCTTAAGTTATAAAATAACATATAGAGAGACAGACAGGAATTTTAAAATGATAGAAACGGCGCCAGTGAGTCATAAAACGTACATTTATCACTTTCATTTCAATAATTTATTTAAATTGACAAAAGAAAACGTATGTACAGACACAACCTGGAAATTTATATACAGACAGATCTACTTATGACTTCGGATATGTATTGAAGTTATATGTAGATCTGCTTATATATAAATTTCTAGGTTCTGAATGAAGTTATATATCCACGACACATTCGACAAACATAAAAATTTTATTGTTTCCGCTCGTTAGAATGTTCAATAATATATTTTTTTTTTGCTGTGCCAAATTGTATCCGTTCACAGGTTCCATTGAACTCAAGACTCAAAAAATAAAGTAATTAAATTTCTGAGAAGGACGGTGGCGTGAACATCGACCTCCCTTGAACCGGACTCCTCCGAAATCGTTGTTTGTAACCCGCACAGTTAAACAAAGTGTTTAGTGTATATTGATACCTCGTAGTTTTTGCATTTACATGAAAATCGCCATGCTTATTCTGAAACCAACATCACTACGTAATCATATTATTTATGTAATTTCACGATGCTACTCTCGGAGGTTGCGTGTCGTGGTTTAATATACATCCATACTCTGGACTTCCTTGGATATGAGGAAACATTAGCAATTACGATCCCAACATTCTTTATAGGTTCAAAAATAAAAGCAGTATTTAACTACCCGCTAACGTCTTACCCTTACGATTCTGCTTCGCCGTTTGTAAACAATGTTTTCGGTTTTCATTTTTAAATATTATAAAATATATCAAATGATTTTATATCACATTGTGGTAATTTTCTTTGTACATGTTCCTGGTGCATGAATAAAAATACAGTACTCGTTTTCACTACAAACAACTTGTAGTGAAGACGAACCCTTAACATACGACCGGTATCTATAAATTTACTAGAGCTATTGTACAGTTTTTCTATTATGTACGCTCGAGAGGTTAAATGAATTTGTTTCTTTAGCCTCGATATTTTAACCTAAGCTGTTAGCTGAGGTATTATTGACACTGATCAACTTCATTTACTTAGTCATCTGTCAATAGCCCGCAAACTACACGACACCAGCATGCAAGGCTGAACGTCTAAGTCACACCTGAAAAAAAAAGGTTATGTAAGAGAGTGCACCAATTGTATAGGTGTGACAGAAACCCTAAATAACAATTTTACTCCTGATATGAGTTAATTATTGTTACATTGCCTAAATTTTTGAGTTTCGAGACATACCTTTAGTTTCGAGACACTTAGTTTCTCGCACTATTTTTGTCAATATGATATATCTACCCATACAAAGGTTCATAATATTCTAAACATCCTTAATTTTCATACTTTCACATCGAGGCGATTGCCCGTACAATCGTTGTCCGTGTCTTTCTTTAAATGTTAGATTATTGCTCATTCGTATTTTAAATTTTAAATAAACAGAAAAGAGTAGTTGTTATTATCTTCAAATTTTGATTCACAATCAATTTAGACAAACTTATGGACTTCATACATATCCCATAGACAAACTCGTTACTATGAAATCAAAATAGGACGTTTTCTCAAGAGTTTCGCAATCGCCGACTGTTACGCTTATCTTCGTATTTCAGTTTAACGAATCATTAACAAACAGCAGGAGGCCGGAGCGCAGTATTGAAAACGAGAACAATGTACCACTGTCCGTCTGTCTGACATTAATTCTTCTAATTCCGACAATTGTCCGACACCCCGTCAACTCGGGCCTTGACACCGTAGCACTCATTTACATTTTGAATGACGTATGACACTGTTTGTTTTCGGGTTAGGTAACAATAAACAGGCAAAGAAAAATACATATTATGCATTACTTAGGTAGATAATATAGACTATGTATGTCTACATGTCATTAAAATTTTTCATTGTCTATTTCGTATATGATTTTCTTAATAACCATAGTGAAAAGGTTTTCATTTATTGATAGTCTTTTTCTTAAAGAAAGTGTAGAAACATAATTTGTAAATGATATCTGATGAATATATAAAATGATAGTCGATACGCGCGTATCATACAAAACTTACTGGATGGATTTCGATGCATATTTTTTACTTATTCCTTGGACAGTTGGTCGTTATCTACAATAAAAAGATCAAGGCTACATTTTTTAGGATTGTGTGAAAATTACAAAGCATTAGTTTCACCAATTTCAATATAATTTACATACAGTGGAATACAGCCATATGGATCCCACTAAAAACACATAGGTTTTAGAAATAAAGTGTCAAAAGTCCCCGTCGATCCCATGTGTGCTAAAAAAGTTATTCGGGGTCATGGGCCAAAATTTGAGGTTTTTTAGATTTTTTTTCGAAAACAGTAAGTTTTATCAAAAAAGTAGTAAAAACGAAAATTACAGATCTTAAAATTATCTACAAAAATGATCCTTATAATATTATAGTAAAGCTTGGAAAACTAACATTCATTTGTTTCGTCGACAATTACCGAGATTTTTTAAGTCAAGCCTGGTATGATAAAAAATACCTGAATAAAAACGAAGAATGGTTGAAAATTTTAAAAACTGCGGCAACAATTTTCGTAAAGATAGTCAATCTTTTGTGTTTGATAATAGTTTGTATCCCCACCGGGTAGAATATTCGAGGATGTAAACAACGATATTGCAAAATCTTGTGATATATTTTGGAACAAGTCATTCTTAAAAACAAACATCATAATTTGGATCATCTGAACTTAAACAAATGTTAGTTATAGCATTATGACTGCTGTCATTGTTGCTTTTAAAATCGCGATATCTCAGGAATGGTGATTCTTAGAAGAAAATAGTATAAGGACCATTTTTGTACATAATTTTAAGATCTACAATTTAATTTTAGCTACTTTTTTTAATATAACTTATCGTTTTCGAGACAAATTCAAAAAAATCTCAAATAAGTTTCTAGCATACATACCATCGATGAGGACTTTTGACATTTATTTCTTATAGTGTACCCAAAGTCTCCACCAAAATTCAGCTCTGTCGGAATATTCGTAATTTGAAATGTCTATTTTGACCGAATCATAACTGGCTCATATCTCTGATCCGTTTCCCTCTCGTTACGGTACGATCCCAGTCCAAATTCCCATCCTGATCTCGTTTCTGATGCTGATATCGAGATATATGATATGAGACCAAGATCATATCGATTGAAATGTTAAATTCTTGCAATTAATTATAGAACGGCTATTAACATTATATAATATCCATCACTCGATCACGCTGAAAGAGCTGTAATAACTCTAGGTACTCACATAGTACATTCATCATAAGGTTGTATTACTTACTTTCCAAAGTAAGTTACGTTCCAAACCGATTAGATAGGTGTTCTGAAGAAACCGTTGAAAACTTTCAAAGAGGGACCAATAAACTGATTTTGATAAAATTTAGTTTTTAGTTAACTTAAAACTATCAAAAAAACATACGATAATAAAAATGTAACATCATCAAGTTCCTGCACGAATGCGAAAAATAGAACAATTCAATGATTAGTCGTGAGACGTTGATAAGTACGGATTTCGTTTTAATGATATCGACCGATAACCGCAGTAGCACGGGGATCCAAAAGGAGATTGGAATTGCATTTGGAAACAAACTCGGGATGGGGATACGAAATCGGGCTCTGGTTTAAAATCTGGAGCCGAACTGTGCTCTAGTTTGAAATGGGAGCCATGCTTGAATCCATTTTACAAACTTCATTGCGCAACCGCGTACAATATCTAGTATACAATATTGATGTGAAAAAAAAATCTAAAAAAAAATTCAAACATTATAAATAATTTAGTGTTTATTGTTTTAACCTTTATAAATCTTAATTAATATTAAACTTCTGCGTTTATTAAAACGATTTCGATTAACGCAATTTCCCGAAGAAAAACCTCATCGATACGTTTCTTTATGCGAAGAAAGCCCGCCTAAGCAACCACGATGCGCAGGCATCAAGTTTTCACTTTTCCCCGCGGCAGATTGTAAAAAACTTTATTTTAGTTCTTCAATTAGTGCATCAAGTGCATCGCGTAACGCTTTCTAAGCCACTATGATTTACTACACGAGCCGGCCCGCGTTCCGAATTGAATACTTCTTTTTCTGTCGTGACTGGACGCGCATCACTAAAATAGCTCTCGTTTGAGAGCGTCAGTTAAAATAAGACATGGAACACGACGCGGAAAATAACTCAATCCACGTTCTGTATCGCAGCGAAATTCACGAGAATTGAAAAAAAAGTTATTCCTTCTTTTATATTAATGGCGACCTCAAAAGTTTTTATAATATTTCAACTTTGTGTATTGTTATTTTACGAATAATATAAATTAATATATATTATTGTGACCTTATTTACTCGTGCTTACTTACTTACTTATCATCGTTGAGAAAAAGTAGAGAATTAGTAATGAAGATGTACATTTAAATTTAATTCACTTCCATGAAGCAAGTACATTTTTTTTATAATAATAACTTCGGACATAGCTCATCCCCATCTGGTCCCAAATTAAGCAACAAGCTTGTACTATGGGTACTAGGTAGTTGATATGATACATATATACTTTTATTTTGAAAATATAAACAGCCAGACTTTTTCCGATACTCCGTTCGATCAACTATAATCATTACAATAAATCTAGATCTTGGCTTTACAAATCCATGCCAGCTACCATGTGTGGAACTTCATATACATATATTATACCTCTGTTTTATAGAAAAACAAAACTACTATATGTATTTTAATCTGAGTCGGGGATGAAATGTACAAAATTAATGGTTTCGAAAAATCAATTTTATGTACAAACAACCGTGATGTTTGTTTATTTGACAACCAATTATAGATACGCTTGCATAAGTAACCACGAAGTCTACTCGAACACGATATTCAAAAGTTAAAACGGGTTTGAACTCCTCTGCTATGGGACGAGAACTCAATAAACATCACATTTACTTAAATAGTTCTCACTCTAAAATTTTCCAACCATTGTCCCTTTTAAGTGAAACGTACCTGAGTATTGCCAATTTCGTTAGCTATCTCTCCAAAGAGGGTTGACTTTGTGGACTAACTATCCATATTCCAACATATATTCCATTAAAGGTGTGATTTGTAAATATTCAGGTTCTGTGATTATATTCTATATTAACCAAACACCAAAGCCGACAAACTTTACAAATGAACACATCGGCGCTATTCCCTGACTTATACACTTTCATTCGAAATTAAGCATAACAATATGACAATTCTCCATAATTTCTATTAGAAAACGCATTAAGACTAAGCGCGTGCGTAATTCACCCTTTGCACATAAGACAAGTACCTCGTTAACATAGGATGTCGACCCTAACTTTAACTTAACGACGCAGTTAACGTTCAAAGACTTTCTTTCCATTTGACTTCAACGTTTGGACACCGGATGTTCGTCGTGTGATAGGGCGTTCGAGATTATAATTGTCGGTTGTGAGTATATTTTAAAATTTTATGATTGTCACTTCAAAATGAACTCTTGTGCGAGCCATCGGAGATGGAATGTCGCTCTAAAGAACTGAATCTGTCATTATATTAACTCGTACTTGGAATTTAGAATAGAGACTTTACGATACGATTCTACGATACCTACAGAGGTAACTATCGTAAATTTAATAATTGATTATTTGTGATAGGTGAACGAGTGATGAAACATTAAAAAAAATTATATTACTTTGATTTTTTTTTATTCTTTACCCCGAAGGAACCTACGACGTATAATAATAAGTTATTACCTCTACTACCCTAATTATCGTCTCTACCGTTAAATCTCAACTCTTCAGCGCCACCCAGAACCTTGTGTATCCCTTGTATTTATACAGCGCTACTATATTAACATGATTCATGTTAATAAAGTAGTTAAATTGTTACGAACACGAAACTCACATAAAATAAGTGACTGGTTAGTATTTTATCAATGCGAAAAGAGGAAAAATGTGCACTTTATTTTATTAACAAAGAAAAATGGTATTTTTTGTATACTCTCTAAAACTGAATTAGTGGAAAACCACTAATTAATAGTCAATAGCTACTATTTTAAGATGTCCAAAGTATACGACCAGCAATAAGTGGTTATCCACTCTTTCAATTAGTAGAAATGATTACAAATTAAAATTGTAAATTTTCTACTAATTAAAAAGTATAATTCTACTATTATAAAAGTGATTATTTTACTAATTGTCAAGTGACTACTAATTCAGAACTACTAATTCAGTAGTGAAGTTGGGCCATACTTTTCAATTGGTGAAAATTACTAATTGAAAAGCAACATACAAACTTAGTAAATCTGTAGTAGATTCAACTAAAATTACTAATTTTGATGTAGTTTCTACTATTACTACTTCAATTAGTAAAAATTCTACTAATTCAGTTTTAGAGAGTACTACGCATGAACACGTCAGTTTTTAAAAATATTTAATGGAGTGATGCACACTTAGTATGGAGTATATTTTAGCGAGTACGAGTTTTCAGCATATGTTTCATTCCTAAAGTCTTTCAGCCGGAACAAAGGCAACTTACGACGCATACATTATACATTTATATATTTTAATTTGTTAATTCAATAAAAATCCATAAAAGCGAGTTACCGTTTTAATCAAACATACTTTCCAAGATTAAACATTTTATTAGAAAAAAAAATTAAACGTGAGCGCCAATAACGTATATACAGCAGCAAAATATCGCTCGAATTGAAAATGGAGTTACCGTTTGAAATATTTGGGCATAAAGATGTAGGTTTTTATTTTACACCAGGAAAGCCGCGTGATGAGCCGCCGTGATATGCGACATGAAAAACAGCGACTTTATTACACAATAACAAATTTATCTGCCCATCTCGAAATTCAGTTACGTCCAGGTGACGCAACGCCGTGGGCAACGAGCGTAGCAAATAAGCCGAGTATGCAAATTGGAAGGAAGTTAACACAACAATTATTATTTAACCGAGTTACATGAATACTCCTTTGTATGTATCAACCGAGAGCGGAATGACGACGTTCGTGTTAAATTTAAACCGTTATTGTTAGTGTTCTGAAACGCACCATATCTTGTCAATGGTCATCTCGATAAATGTTTATAAAGATAATATGGCAAGCGGCAAGGCGACAGTAACTGATTTTAATGTACAGTGTTGTCCATCATCCATTTCCAATTACTATCAAATATATAATTAATGAAAAATAAATTTAATATTTTTTTTTTGTATTTCTTTGTTTTAGCATCGGTTTATTATCACCCAACTACTGGGGCACGAGCTTACACAATCTTAATTTAAAATCGATACGTTTGAATCTTATAAGAGCTTCACCCTAGTAGATAGCAGATTGAGTTGGATTGAGTAACAGTACAATGCACGAAACTCTGCCGCTCTGAATTGCCTACGAAAAATGCTATGCGCAGGTGTAACGTTCCCCGACCCTCCCTTCTTCTCCCCCGTTTGCCTATTTTACGCCATTGCGACGCTTTCGTGACTAACTTCACAGCGGCAAAGTTTCGCTCATTGTACTGTAAGTTAAATTAGGTTAGGTTAGCTTAACGTACATCGTCCCCAATGTTACACGACGGGACCGGCCGACGCCTTGACATAGTCTTCGGGCCACAGAACAAATAATTTCATTTTAGCTAAATTACTTTTGCTAGATTCGCTTGTAGTCAGCTTTTAGACATTCTAACACGTTACCCACTGATAGGAAAGCAAGGCGCCGTCCGCTCGGCCGTGACCGCTAATTTGCACCGCCAGGCACCGCAACTTACGATTGATGGTGACCCTCAATTCGAATCAATTAAAGCGGTTGTTATGATATCAATTGCTCGTAACGGTAAAGCACTACATATCCGACTTTTACGGTGACCCACTTCTGCAAATTAACTGGAAAAATACATCGAAATGGACCGCACGGGGGCGCGACCTCGTTCTCTCAAAGCCGCCGATTGTTCGTTTGACAATACTACGGAGACGGAAAACGTTAATTTCGCACTGACACCGAAAACCTTGACGCCATTAGTTCGCGTTAACTCACGAAACCGACGTTAATTGTTACGTTAACTGTGCGGGCCGCGTTTGCAGCATTGTTACGTTAAAAAATACTAGGTAGCGCTTCGATCGCGGCAACTGCAATTCTGCGAAAGTAAAAGTATAAATAACCGATACACGGAGAGATAGTGACTGTTCATATTAGTGATGGAAGAGTAATGGTTAACGCTCTTAATTTATCGAGTTAACATTTGAATTTCAGGTTGCATTTGGAGTCTCTCGATCAATATTATCAGCAAATTATCCTTACGTGTGAAAAAAATTTGATTTTAATCAAAATATGATTTGTAATCGCACACGGAGGATTCCGTAGAACGGATATTTCAAAGTAAACTATGATGTTTAATTACTAGATGACGAGTTTCGAATTCTCTTTCTTTATCTCATTATTCGTAATTCCGAAAAAAAACAATTACATTTTTTATTGTTTCCGTGACTACAAGTATCTAAAATTTCGTATTTTCTTGTGATAAATAATTTTATAAAAATTCTTGTAATAAATAAACCTTCTATGAGTATAAATTATTTGGAACTATTTGATTTGCAAACTTCTTAGATAAAAGTTGAAACTTGTATTGTACACCATCGAGCATAAGTGAAAACCTAAATAGACTAAAAATTAAAATAGATATGTAATAAATGAAACTAGTCCTTTGATTTGAAACACCCTATCTATTCAAAAAAAAAGCAAAACTCTAACATTTAAAATCGATGCGAACATATATAGGCGTCAATAATATCAATGGAACACTTTTATATGAAAAAAAACTCACGCATTCAGTTTTCAGCTGCCGCCAGTTGTTCAGCGACACTTCGGGTCCGTCGTCGCCCTGTAACGAGACGTAAGAAATGAAAACAAACATACAACATCCGATCGAAACTAAACAAACGTCATATACAATATAATCCACCAGTCTGGTTGTCCAAATCAACTCGTCACGGACAACGTAATATTTGTTGTTATTGTTACATAGGATCTTTAGATCTAAGCGTTTATTCGTGTTTTTGTTCGGTCCGATGGAATGAGGTCTTATACGCCAAAGTTTGGGCTTGTTTTGGCAACCTTTAACGTTTCTTTCCCTAAAAATGTATGCGTTATTAAATATAAAGATGATTCCGTTCGATATTCATTGCGAAGAACGTGCTCGGAATAAAGTAAAATTCTATTAATCAATCAAAGGTACTCTTCAAAAGCAGGTGTTAAAGACGTTTATCGACATTTATCATTTACGAACACGCATGACCCAATTACATTTCTGAGTGTTCAACGTAATAACATTGAAAATGACGATTTATCCGTAGATAGCTGTAACTACCGTTTGCGTAGGCGCCTTGGTGCGAAGGCCGATAAGACCTTATCGAACTAGAATAAAATTATAGGTCGAATCATTTAATCCATACTAATATATAAATACATGTATTCTATCTATGCATGTAACGTTTTGTTAAATTTTCTCATAAACATACGTTTTCTAACGAACTTAAATCTATATTTAGCATTTTCAAATATCCCTCTGTTTAGCTATATATCCTCTTATAAGTACATAATGACTCGATAAACTTGATAAAATTTGAAATGCAGTAGAAACGTAATAGTCTATAAGTCATGTCTCGAAATAGTGTTCGCTCGTCCGGTCTAATCTCTAAAAGGTCTGAAATGTTTATAATCAAATTTTACATAAAGATAAAATATCTAATACGAAATAGGATGCTTTATATATATATGCATACAAATCGCATAAAAGTAGAAGATATATCCAAGCGAGGTCCGAGATCGGTATAGCATTAGAATAGACACCGCGGGAGTGAGATGGATACCCGCAGTGGGATCGGCATCGAATGGCCATGATGGCTAAATTTCTATTTATGTGCACCGAAACGAGCAGGAATCAGCCGGCGGTGGTGTGAATACGAAAACAAATTTGTTCTTTAATCATGCTCGCGCGACTAGGCGGGTTATAATGAAGTTTGATGTAGAGGTAGATTAAGTCCTGGAATAAGATATAAGATACTTTTACATGAGAAGAAAATTCCGATAGAAGAAAGGTAGTCTGTTATTACTGGCAGCAAGCGTAAAGGAAGATTAAGATGGTAACGGTCTTATCGCACGGAATCAATAGCGGGATCGGGATTAAAAATAAGAGTGAGTATAAGAGAGAGACATCGATCCCGACAAAATTGAAATGGAGAAAGCGACTGAGTTATACATAATCGTATATTAATATTGTAATATTTATTGAATTGTAGAGACCGATTCAAATGATGTTTAAAGGGAACTCAATTTCTAACTGCGAAATGGGAAACTGAGGACAAAAATTTACGCCCAGTGAAGTGGATGGGAGACTACCGGTATAATGATAAGACTTTATCGCAAAGTTTGGTAAAAAATTGCATGACCTACAGATTTATGTTAACACCTAATAGCTAGTAATAAGGTTTAACCTATCGAAAATTCACCGTTTTGTAATCAGCACAACTGTATTTATTTTTCAATTTCGCCACGCAATTTCACCGTCCTGCCAATGCTATGATGCTATATTTGAATAAACGGTCAGTCAAGTTTGCGAAATCAACTACATTCTCTTCTCCATAACAATAAATGCCACTGAATGTTCAATTAAAGTGTCCTCCCAGAAAGGACTCTGGCGCCGTACACGACGAGCGGTGTACGAGTTTCGCGTTAAGCATACTAAAGGCGTGAAAGTATACCGTGAAAGCGCGCCTGCGCCGACACTCGGCCGGCCGACAGCGCGCGCGGCGGCGGACGGAAACCTGCGATGGCCGACGACAAATATCGTATTGTTGACTTTAACTGCTGATAACGCTAACCGATGTTGTTGCGGTGAGCGAACCTTGAATTATCGGTATAGAGCGATGGTGGCTCTGCGGTTTGCACACACCGCCTTCCAGACAGAAGGTATCGTGAACGATCCTGACTAATGAATGATTTAACTTGATATTAATAATATATAATTTAAATTTATACCAGCAAACAGCCGTGTACTTCAAACATCCTACCTTGAAAAATTGGTGACAATAAATGTCTCCATAATGTTAGCTCTCGAATCTGCCGTTTCGTCAGTGTGGACTTGGAGTAAATTTCAAGATTTCTATATTGGTCTCAGTCCCGCCCGTGATTTTGCTCTCAATCTTGGATTCGACCACGATTTCCGTTCTGGATTCGATCTCGATTCTAATTTCGATTCCGATTCCGCTTTTCGTCCCACTCCCAGTTCCGTTCTTATTTTCAGTTCTTTACGTTTCCCACTCTCACTTACGACTCGCTTATTCTTGGCTACAGTTTTAATCTCGCTTTCCGTCCCGCACCCGATTTCAACGTTTCATTGATAATAGATATTATAATCCCTAATCAAATATGTAATTACAACAAACGCCACATCGTATTTTGTCGCTACGAAATTAATTATTATCATTACAAGCTCACGCTTATGTTCCAAAAGGGTATGCAGACACCACAGACCTCTACACAATATGATCTTTAGATATCATTTCAACCTGCCATTACTTCAATTTGGAACTAAACAGACGCTGTTAAGCGGGTTTACGTAGTCCACAACCGATGCCTTCTTACTGAGGTATCCCCTTAATTTCTAATCGCATTTGCGATATTAATGGTCAAATAAATACTGCGTTGCCATATTTCAAGTAATTCGTTCTAGTACTAAACGCACCAGAGTAACACTGCTTTCCATACTTTGGAAAATTCGACGAAACATTTTAAACGAAGGCGTCATTACCAGTGTGTGCTTTTTCAACAAAAAAAATAGTAATCTGGAGAATGGCATTACAAGAGTATGACGATAGAACAATGAAAAAAAACGTTGCCCGAAATAGTCCAACTGTATTAGTCATTGACATTTCCAGAGCGCCGCCCGACGCCGCCAAATAGAGTCACACTGCATTTCCGCCCCGCGCAGTGCTCTGATATCTTTAAATAGCAACACCAGAAACGAGCTCGCGGAGCGCCCAATGAATAATAAACGATCTCCTTGTTCCATTGCTGGTCTAGAATGTGAATCGGATTTATCCGAACTACTGTTTTTCTAGATGACGTCTTTAAAACGGAATATGGAAAATTGTTTTTTTTTTCTATAAGATATGTGAACGCGATTTTGTAGTCACAACTATTTAACTAGTCGTAAATCTTATCTAATGAACTCCAAAGAATAAGCCAAAGCTTTTTTAACATTCCGCTGCGAAAAATGAAAAATTTTCATAAAATTAGGACTATACTGTTTTCAGTCCGATTTCCGAAAATCGAGTTTTTGCCAGATCCTAACATTTTTTCGAGTGATGTCTATCTGTACGTGTGTGTGTGTGCTTGTGATGTTGGGGGTTAGGGCGGCGGGGGTGTTAACCGATTCAATTTAGGCTCCCTGAAACGTTGAACTAATTCCGCCCCGTAGATTTTGAGAAATCTCAAAAATAATATTTTATAAAAAATATTTGTTTGAAATTACTTTTAGAATACTCTACCGATCGATACCGAAATCTAATTAGCTGTTTTCCTGAAACAGGCACACCGATTACCCCAAAGCGACATGAAAATCGATTGATTTGTTTTAAGAGATATCGTTGAATAAAAATTTTTCCAAAGGTGTTTTTTTTATAATATTTTGCAAATGGTTCTACCTATGATGTCTAAAATCTATACAGTTGTTCTCTTTAAAAAAAGACGTTGAAATTCGCCAAATGCATTAAAAGCAGTTGATTAGTTCAAGACATATTATTGGAGACAAATTATTCAATAAATGATTTTTAGAATATTTTTTAAGCTACTCGGTTTATAAATTCCAAAATCCTATTAATAATAAAATCTTCTGCTTAAAAAACAAAGTCGATTGTTGTAAACCATATTAAAATTGGTTGATTCGTGCGAGTAGTATCATTAACGAAAACTTCGCAAAAAAGATTTATTTCAAAACAACTTCTACAGTTCTTTTTGAATTGATGTTTGGTATCGGTCAACTTTATTTGTTTAATAAACTGCGTTAAATGCCGGAAAGCACATCAAAATCGAACAACGCATTCAATAGATGACGTAGTTTAAAAATTTAAAAAATTTCATTTTATTTAAATAAATTTAGTCATATGAACTGGAAAAACCGAAAAAATATTAAAATCATATTTTTAAGCTAGGAGTGCTTGAAAAAGCACAAAAATCGATTGTTTAGAGCTCAAAGTCAATAGTTTACTGTTAAGTTTATTTTTAAAGACTTTGAGCTGAAATGTAGCGAAAAGTTTCAGCAATGATCTATTAACTTTTTCAAATTTTAAACTAGAAAAGTTTAAAGTTTTTGAGCTTTAAGTCAACTATATTTTTGAAGACGAGGAGCTTCAAAACACATCGATAAATATCATAGCGGGATGTTTTACGAATGGCCTTCAGGGTTAAATGTTTTACGGATTTTTAGTATTGAATTTGAGAAGAAAATTTGGCACACTTTCGTTTTTAAATTTGATAGGATTAAAGAAATTTGCTTAACTTTTTCACCGTTTTTAGTATTCCGTAGCTAACAGTAAAAGAGAACCATTACAGTTTCGTCATGTCCATCCATCCGCATGTCACAGCCTCGTAACTTCGCCATTTTCGTCAATTTTAAGAGATTGTACAAAACGTTAACCACAGTATTATGTAAAATGTGATTACAAAAATTATAAAACAATGACATTGTATTTCAATGCGTAACATTGAGGTATGAATCATTTTTTTCGCGCTTTCCTTTGTGTGAGATATCGATAAGCATTTAAAAATGGACCAAGGGTTTTTAAATGAGTTGTTTTCGCAAGTATATATTAATCTTTGAGACATCAATTTTAAGGATTTAAGAAAAATCCTAATCATGGACATTTATAAATAAATTTGATGAACATTACTGTAAAGAAGGCCTCTTCACAACATTTTTAGATATCCACAATTTTCAGTTTTCAATTGTCGCAATATAATCTCCGTTCTACGAATTCTGGTTCTATAGGTATGCCCCACCTGTCATTCGAGGATATATTATATCTGTGCTGTGACATTTTTACATTTGAAGATGTCTATTGGATCGCCTCAAAAACAGCCCCATTTCCAGCGAAAATACGAGTTCGTTCTGGTGCTGCGAGCTCTAGATGTGGATAGTCAAGTACAGTAGGAGGATGAAAAAGTTTGATTATTTTTGAAATATATACAAAAAAAAGACAATTGAAAATGAATGTTTTTATAGATTTTCTCTGGAATACTTTTAAACGTTTTAGATATTGGAACGAAATTCGTTACGGCGGGCTTGGAGGAGATAGGGATTTTGCTGCGCGACCGAACTGAAAAAAATGTGATAGTAAAACCGTAAGAAAAAGTCCGTGGAATAAAACCGTTAAATAAGACGTGCGCAGGCGCGACAGTCGTATACACAAGCGAGTAGTGTATAATACCTTTCTCTTTCCCCCTCTTTCTTTTCGTTCTCTCATCTCTTCTCTCTCTATTACCACTCCACCCCGCCAATGCTATATACTCATGAATTCATGGACAAGCACGTGGCTAATATTCACATTATAGATACATTTTACTCGTGAGTAGTCACGTTTATTTTCATATAATTTCAAATCGTCAAAACAATAATAAATATAGTAACAATGGCAAGTGAACTAACAAGTGACTTGAATGCAATTGACAGTGATAATAGTGGGAAATTATTCTATTTCTATGTAATTTTGTGTTGTCAAACAAAAATAAAGAGACATATTTTGTTATTTTAGTTGATAATTTGAATTACGATTTTTTTTTTATTTTACGTAATTTATTTTATTTCTTAAAATACTGAATTTCCTAAATACTTTCCTGTACTTAAATAAAAACTAATCAGCAAAATTTAAGAGATAAATCAAGAAAACTTACATAAAATTGAGCACGATTTTTTTTGCAAATTGTGTCGATTCTACATTAGCCGAAGGAACTTCGTTCCTACCTGGTGTCCCACGACACCACTCGTTTTTTTTTTTTTTAAGTTTCTTATATTTATATTGACGATTAGTTCATCTGGTGCACGTTTTTCCATTTCTTGAAAATAAAGAAAATTTTTGAAACCATAACTCATTTGAAGTAGACAGTCTCACGACTTACTGCTTACGTCGAATGTGAACTGGATTGCTGATATTCGTTTACAAAGACCAAAAACTTTCATTTTTGTATGTCAAAAGATTTTTATTTGGAATTATTTTTGTCAAATTTGTTTTTTTTATAAACTTAGAAACATTTTATTATTTATATATACTTAGTTAATAAATATTGTTATGGCGCTGGTTTTGTTTTTATTTCTTTTATTTTGGACGCCTGTCTGCAACATGCGTGAACATGCAGCACGCAGCCCGTCGCTGATCCTCAAATCTGTTCTTCCACTGCGAATACTTATCCAACGAATTGACGAATTGAATACCGATTCGAGAGGATTGACAGATATTGAACATATAAGCAAGTGTTAATAGTTTATTTACCTTAGTCCGCTAAATAGTTATATCGTTATTTTTACGCGCGTTTCATGCCAACCAGACACCTCAGGAAAGTGCAGATGGTCACATCCATCAGGGCCTAAGGAGTGTTAAAACAGCTAACAGATACACTCTCAACCACCTCATGTGACATGCAGTCATGCACTCTACTTTTATTTAATTTTTTTATTTTACTTTATTTCATACTACTTTTATTTTATTACTTCTGTTATTAAGTTAATTTTTTCGAAGCGAAGGTCGTGTAGAGCTCTGTTAGAGTTGTGTTAAATTTTCTTATGTCAAATTTATAAGTCAGGACGAGATTCATTTCTTGATACATGTTGATTACAAATAGAAATTTTGCTGTGTTTTCTTCCTTGGTACGGGACCCCCGAAGAGGGACTCCCGACTCCCACCTTGGTTGAGTTGGGTTTTTCTGATATCTCAGATAACATCGCCTCATCGCAAACACCAATACCAATTATTTGCAGCAAGTCGCTCGGTCGTCAGAGCGGTGTCGGCGGCGGGTGTTTACTTAACCGCCGTCACGCCGCCGCGTCATCAGGGCTCCGTCACGCGCGCCATTGACCGCGATTCGCAAATCACCGGCGCGCTCTCAACGCGCATCTGCTTCGTATCAAATTATCATTTGGACGTTGATGTTCGCGTCGCCTTTGGCTCGAGTACGCAACCCGACGTTTAGTTCTCGTTACTAACGGTAAATTGCGAGAAACTTCTTCAAGGTTACAACCTTCAACTTATTAACTTATCAATTTCATCCCTCGAATGTATTGAATTCGAGAGCTAAAAATGAAAATTTAATTGAACGCTGAGCGTTTGAATTTGTTCGAAAAGGGCTATAACGCTCGAATGTATGCGAGGAACTGAATGTATTGTGATAGAATGCGCTGAATGAATATAGAGTGAACATATCAAACGCTTAATTAAACAACTTAATTAACTCCAATTAATAACAAACAATTTTTCCCTTCTCATGCTCGAAAAAATCAATTTTGGTGTTCGAAAACAAACTGCAAATCCGTATTTTCAACACACATTTTGAAATTAGTTTCGCGCAGTTTGCTTGGTTGGTTTTCTTCAGTTCCTTGGCCTGCTTTATGACTTTGATGTGTATACATATAACCGATCGGTAAGATGCCAAGTCTGTACATTGAATATTTTTAGAGAAAAAAGTCAGTGATTTGTACTTGTATTTGTATTTGTATTCGTAATACAAACCGCAAAACAGCAGGATTTTTTTTTTTATATCTTCAAGTATCATTCAAAAAGCAGTAGATCGATTCGAACAAAACTTTTAGGGTTTAATTAACAGTAATCGACTGGTTATTAGCAGTTATCGACTGCTTAACTTAGGACACAACCTATCACACTACATTACCTAGGGGTTAGACAGAGAGCAAATTTAAATTTTTCCCTCTCCTTAATTTGAAGTACCTTCTGAATAGATTTCGACAAATGGTACAAACCTACAGTTAGATTTTTTGATAGTGCGAGTGTCACAGAAAACAAATGTGTCTAACTGTATATAAATTTCTTATTTTTTAAATTAATTAAGTTCATAAAAACTAAGACATCTCGCTATAAACGTTGTGGCTTTGAAGAAGACCATAACATTAGGTCCAAGATTTTTTATGGGTGATGAAAGACAACGAAGAAATGAAGGGCAGCTTTCATGTCTTTCTAAAATGTTGTTATATTTCATTACCACCATGAGGACGAAGTCGCGGGCAACAGCTAGTTACGAGAAACAAAAATGATTTTTGAAATAGAGATTATTAAAAATTTAAATGGAGATTATTTAAAACGTTATAGGCACATTCAAAATAAAATCAACACAAACAACATTAAAACCGTCTTTATCAAAAAGGACACATAGGCTTTTTTTTCCGGAAAAGGCAAAATTAAATATTTCACACGGAAGTAAGTTAGCGTAAAGTCAACCTTAAAATTCATCTCTGCGCTCCGGATTCTACTCCATCATGCTTTGCTTACTTTGAATTCCAAAATTCTCGATGCAAAAATGGACTTTGCCGAATAAATAACTACTCAACTAAATAGAAAATACTTTTATAATGTACTTCTTTCAAATAGTGTATTTTATCGACTGTTTGAGTGCGTTGTGAGGAGAGGGCTTAAGTAGTTATAGATTTTGTAACAATTTGTGGTTATTTATCGATAGCTGCTAGTGTTATTCAAAATTGTACTATTCCTTTTCATAATTTTACTAAGGCAGAGGAGAAAACGTATCGATATAAATTAAATACATTACGGGCTCCACGCAACTGTTGTCCGATTATGTTCAAGCCTCTATTTAAGTTAATAATTTTTCTTACAACTGACAGCAAGGGTAATAACGAAATATGTTAGATGTGATGTGTTATGGTAAATATTAAAGTCTTCGTCTTCGAGGCAAACAGAAAAACAAGTTGGCATTAAAATTGAACCTTAGTCAATTTCCAAATTACTAGGCAAAAACAACATTTTGACGGCCAATTTCAGCCGGCCATCATTATTATCCGTTCGCGATTAAATAATTACATAAAGGCATCGGAAGTGGTCAAATTAATGTACGCATTGAAACCGACAGCATAATGGAGCCGACAACGTTCATTATCATTTCCTAAGCCGCCACGTTCCGTTCTTGCAAATTAAAAGCGCGCCTCTCGACCGCGTGACGCAACACGCGCAATAGGCGTTACCGCAAACTTAACAATCGTATGATATAACCGTGGAGAGGAATTTAACGATATATTTCTCAAATTAATCTCGCTGGTAATTGTTATAATAATTCAAGTAAGCTCGTAATTGAATCATGTAACATCGTGCTTGAAAATATTTACCGTAGACGCTGGAGGTTTATCCGCATGAGGCGTTATAAAATTAATTAAATAATAATTAATTTTATTGTTACATGAGAAACAAACTATTCTCACAATAATCAATTATTATCATAAAGCTATACAAATACCTTAATGCATATCTGAGATGGCAAATTAAACAAAATTAGATTGTATGTTTAATAATCTTTAGGTAGGGTTTAATATTGTGGTAGGATTTCAAACATGTAACAGAAATTATTTTAGTAGTGCCATAAGTGAGCTAAACTGTGAAACTGTAGTGGGTATTTGAATTTTATATGCCATTAAAAAGCTCATATTTTAACATTAAAGGAAACGCTTATCTGTCAGTCGCTTTACTAATTTGGCAAAAGAGCAAACGCACTGTTAACACTACAGCTACATATTAAATGATATACAAAAAGTGTATCAGAATACAATACGTCAAAAACTACTAATTACTACCACATGAAAAAAATAGGTAAACATCTAGACGCCAAAATAAAACCTGAACCGGTATTTAACATTTACATGCCATAAGTATCCTGTGACAAAAACTGATTTCGCGACCAATTTGTACCTAATTAGCGACGCGACGCGCAGGCGCGAAACTCGGAAGCGGGTACGTTCCATTTCCGTGCGGCTCTTGCATTCGCGACTGCGTTCCTTATCATGTTTTGAATATAAACGATGCATTTCGTGGCTGTTACGTATTTTATTGTGTTGAATTCGGCACTTTCGTTACATGGCGACTAAGTCTACGCAAACTAATTGGCTTGTTGCTTAACTTAGTAGTTAGAACGCGCGAAAATATTATAAACTAGTTTTCGGCCTCTGCTCCGCCCGCATAGGCATACAGTGGATTTCTTTACCTTTCATATCGGTCAATCTCCCTGTCAGTCGTGATCACGGCCTCGCTCTCGTTTTCGATTTCAATTCCGGTTCCATTGGCAGATCCGGTTCCTGTCTCATCGTGGATTCCAAATCCGGTCCTACTGTACATTTCTATTCCAAACCCGTTGCGTGTGTGTTATTGTTTATTTATTTTTATTTAAACAAAATCAATAGGGTTTCGCAACGTCTTCGTCAATAAAATCCAATACAAAGACGTCGGATCGAAAGCGTAAAGTCAATGGGCCAGTGAAATTTTGTAGTTTTTCGCTGAGTAGCTATGATACTTCATGGAAAAACGATAAGCGTATGACGTAGTGAGACCGGCGACCTGCCTGGAGTACAACCATAGTCGACGTATTTACTTGGATATTTAAATGTTTTGCTCCGAATACACTGTATATACACCAGGATTTAAATATTTTTTTACCATTTGAACAGTTTTTGCACCAAATCCGAATGATTGCTACCTGGTAAAAAACGTATTTAATTATTTTTCCATAATTTTCTTAATTATTCCATTAACTACTGCAATATGTATGCTTATTTGACACATAACTTTAACACCAGGATGTGCAAACTTCAGCAGTGGTACTGCGTCTATATTTCATGCGTGGTCTCTACTCCAGAAGTAACCGAAGAAGTTTATACTGTTGACAATATAATAATAATTGTGGGTGTCGAGTCATTCCATTGTTAAACGATTCGAATTCGGCTAAAATATGTATATATTTTGGCCGAATACGAATTTTGGTAAATACGAATATAAATGGTGTAAATAAACGCATACGCGTTTATTTACACCATTTATATTCGTATTTGTACTCGATATTGTACTCGAAATACAACCCGAGAAAATTAAATATGAATAAAAACATATCCGCAGCAGCAATCGGGACGACCTTTAAATTTTACTTCCTGAACTGGTCTTCTACTGGTGTACGAGACTAACAAGCAGGAAAATTTGCGGTAGTCAACTGTCAGATTGATTGTCAAGTTTTAATACTTAAACATCCTAAGTAAGTCTAACTTCTGAACTTTACATACGCGACACTACGGGCTTCATCTAAAAATATTAACAACAGGAATATTGACACAGTAACGTCTAATCGGTATACAAAACTATTAAAATCACCCTCGTATCCGTGAATATTTTAACTGTCTGAAAGACTGTCTTAAACTTTAAACGTCCTGGAACACCGATGAATTAGCATCTCACGAAGGTGACCGCCAGACAGCCATCCAGCCCTTCCGCCTCCGCGACGGCCACGGCGCTAATGATAAGGAGACGAGGCCGGCCCGCGCACTAACTAGTACTGTCAACGGCGACGCCGGTACCATCGACATCCGCTTACGACCCGGTACGAGACTACTCCTCTTATTATCCTGTCGCATGAGCCCATCGCCGGAGGCGTGCCCTGTCTTTTTTTCTTCGTTTCATATACAGGTACTTGAGCCCTTCCCTCTGGCCAACTACCGGTGGAAAGCTGCCAACACCCATGGAGGCCGGGAGGGTGCTGCAAGAATGTGTAATTCCACCCCTCTGGTTTTGTGTTTGCGGGAAGAGAATACACGGAAAAAGATGTACAAATTAAATGTCTATCAATATGCACCCCCTGAATATAATTGTGCCTGCGCCAGCGCAAATACTCGTTATCGCTGATGCAGTCATAACGTTCAGAGCCACTATATGTTTTTTATTTCTCGTGAAACTCGATTATACCCTTCTTTGTTCAGTTATCGTGAAATATTATCGGAGTTTATTGTAGATATCCACTCAACTGCTTAATTACGGAATATGGACTCTGCGTCTTTAATTCAGTTTCTGACTAGCGCCAACTATAACGCTTAACAGAAATTTTCCGGTCGATAAAGACTTAAACAACGATAAAATCGCAGCTGCGACGCTAATTACTATCACTATTTGTGAGTTACTATGACTTTTGTTTTTTTTTTTGTTTATAACAATAACGAACTCTATGTTGTTTTAGACTTCTCATTCTTACTTGAAAACCTTTTATTATAGCTTCCCCTTTTACAAGCTACATAAACAATTCCCGAATTTACAATTCAACCCGATCCCCTCCACTAGATATTCTATTCCCTCTCAAGAGTCCAGCAACGCTATGATGAGTCTGGGTTTGCGAGTGTCCATGGGCATCGATGACCATATTAGCAGCCATGTGAACCATATCTGATGGCTCACCTATTCCATTGCCCCTCGAATATGATATTTAAAAAAACAATTTGTTTGTGTTTTATAAATATATTTAAAAAATAGGCTAAGTGCGAGTCTGACTCGCGCACAAAGGGTTCCTTACCATTATTTATATAACATTAGAAACTATATTATAAACTTCTTTTTTAAAAATTTATTTTTATTTGAATCAAGTAGGTATTTATTTTTAAAGTGTATATAAATCTAAATATTCTACAAATATTTCAAATATCTACCTGTTGTCATTATTAAGAGGTAAAAACGGCAAAAAAATCACGTTTATCATATGGGAGCCCTCTTAATTTATTTCATTTTAATTTAAATATTTATTTTTGAATTAAATATACAACTAAATGTTCTGTGAATATTTCAGGCGTCTACCTGTTGCCATTATTAATGTTGAGGAAAAAACGGCAAAAAAATCACGTTTATTATATGGGAGACCCCCTTAAATATTTATTTTATTCTGTTTTTTAATATTTGTTGTTATAGCGGCAACAGAAATACATTATCTGTAAAAATTTCAACTGTCTATGTATCACGGTTCATGACATACAGCCTGGTAACAGACGGACAGCGGAATCTTAGTAATAGGGTTCCGTTTTTTGGATACGAAAGCCTGAAAATAAGTTCTCACAAATAAATCTCGTTACAAATTAACATTTGGGGCTATAGAAGTACCAGAAATGTTTGTCTTATTCATAATACTAAAAATATTAAGTAACACCGCTGTAGCCTGCACCCGATTGTTCAGTCTAACGTCCTACAATCAGATGTATACATCACTTTCATTAAACAATTAAAGATCGTTTAAATAACGATTATTTAGAGTTAATCCTTTCTTTAAATTTTTATCTGTCTGTTTGAGGCAATCGTCAGAACGTCTGAACCGATCTTAATGAAATTTTCACCGAAAGGTAGAAGAGCTTATTGGGCTAGACGTAAGGCATTTTCTTCCTAGAAATATTTAATGTTTCTGTGTGAATATTTAAAAATCCTTAAAAATTAGGCAGTTTGAATTTGACTAACATTTACAAAGGTCGCAAACCAAAGTATAAGCAAGATCGGAACCGAGATTGAAATCGGGGTCGTCAGCGAGATCAATCGACGTAAAACACAAAAGAATTAATTCTATTAGGACGGAGCCGCGGACAGAAGTTAGTCTAACAATATAAAATAATAAAGGAATAAATTTACAGTGTTTGTGTTTCGGATAACGAGAATGATATTTTATGTGCCCCCCATAATTTTAGAGCTGACATAATGAATTGGTTTACTTATTACTAAATCTCAAAAAACCAATATTCGTTAACCAAAGTTACGTCTAACTATTGATTGATATTAAATTTTCGAAACATTAGTAGCATTTTAGTAACGTTTTATTAAAACTTTATAAAATCATTATCTATAGCACTTCTTCAATAATCTCTACTAATATTACGAACACGATGTCGTTCGGAAGAACTGTCATTGATAATCCTCGGATCGCTTCACCTCTTTAGGGTTTCATAGTCAATAAGAAACCCTTATAGTTTCGCCATGTCTGTCCGTCTGTCTGTATGCAGCTTAGCTCAGAAACTCATGAGAGAGCTGTAATTTAGCATAGTATACATATTAATCATGCCTACAAGTAGTAAAATAAAATATAAAATCTAGAAAAATTTTTTTAGAATAGCTGCCCTACACGTGAAATGGGAATAATTTTTTTTCTCGTCTGTCCTATGATGTAGGGTGTCAGTGGATAGATCATTCAAATACATTATGGGTCTGAGAAAATTATCCTATTTTTCGATTTAGGGATCCGTTTGCGACATATTACACTTTAAAATGCAAATTTTTTAGAGTCCAGTGTCACCCGTCTCCCCCCCTAAGTAAATCGTATACATAACGAAGTTAAAAGGAAAACTATTACAGCTAAGTAAGCTTTACAAGTTAAACAATAATAGTTGACCAACTTATAAGATGCAATAGAAGAAGTAAGATCGTCGCGTTTTATCGTCGCGGAACCGCATCAAGCGCTTTCTCTAAACAAACTGGCAGAATCAATGTTGTATTCAATTTGAACATAAAGCAATATTTTTTATAATCACAGACGGAAGTATAGTAGAATTCAGTATTACATAAAACAATATAAAAATATTAATAATAAAATGAACGTAGATGCAATCAGAAATTTAGAAAAATTTCAACTCGCTATCAGTCAAAAAGAAATATTTACTTTCTGGTAAACTTAATGTGTCTCTTAAAATGTATATCTGAATCTACAATAATAGCGGTCGTTTAATAGTTCAAACATTTTACAAACAAAATACAAAAACAATATCCCGATTTCTTGTACATAACGCATTTTCGTCCGCACATTAATCTGTAAAAGGTATCCTAATATTAAAAACTTTAGTAGCTTCCTGCACGCACAAAGACGCGCTTGTAGACACACGAGTTGATGGGCGCGACGAACGGCCAGCTGGCGTTCTTCCACCCCGACCTCGAGGGTTTCAGGTTAAACCTGCGGAATTTTAATGTGCCGCCTTACGCAACAGCCCGTCCATCGGTCCGTTAGGAAGCAATCGGCGTGCGGGGCCGCCATTTTCTTCATTTGCATCGATTACGGAGTCGGAACGCAACTTAACCCTTCGACCACTCTCGGGTGACAGTTACATGTAACTTATTATGTTTCAGCTTTCCTCGCCGTCGTTGCGGAAGTTGTAAATAATTAATTTATATTTCATTATCGTTACGAGCATTATGGTACTTGATGCATTCTAAGCTAATTTAATTCTTTTTCGTACTGACCGTTGAGCTCCTTTGAAATGTCACTCGAAAGAATAAGAATGTTTTTATATTTATTTAATTTTGTGCTTATTTTGGCCATTATATGACCAGTACGTGTATGGCCAGTAGTCGCAAAAAATGCCTTTAATGTACTGGTTTGTTCTTTACCGACTGAAATAATGACTTTGTGCAATAATTGTAATGCTATTTAGCAGCCTTTATAAAGCTCAAAGCTGCACAATTTGGAGCCCAAATTGCTCTTTAAAAAGCATTACAAAAGTTATACAGTTGATATATAATTATAATAAATTTGCATTGAGCTCGTGCTAATGTACGTTTATTATGATGGTGTTTTGTGTTACTTGAGATAGATAAAGCCTGAAATTTAGTATTGTATAGGAATCTGTAAGTTACATTAAAGGTCTGCTCCGGCTGCGTTGTTTGGATCCTTGTACGAATCACGATAAATTCAGGCAAAAGAAAAATCACGAAAAGATCATCAACTTTACTCCAACAAAACCAGATAAAACAAACCGTACAAGAGAAGAACGAACATCTAATAAATACACGAAAATATTCAAAGAACGCAAACAAATTATATGACACATGATATAACAAACATGCTAATTAGATAGATCGACGCCCTTGAGGACGGCTGTAGGGCGTCGCGATACCTGTATCTATTAACATTCCTGATGACGAATAGGATTATTATCGAATAGTCGAGAACAAAACATTATTAGCCAACTGCGAAATTAGCATACGAATACATTATGTATGACGCGTTGAACGTAAACAATTTAATACAGTGTGAATATAACTCGACGCTTCGACCGGGAATTAATTGCATTAAGATACGGTGCATCATCTGTGTTTACTTATGCATTAGGTACGATCGGAATAGAACGAAGGATGGACCATAATGGAATTGTGTTATGTGGAAATCTTCAACAGTATGCATTGTATCACGACAGGTTAAACTTTTATTATACATTTTAGTGAAAATAAAATTGTTATATATATACAACTTTTGCTGACACAGCAAAGTCAGCGCGGAATGTTCACTATAAACCCTGATGTTTTTTCCTGTTTTCTGTCATAAATAAACTCGAGATTTAGCTCTTGGCTAAACAAAAAAATACGAACCTATGACTGTTCGAACTTGGCGGAGGCACTACCGAGTAATTTTCCACTGTACATTATGACAATTTTCTATCGAATCCCAATTAAATGTCGTAAACAAACGTATCAAATAGCTTATAATTGAATATTTAAAATGTATATTTTTTCCACAGTAATTTTATTTACAACAAATTTAAAACGCAACATTAACTATATAGATTTAATAATTTTATAACGTCATTGACAACACTTAGACGCACTGGAACAATTTGACTACACCATCATTATGATATTCAACTATTTTAGAAGTAAATTACAGGTATTTATCGTATGCTTGTACAAGCTTGAATCGTGCTCACCAGAAAGTCGATTAACATAACCGTTTCTTGGATAATTATACCACATTTCTTAGTTAACATTAATTTACCAGACACTAAGTGTATGTCGTTACAGAGAAAAGAGTATAGAAAATTAAAAAAAAAAAAACATGAAGGGAGAAAAGAGCAGTTGCATCAATGTCCACAGACCATCGAGTAGGCTCTGACCCTTTAATTATTTACCTCTTATAAGAATACAACTGATCCAATAAAATATTTAAACGAACAAAAGATTTATGTCAACTTAACTCCCGTTAGTGTGAGTGGATGATAAACCGTCCGCACGTATATATTTAGCACGCATATGTAACTAAATAATAAATGAACAATTATTATATACAAAAAAAAATCCATACAAAAGAATATGACATCAGCAGTGTGTTTTTTTTTAAACTGTTTCATTTAAGCTAATCCTTTCTTGAGTTCTGTTGTCTCTGATTTACAGGCATGAGAATTGCCTATTTCATTGCAAAACTACTTTGTGTAGTTTAAGAGATGAAGCTTTCCCCACATCACAATGCTGGCCATTAAAAAAAAAACCACTTAAACCGTTACGTTGAAACGTTACGTTGATATGTGATGACAGACTGCTTACTGGTCATCACAGATCTCAGCAGTAGAGCGAATCGTGCGATGTCTGTTCTACCATCGGCCTGCGGTCAGGAGAACTTCTGGCGGAGCTTCGATTGCTTTCTAGAACATCGATCGGAACACATAGACCGGCTTTTTCCTTCCTTAGAATCATCGCCAGCAATTAACCTTCGGACAAAGTTATGAGCAGAGGTCTTACCTCTGCCCATGATTTCGTCCGCGCGCATTTGATAGTAAGTAGTTTTAATAACAGAGACAGTATTGTAGTTTTGTAAAACCATAGGATTTTATATTTCTATATAGAGAAAACCGTCGTCTCATTGAATTTCTCTATAAGAGCTTTTAATAAATTCGTGTACAAGAGGTCAATGTTTAATTGTGGTATAAATACAGTAACGGCTTATTTATATACAACATTTTCAGTTTTACTGCTAGGAGTGCAAATGTATGTACATTTTAGAGCATCCATCGTCTGACACTGTAAGACGTAACATGACGTCGACCATGAGAGCAGGAGGGTAGGCACAGAAGCCTGCAGTTCCCAGATGGGCGTTTGTTATTTATTTCTATCGTGACCACGACCAGACAAACACCAGGAACTCCAGGCGTTTAAGCTGAAAGGATTTCTGTCTTCCGAATCCCTTTATCGCATTACGATTAAACACATATTAATTTTTAAGTTTTATTATAAGCTATTACCTGAAAATAGTTTCATTTTATTCTATCTGGTACTTTTTACATAATTCTCGATCGCCCAAGCAAACACACAAATGGACAAAAATTCGAAATTATTGTTTTGGCCTTAAAGATGCCTAAATACACAAACGGAACCACATTTTCTAATATATTTGATACGCAGACATACCTTTGTTACAGTTTTATAATATATTCCATTGGATTGTTAATAAAACATCTTTATTTAAAAGAAAATCAGCCTATATTGTTACAATACTGTATCTAAAGGAAAAGGTTTGATTTGTGTCGCATTACAACCTGCCAGTTTACTAAACTTTCTTATTAGGTATTAATATACAAAATGTACTCATAACAAGAACTATTATTAATACACCTAACGATTCTGTCAGAGTACAATTGCGTAACCTGAGAAAAAATGAAAGCGTCAGAATCATGCATCACTCATTTCTGCCACTTCATAGCACAGTAAAAGAGCGCACGCGCGCATCGCGATGACACCACAACAAGCGACACGAGTGTCTGGCACGACCATACAACGAGCGACGTCGGAGGGCCAATTTACTCCAAGCATCCTCGCTGGAATGTCGCACGGAGAAAAAATGAATATCATAGCATTGTTGCTGGATGTCGCAAGAGCGGCGGACACGTGGAAGTGGGTCGAGGGGCGCGAACAATGATATTGGGCAAACGTAATTTGCGACGCGCGCCGCTTAACCGACCAGAAAATTGGTCGTGTTCCTATGGAACCCAACTAACCGAGAAATAGTTGGGCACTCAACGACTTAGCCTATGATGATGGCATTTGCCATAAGTCGCTCATGATGTAGGGGAACCTTGAAACAAAATTCCTTTAAGAAACACGATTTGGTGTCTACGAGGTACAAACTCTTTGGAACTAAAAAAAAGTAAACACTGACTGGCAAAGCTGGACTATAGACTAGGTTTTAAAAAGGAGAATAATCTGAATATCTTTTGTTATTTTAAAAATGGAAGTCTTTTGTTTGGAGTCTGTCGTAGCGTGTTGTTGAAAATGGAAAAAATTTTAATTACTGTAGGTTATTAAGTACCTATACTTGAAAAATTTCACTACAGAACAAGTTAATCAAGACTTACAGGATACTTTAGGAGCAAATGCTCCTCAGTGTTCTACAGTTGCTCGTTGGTGTGCCGAATTTAAACGCGGAAGACCATCCACCAAAGATGACCCTCACTCAAGTCGCCCAGCAACGGTAATGACCGTAGAAATGGTAAAAAATGTTCTAACAGATCGTCATGTCACGGTACGTTTTATAGTCGAAAAAACGAATATTTTGACTGATAATGTGCATTACAATTTACACAGATGTTTAGAGATGAAAAAAGATCCGCAAATTGGGTCCCCAGAATACTTACCGATGCACAAAAACAAACCAGACTGAATGTTTCTCGAGTTTTTTGAATCTGTTGCGTTTTTTGAATCTTTTGAATTCTTTGGCTCGATTTGCTACCATGGATGAAACGTACTTTATATTTGAAAAAGATAATCATATCCAACCTCTAAGAAATTTATGACTAGTCGTTCTATCGGAAAGATCATGGGTTCTCCTTTCTAGGGTGGTAAAGGGGCGGTCATGATACAATATCTCGATCGCAGTACAGGAGTTTTTAGGTGCTCAGGGTGAATAAGTTTAAGAAAGAAATTTTTAGCTTAGAAAAAAGTTATACCAAAGAAAAATAAAATTAAATTTAATAAAAGTTATCCACAACATACCCATTCTCACTTTTTATTGAGCCCTCTCGTATTGTTTGTGGTTTTATTGATTGATGCACAAAACGTAAATTATATTCTGTAGATTGACGAATCTAAAAAGGAAATCGCTAGAGTGGTTTTGATTTCTAATACTTTATTTCAAGAAATATAGGATATTTCATCTAGAATAAGTTCTAGATTAAGATTTTCATAATCAAATAATGATTTCTTTGAAATCTTTGTCCCCATAAGATAAAAAGGAAATTGTCCGGTGATCCAAATTTAAATGTCTATCTGTTTGTGTCTTTATGTTACAATCTAAGGAATTACAAGCGGATAGACAGAAAGATGTTACTTTTTTCAATATGCAGCGATACAAAACTAATAATAATCTTTGAGACTTGGTACAAAATCCATTTATGTACAAATTGTAAAAGTTTCTTTGACTGACAGTTATATAAGAATTTGATAGATATGTTTTTTTTCAGATTTATTCTGACTCAATCAGCAAACATCATCATAGCTTAGCTAATGTGAACGAAATAACTATAAATTATATTATTATAGGTACACAAACGTTCCTCCTGAATCAGTTTAGCTTTTGGTCACCCGCATTGTCACAATATAACCCTATAGAGAACGAAGATTGAAATAGAATAAATACAACAATACTATAAAGTCACTTCTATTTCCCAGAAGGGTAAGCAGAGACTATAGATATCCACATGATATGATCTTTGCATATATTTTCCATTTTAATGCAAGCTCGTCGGTTTCGGGAGTTTAAAATTTGATCGTTTTTAAAAATGAAAAATATACTCTAAGAAAAATAATATATTCAACAGCACTAAAATATAAAAATGCATTACTGAACCAATGTAAACATTTTAATTGATCACACTTTACTCGTAAACGCTCTGATCGCCAATAGAAAAGTGACTGGTCAACACTCGAATTCCCGTGTATATACCTTTGGGCGAGTGGTGTGGAATATTTTCCGAGGCTAAAAATATTATTTATCATTTATAAATACAAAGATGTAAACGTGTAATATTCAACGTAAACATTTATCGTGATCTGAAACGTGGTAACCAATCAAAATGCACAAATAATGTAAACAATCACCCACACATTTTGCGATAAATAAAATTTTATTTAGGAAAATTATTTTGTTACATATTATTTCGTTGTAAACGTAGTTCGCAATAGTATCAAAATACTTGCAGTAGTTTCTGAAGTTAGTTTTTACAGACAGACAGACAGACTTCAATTTACGGTGTGTAAGATTTTGCAAAAGGATTACGTCATCTCAAAGGGTCTTTAGTCAAAAAAAATATAAAAGAAAGTTCAATCCTGTTATTACTTGTAGCTTTGTATTTACCGTTATGTTGCAATATTGACGCTTCGAATTTGACCATTTCTAAATTTCATATTTACATGCGTACTTGTTTAAACGGCTAAAATTAGCTGTGTCTCTTCTGAGAAGGTGTATTATAAATTTAATACAGTTCTCATGCAGATACGATAGTATTTGAACCTTATTTCATTTTTTTATTTAATACAAGTAGATATTGAATACATTTAATATAATCTTTGAAAGTGCTGGTGTTTTCCTTCCTTTGTTATGCTAGGAAAGAAAGTACTCAATGGTCGATTAAGTAAGTACTTCATAAGGATTATTTTTAACTACTCTGTAAATCTAAACATCGGATTTTTTTTTTATTCGTTTTCTACGTTATACTACATCCCATGGCGTAAGCAAAATGGCCGAATATGTCATGACTTAGTGTAACGGCCCGTGCACAGCTCGCCTGTTCTCTTACGGGATGGCGCATGGCGTCCTCTGGCATGACATCATCGCTTGATTGAATCTAGCTCACGTACCATAAGCCCTTATACAGGAGGTTTTAATACTCCTTTAATAATTCTGGCCTTGAATTCCATATACAGCTTAACAGAAATTACGAAGTTAATTCTGTTATTGCAATACAAAAAGAGCGTAAGACTAAGAACTAGTATATTTAACTTTTACTTAAGTGTAATTTTTTAACTAGAGTTTGTAAGTTTTGTGAATACTTATATTATTTCTTTAACATATTAACATATATATATGCGTGTGTATGTATGTGTAGATATATTGTTACGACTGCGCTCGCTAGCTAAAAATAGAACGGCTGAATAATTCCCTTATAAAAAATGTATGTGAAAATAAAATTCTGTGTATAAAGGTTTGCGCGTCGTGCGCCGTGCGCCGACCTACACCGCGTCGGCGCCTTGTTTATTCTTTACATCTTATTTTTAATGGATTTACTTTATGGGATGGAATTTTCGAGTGGCAATCTTGTTTGTTTGTGTCGAATGTGACATGTTTACGTCTTACTTTTCTGTGTAATGTGACAGGTTTGTCGAGACCAGTCGACAAATATTATATAGAAGCGTCGCGTAGATCTAAGTTGAGTGGAAACTGGAATTAGAATCAAGAGTGCGACCGGGATTGAAATCAGAAACAGTATCGAGGCCAGAATTAAAAATGGGGACGAGATTGGAATTGACTGCAAAATCGTCGAATATAAAAGATAAAGGAACACATTCTCTATCGACACGGAAGAAGCCGCAGGTGAAAAATTAGGATTATGTGTAAAAAAATAATCGAATAAGAAATAGAAAGAAATCCAAAAATGAAATATTCTTCCATTTTTGATTATAAATAATACTGCGAAATAATTTGTTTTCTTGGAAAAATAACTCAAAATATATTATTATTACAAACATTAGATACACAAAATGCAATTTTTGTTCATGATTTCGTTATTTCTTTTATTTTTTAAACAACGCTTTCAGATAAGTAAAGATCCATACAAATTTTCACAATACAAATCTTGATCACCCAACACATTTAGCACAACCTTCGGAATGACAGGCGATCTGTCACGTCTTCCTACAGCTCTATTACGTATCGTCTCATCGACATCTAATCGCAATCGATCTCGTCTCTATGACTCGTCGTCTACGCGTTTGTATTCCATCGACTAAGAATGCGTTTTTTATGATTGGCAATACTTTCGTAATATCAACATTTAGTTTAATAGTAATTGATGGACATCTGTCTATGTCTTAATCGATGACCACAGACATAAGTAAATACGTATTACATATAGAAAGGGTCATACAATCCCGGCGAAAACTAGAGTTCTGATAACGTCAAATGTCACAGAACACGCTGTATGTCAAAGAGCGTATTTCACTTATGAAGTTCATCGTCCGACAAATAATGAGCTCTCTATTGAAACTTCAGTGACAGAGATATATTTTTCGTAAGTGTTTAGGAGCGCTATCGTTTATCACGTGTTTCCGAACGATAAATCTACCATAAGCACTTGTGACTATGCATTAAAAAAATTACATAGATGCTCAGTATAAGTAGTTTAGCAATGGTATTTGGCATTATTTTTCTTAAATAGTATTTTATGTTTATCTCTATCGGTTTAATTACTTTCTATTTGTCATTATAAATCGAAATATATTGTTGCCAATAAACGTACAATATGGCGACAATGAATAATTCCCCAATAATTGTCATTTAGAATTTTGAAATTCTACAGTCATAGTCCATAATATTCGATTAAGTAAGTTATGTAAATTGAGCAAGTATGACCAACTTTATGACGTCATAACATTTTTTTGTTACAGACTTTTTGTAAAGACAACGTCGCTTCCAAACTTCGAATGAGATTTCAAACAGATTAAATAATAGTTTTATCGACGTCAAAAAGATAACGTTGCCACCGGAAGCACTAAAGATAACCTAATTTAACTTTTACGAGAACGCTCTCAATTGTACCGCTTAGCATTTTAATAGTTTTAAATGTTTTTGAAACTGTTGCATACGTTTTTAATTACCATAATTTTATCGTCCGGCCCTTACTTCTTCTACCGATTTAATTTACCCGCCAAATGTTTACCTTAAAACAGTAAAATAAGTACAATAATTTCAAGGGATATAACGTCATAACAACATCTTAAAATGTCGAAATATGAGCAATCTCAGTGGCTTCACTTCGGTTATTACAGCTTGCATTTTATTGTCTGTACGTACGTCCGCGCTTCGTAAACTCGACACGTCGTTTATCTACTACTCCAAGGACAAAAAAAATAAATTACACAAATTGTAACATTTATATAAAAATTCACCTTCTCCTGATCTACGTCGCACTGCAGCATGGTGACCCACGTGTGACTCCAGAACTACGTAGACCTTGAAATGAGGTACAGTTAGCACACCGACTGTTCGCGCATAACCGTCGCCCGTTTAAAACTGAACGCAGTGTTCAGATACGCAGACGTACGACGGAGAGATAGATTTATCAGATAAATGTAATGTATTTATTTTTATTGTTCAAGATAGGGGCGCATCGGGCGCCGCTATCTGGAGCACATCCTTCGTCATCTCCCCGGCGCGGCGGTACCGACCGGCTCCAAAGTGCGATACGATAGTGGAACGTACGCATTTAAATCATTACGGTAATTAAGACATCTATAGTTTTTCGAAGGATATTGAAGTAGGAAACGTTTTGTGTTCGACATTAAGCGAAAAGTTACACGCGGAAACGTATAGTTTGGACGTAAACCGCGGCTAGCCGTTTACGGCGTTCTGTATTCATTATGATTCCTCCTTGAATGTTTTGCAAATTTAGTCTTGTATAAGTAAGTTTCTATTTCAAAGTAAGTAAATATGTGTGTAATAATAATAATTTCTTAGTTTGTTATTATTATACTAATGTTTTATATGAATGTAATAATAGTATTTTCATTATTATTATATTTACACAAAACGTAAGTATTTATAACAAAAAAAAGCTATAAATGCTTCAATTGAATCTAAATTTTATTAAAGCTAAATACGTATCTTGCAATTCCTTTAATATATACATACATATACCTAATTATATTTATTTTGATTTAAAAATATGACTGGTAGATGTCTAACGTTATTAGACATTGTACCACTGTTTTATTTCATCTGGAACAAAAAACTTGGCAAAACTAAACTATGTGAATTCATCGATATCATTTTCAAGGCACTTCCCGTTTTATGTTGGCTGACGTTCGCCCGCAAGAAACGTTTTTTAGCTTTAATTAGATTTAATTAAAACACGTGTAACCAAATCGATACTAGGAAGCTGCAATTCATCGATTGGCATGACCTTCGATCAACATATTTCTGCGATCAATTTATAACGGTCGATGTCTCCAGAATATTGTAAAAACAACATGTACACTTGGAAATGCACTCCAGATGCTATTACATCGAAAGTGCATTTCCTTATATACATATACTTTACAACTCAACGTGGATGCAACTATTTCTAAATTCGCCTTTCAAGTCTAATTCTTATTCTCTTTTTTTTTTCATTTTCTTTGCATTCTAAATATGTAATTGTTTCATGACGTTCAAATCCATCCATCACCCAGTTCATCGCCAGTTCTAATTAACCCATTACAATGCTCTCAATAATTGGATTTTTCTACAATAAATATTACATATTTGGGAAATTTTAATTCTATTTCTGTAATTGTAAAACGTGTTATTTTTCTTAAAGTGTTTTTCTAATCTATTAGGTACCAACAAACAATTTATTCGCTAAAAATACAATATTAAAATTTTTTTACATACTCTATGTATGTAAATAAGAAAAAATATTTTAATTTCTATTCATTTCGTTTAGTGTTGTTTACTGTTGCTACTTGAAAAGCCAATTAAAATGGTGTTCCAAGTAAACAATTTGTATTTGTTTCGATTGCAAGACAGTGGTGGGCATTTTAATTATTCGTTACCGTTGAGCCGCCTAACGGAACGCACCGCAGCGTACGCGCAGGCGTATCGCCCGCGATCAAACGGCTAAACCAGCGTAACACTTATAACGGAAACAATGTGAATCGATCACTTATATGGATCCTGCTTATCACGTCACATCACTAACATTTATATGACAAGATACGCCGCAGACATAATAATATTTGCCATGATTTTTCAAACGTGACCAAGCGCACAGGTCTAGGATTCTACCAGAGAGTCTTAGCGCACAAATAAAAATCGGAAAAATGCTTAATTGCCTTCACCTCCTCATTGTTCGTCTCTGGCGTACTGAACTCGTTTGATTTGTCAAATCTCATATTTTCCACGTCGTCGGCTCACTACGGCAATATTTTTATGAATAATTTTCGATAAAACTAGATTTCTCAATTTATAATCTAGCACTAGAACATTTACCTATTACCGTGCTCTACTTCATACGTAACACTTCATGATCTCATGACCTTAATCATTACCGTTACCAATATAATCAGCGACGTCATTCGCTCAACTTTATGAATAGATATTCATATTGTAACATCTAATTATTCACTGCCAAATAGCATATTGCCCACGCGTCTGTCTATCCCAGCGCTTAAGCCTATACCCAGAAGGCATTTAAGAGAAAATTAAACAAAATACATTCTCAAAGTACATAGAGTTGCGGTATGATATAAAAAGAAACATAATGAAATGTCTATTATTATAGGTATGACGACAATAGCTTCGTGAACGCTTACCAACATGTGCACGCCAAAGATGAAAAATGGATGGTTGACTGCTAGGACCCAATCATCTTATCCTCAAATGTCTCCGTGGTGCAGAAGCCCGGTAGGCCTCGGCTTAACGACTCGTCAATGAAATGATTAATAAAATTTTGTAAAAGAACAATCAAAAATCACGTCACACACTCGATATTGGTATACATGGATCTTATAAGAAAACGCAGAAAAATACTCTAATGCTCCACAGTTAGTTATGACCTTTGAAAATCGCAAATAATTACAAATTTCAACATTGTTTGCAGTAAATGCTGAGCACTAATATTATGATTTTATCTGCTATTTAAAAAATTATGTTTAGGTGTTTGTTCAGCATCGTTCATCCCATCGTGTTAAACTTTGCATTACAGTTATTGTAGGCCCTTACGCGAATTTGTGATGTAGTACTATCAACGTACCACAGACGGTGCGGGAGTCCTTGGTGTTAGTGTTGGTGGTATACATGCTTTTACAAAAATTTGAATGAGATCCGGAGTCATAAAACAAATTCTAGTTTTAACCTCAGAAGCCTCAATTCCTTTGATGTTTTATTTGCCGCATTGAAAGTAACTCTACTATAACACTCAAAATCCTCATTGAAGATTTTGAAGTTTCAATGAGAATCACCCGTTGATTTGAAATTTTATTTACAACCTCAAAACTCTCATTAAGTGAAAAGTAGTATTTTGGACTTAAGAAAATTTTTGCTCCAATGAAGAAGAAATGCAATTTTGTTTATAACTAATCAGATTACATAAGAACTATATTTTACATGTTTAACTAAAAATTTTTACAATATTATTATTGAAATTATATTTATTATATACGTCTATCAAATTAATGTATTACTCCATTTTTATGTAATTACGCAGTTTATTTAATATGAAGTGTATTTATTCTTCAATATTATACTATGTTTTGCGAATAAAATATTTTTTATGGAAAATTACGTAATTGAGGTTTAAATCCGTATAAATTATTTTTCAACATATTTTGACGTTTTTGAAGGTCGAATGTGGATCCTGTAGTTCTAGTTTGATCCTCAAAGTTGTAAAACTGACCGTAAGTGAGATTTTGGAATACAAAGTGGGATTACTTTCAATGTTGAATCCAATCTTTACATCTCAAGCTAATCCTCGAAAACCTCACTGAAGATTTTGAGGTCTTAATGTGGATTTTTGACTCGGGATTGAATTGGTCGCGCCCGAGCCCGGAACTGGGATCAGGGTCGGCATCGAAATCGGAATTGAGACTGAAATTAAAATCAAATTTAGGACCGGAGTTGAATCGATGACGACGAAATCAGTCTCATAAAAGATGCATGAATTAATTCTCTGATCGTGCGGGAGGAGCCGCACGGCTGACGTTATAATATCCTCGAAGAGAATATACTACGATCGCGTTAAAGATATTTTCATGATGTAATAACTGTCTCATTACAAAATATAAGTTTTAGTTGGATATTTGAAGCAATTCTTCTAATTGTTTTGAATTCGATCAGAAGCTGATTCGTCGATGCGTACCGAGCCCGCGGGGATTGTATGCAAAAGTGGAATACTAGTAAACGTCTACAATATTATGTTGAAACAAATAAAATATCTGAAAAAAAACATTTCGATATCAATACGACATCACTTTGCTTTCGTAATAAAGGAAAATACATCTTAATGCCGAGGTCGTTGCGTCATGATTTTCTTTATCATTCCACTGGTGAGATGCACCTCCTCACAATCTTCTTATTTAAGATTGAGGGTGGACAGCAGATCCAAATCCAGTGGGACCGGTGCGACCTTTGGAACGGACGACATAGAGCGAATGCTCATGATAATGTTAGATTTTCGCCAATTTCAAGGGATTTTCATGGAATATCACGTTTCACTCAAAAGTGATGTAGTATAGAATAATTTTAGAACGACTTATCATTTTATTTAACAATCAATTCTGGGTGAAAGTTTTTTTCACTGGCGACACTGAATAAATATATTCTGGTTTGCAATATTAACTTTTATAAGAAATTGGAATAGATTCAGTCCAACACAAAATGTATGATTTTGTTTTAGATTGAACCTAACAATTTTACCCGTTACCAAATATTTTTTATTTACCTCACATTACTTGTGGATTATCATTTGAAATATAATCTGCGATTAAGTATTGACTTATACTTGGCAAAAATTAACGAAAATGTAGCGAAAAACGACCTAAAATAACTCCAAATTCTAAAAAGTTTATTTACTATAGGCCAGTTTTGAAAAAATAAAATTTAGATTTAATATTTATGATTTGCGTACATTTTTTAATCTTCATTTCTTTTCTTAACCTGTACAAAATTTATAAAACTGCTTACGACCCGGATCACCTTATTTTTTAAATTGTACGGAACCTCCTTCTATACGAAGCAAAGTCTCACATGGCTGGCTTATAAATTCATAGAATAACAAAACTATTGGCCGTTCCTTTGCAATATATTCAGCACTACTATATTTATCTACGGTCCAATATGAACATTTTTGTACGCCTTTTAATGTAATATATGCGGAACACTACTTAGTTACAAACTTAGATGCACGCCATTACATACATGAGACTCGTAAATAGTCTGTTTCAGATGTGCAAGGTTAAGAAATCCAAATCCAGCCGACCTTGAATTTCTTCACAACTAAGAATGATGAACTGTAGATAACTTACTATGATGAACTGTAGATAACTTACCATCAACTAATACATAACGTTGTCTTTCCGTTTACTGACGAGCCAAACGATGCTATAATTTCAAAATCATGATCACCACTCGAGAACCTTTCCTCTCTAGGGATTATCGCTTTTACGACAATGGGGCCGACTGGTTCAATTTGTTGATTTTATGCGCTACGTCGTTAACTTCTTTTCTATGGATTCCCTAGTTCCTAATTCCGTACTTGTCTATCAAAGATGACCCGGGTGATGATCTTCCTTTTTCTTCCTTTGTGAATGATAAAAAGTGACCTTCGTATTATACATCGAACTTGAGGAGAATTTAAAGAATTGGCTCCGAGCACATATCACACTTGCCAGAGTACTGAAAATTAATTAATGTGATACAACAAATCAGAAAATGTATGACAGGTTGTTTTTTTAGACTAGAATAAATAAATGGCCAATGTTATGTGTATTGAAATATTGTTTTCGACATAATTTTGTGTGAAACTGTAAGTTTACGACCGTCTATTCCAAACAAAATCTTATTAAGTACAAGTCACATTATCGTTATGCTTTATTACATTGAATCGAATCACTAAACAGATTTTAAAAATCGTTTCACTCGTAAAAAGATACACTGTTTATCTTATGGCTGTGGCCATATGGCCATGTACTGTGCTAGTAAGGCGGGACGGAGACAGAATCGAAAACAGAACTGGAATTGAAATTTAAAATGGGAACGGGGTTGAAATAGAGTCTGGAGCCGGATTGAGAATCGACAGCAAAATGAAATGATGTGAAAGATAAAGGTTTACAATTCATTGTGCGTCTATGAGGGTGAAGCAGCTAGCGGCATGCTAATTTCTTATAAAACTTGGATGCTCGTGTCCTGGTATGGAGCTTTTGCAAAAAATATTTAATTTTCTCTTTTTCCTTTAACTTTTTCCTCTTGTTTCATCGACATTTATTTAGGTGTAAAGAAAATCGATTCTGTTGAACTGATTTTTTGCACAGCACACGCGAACGGAGCTGCACTAAATACTAGCATGGCTTTAAAGTAGACTTTGAAACACTGTCACGTCCATTGGCGCATCTGCGTTAGTCGATCAACGGTATGGAACGGTAACAGCGACAAGCGAACCTGCGCGTGCGTCTTCCGCATGCGTTTGTTTTGAATGCGACGCGTACACTCGCGCCACTTCCCTAAAATACGCTTGCGGGACGACGATTCAATTCAAATCTAACGACCCTGCTTACATATTTATGTCTGAAATAGATAGAAGCTTGACATTGAAATTTTTCTTTAATTTTTAATGTCAAAGCACAGCCAAAAGCGTGAAGATTGAAAACCTAAATCTGATTTCTAAATCAGAATGTTTAACTTCTTCAAAATAACCAAGAGACCAAAAAGGCGGGATAATTAAATTGAACATTAAGAAAATCGTGTGACGATTCCTGAATAGATTTCAATGCAGTATTTGGCTATTTCGAAGATAGCTGATATGTCGTTTCATAATCACGTCGATGAAATCGCAGACAAGTGTATCTACGTCATCTTTGCAATAATTTAGAGACAAACTAATAAACCGATTAATTTTCTTGTATTTTTCTGAAAGCATTTTCATTCGATTTGGGTATTTTATTTAAAAAAATAATCATGTAACGTTTATGCTTCGCTAAATACCATACATACGTTTAAGAAAAACCTTACCAGCAACATTTCAAAATTTCTATAAAAATCTTTTCATTGCTTTTTTGCTTCTCATTGTTTCCGTTTTTTACTAAAATACGTACATAAATTAAATAGACATTAAAAAAATATAACGCGACTGCGATAATAAAACAGAACTACTGATAAGAAGAACTAAATCTAGAAGAATTTGCATCGTAATTGTTTTATACATAGTTTAGGAGTTAGACTTAATATTCAGTGAAAAATAAACAGACTATCTCTCGTAATCTGTCATTATAGAAAGTTTTCCCGCATATCAATATCAAATACATTCAATCATTAGACTTCCACTATGTGAGTGGCTAATACATCACTACATGCTCGTGTTGCAACTGAAGCTCGCCAATATTTTACTAAATATTTATACTTAACATATTAAATTATCTTGCAGGTGGATGCGCCTTTAGCATCGCCGGATCACCCCGGTCGAAAATAAGCGAAGAATACTTAAAGTTTATACTTTAAGTCTCACCGTCTTGAACATTTGCTGTCAAATTTAAATGAAGCGCTAAGCAATACAGGAATCATATTTCAGTACGCCACGGACTGAGCGTTCTAAATGTGGCATCTAACATTACGTTCACCATACAGCTTGACCTCTAATACAACCGGTAAGGTTCGACTATATCATTACAAAATGGTATGTACTCCATTCATAATGGATGGGACACACGGAGCCCACGTTACCATGGCAATCGACGTCCAGTTGGCATACGCCAATAATAGCATCTATTATCTAGTACATGGGAGTCACGAACAATGAATGCGCATGGACTCGAGAGACTGAGGAAATGTCTCTAGTGTTGCGCCTGCTCGGCCCAAATATTAGTTATCGCTCGAAAGTTATCGCTACAGACGAAGTTGGTGCTGATGGAAGTCTTCCTGATGCCAATTCTTGACTACTGGTCTTTGCGTATTCTCCCGTACATATAAACAAACATGCAACTAAAACTCGAGTAGATATACTGCTCAACATTGAAACGCGTAGACCGCCTCCCAAGAAATATATATATCGAAGTATCCAATGAAGACCCGTAGTATAGAATGACTTGCAATTTCCACCTAATCCCGGTTATAGTGTAAAAACAGATAGTCCAACGAGTACCTTGGGTACACCGCACCAAAGGCAGTACAACTATAATGTGCTCTTGCCACTTGAGGGAATAGACCACGTCTTCAAAGCTGGCCTAACAGATTGAAAACTTTTATTAATTAATCATCCCTGGCGGCAGACACGTGACGGCGGGGTAAACTTCCTGCATCGATATACATATACAATATCTGTATCTAGAGTTGTAGATCTGATTTTCATGCATAAATATAATAGGATAGGACTTCTTCGTATGATTGTAGTGTTTGCTTTAGAAGTCTTGGCTTGTAATGCTAGACCGGTCGATCACCTCTCTAAAAATTTAAATAAGTGCAATTATATATTGTATGCCAACCGCGTTACCGATACGGAACTGGCATTTTACTTTATAATTAATGAGAAACAATATTTTTAATGTATTTTTAAATTTAGATACATTCTAATCATTTGATGATGGTTTTATAGTTTAATGATTAAGAATAATTTTAATAAAAAAGTCTCTCCTGAAACTCTTCCCACTCGTTATCACACAGTCTAAGTAGGAACTTCAAATCAGAATATCTGGAGTTTTATTTAAGACTCGCTGGAATCCACACATACAATTATACTTTGTGTATTCCGCTACAATGAAATAGAAAACTGTTCGCCACCAAATCGGCTACTTTCTTGTTATATTTAGTCAAAAACTATGTATTATTTTCATGTCAACTTTAGACGAATATAGATGCTCCTTTCGTAACACTTGGAAAAAACGTTACACTTAAAACACTGGCCCAGTGAGCACATACATCATGATTAGATACCGCGGCCGGTTCGCTATTTCGGCCGCGGCTGGCGTTTCCGGTCGGACCAGCGCGCCGATAGCATCTGGGACGAGCTGTCGTCTGGCGACATCGCCGTCGCTCGGTCTGGTCGCTCGAAATGATCCCACATGTCGTATCTAGAATAATCCAAAGCCAGGAACGACTATGTAAACTCGTGATTCATATATTATTTTCACACTTAACGCACTTTCTACCTCCTTCTATTGTACAACTCCGTTTGATAGATTCTATAAGGTTAGAACTATGGAAACACACTTCTTATAAAGACAATGGAGACGAGATTTCTATAAAAAATGGAATTACAAATTTGAACAGCCGTCAAATTTGTTCTATTCTGTAAAGATTATAAGTTATCATCAATAGGGAGAACAGCAGTGGTATTATCCGATACGACAGTTTTATGATAATTTAAAGTTCGTGCGTAATGCTCTCAGCTGACTGCACTACAATAGAAATATTCAGGTGACCGCCATCGACATCTTCATTTCAATTTACTTTTAAATTGTCCAAAATATATATAAATCTACTAGTTCTAAAGTAAATGCTCGACCGTGCTCACGCACAGAACTCTCGCGGCAGATGCGCGTGAGGTGAAAATGGAACGAAAAAAATGGAAACGATGCAAACAGCGTGAAATCGACGGGCTGTTTTATTCTGTATGTTTATTGCATTAAATAGATTGAGATGGAGCGTGCCCTCATAATAGGTATTATTTAAAAAAACAACAAAGTCAGGCGCCATTCTGACTCGCGTGGTGAATGATCGATGCCACATTTTCTGCAAATCATATAAAAATCTGTACATTCTATTACAAATCTGATAATTTTCTCACTGTAACCAACTTATTTCCAATATTCACAATTTATTGGATCAGGTGATAGACAAAAATGGGTGTAAAACAAAGCAAATAAAAAAGTACCCTAACGAGAGCGATGAACCTAAATGTTAATAACACAACCAAACTCAACACCCACGCCTATAAACATAAATACAAATCGCGATGTATTGAGTCAAAGGTTGTTAAATTATAAAAATTGCGACGACCGCGTATGGCACACCTCTAGCTGGCATCGACTGCAAAATCAACAATTTTTTTGCGATAATAGATTTTGTAAACGAGTTTTATTATTTACTATTTTGAAAAAGTTTTCTTTATTTGTTTCGTGTTTATGAGGCCACTATTATCTTTGACTGTATCAATTTTCAACTTTTTGATACACTGTTGAAACAAACTAAAGCAAACGGATGAATTGAGTAAAAAAACAGACAACAAAGTAATCCGTAAGAGATGCGTTTTTCCCTTAGAAGGACTTTTCCAATTTCATTCCGAATGAACATTGTAGTATTCAACTTTTACACCACACGACTAGATCAAACTCTCCAACTGAATTAAAATGTACGATATAAAATTCATTTTCATTTTCGCTACTAATTATTTCTACGAAAAAAAAAGCAATTCACTTCTGCGCGGAGTGAGTAATCTCGATCATATAACGAGTTCTATAGTTGTGCAACGAGAGAACTTGGCAGTGGCGTTTCGATTTCATGAATAAAAAGAAAGCCGTCTGATATCCGACGCAATAATAATCAGAATAATGTGTGTCCGACTAATCAAAATTCGGCAAGCGCGCGCCCGCTCTTAGATAACTGCGGTCGCTAACATAAAGCCCATCTCATCACTCGAGAATAATAGCGGAAGCCACAGAGCAACGACACGGCACTAGAATGCACAAGTCTCTGATTGTCTTTGCCCATTAACCAAAGCACGCGGCTAATGTAGGTTCGGTTGACGTTTTGTAAACGGATTTCTTGAAGCTCAGATTAAAATAATGCCACAGACAGCCATGTCACGTCGTAGAATAGGTCGTTGTGTATAGTTTAAAAGCATGTACAGTAGTTGAGAGCGGAGGTAGCGTAATGGTAGATAATAGCGTTGCATTCAAAGTAAACGAGTGGTAATAGTAATTGTGACCGATGAGTTTTTATTTTAAACCAAATTTAACCACTCGATTCATGCCTCGGAGATCACATTAAATCGTCGGTAGTCTGACGTTATCAGAGCGTCGGGGCAATGCTCGTTAGCGCCCTAAACCCTTACTGGCGCTTCGATCTAATGTAAAAAGAATAGATTCTGGAAGTGATTAGTACCTATTTCTATTGGATTTGTTTACTTAAGTAAGAGATTCACATAAGTTTATCGCATAGTTGATTATGATTTAGTAGCTTTTGGGATTTATTTATTAATCATTTATTAACCAAGACCGAAAGGCTTCGAATGTACGGCGATCGTAATGCATTACGTGACCGTAATGTCTTTGCTTTGAGAGGAAATCAAAATATCTTCCCCAAAAGATTTAAGTTACCCGTAAAAGAAAAAATATCTGGAGGTCGGAATAAGTTAACCGGTGATTTGAAAAGATGATATGTGAGGTCATTTTAAAATGCAAGGGACTGCTTTCCGGACAAAATACGGAAACACCGCACGTAATGTTTCGAGATGAGCTCCTATATTTTATCTTCCCGATACGGCGAGTCCTTCACCTATACCCCTATCGAAGGGAGGTCTATGCACCTCCACCTCCAGAGAGCCATTGATGAGCAGGGTCGGTGGTTCCGTACCTGAAGGATTTAGGTTAATACTGATAAGTCAGTTGATATCCAGTTCAAATATAGTAAACGTAGGAGTCGACTTAAACACGCTCCACCTTCGTATGCTGAGCGCAAATATTCCGTGGCAATTTAATCATAAATACCTAGGAGTTACGCTCGATATAAATCTTCACTTCAAAATCATATCGAGCGTATTAGAAAAAGTGCATTATTCTGGCGCCGAGGGCGCCTCGGCGCCATGTTCGATAGAAAAAACAAATAATCACTGCGCATAACCGCATTATTTACCAAATGCGCATACGATAGGCGATAACATACGCGTCTCTCGTCTTCGCTCACGCTGCTCCTAAGGCACTCAATAGACTCCAGGTCATCCAGAATAAGTTCCTTAGAGACGCCACGGACGCCCACTGGTGCGTCCGTAATTAATACTTCGCAGGGATTTAAAACTCCCTACCACAATCAAATTCATAAAAAACGCATCTAAGTGGTTCTTCGACATCGCGGAATCTCATCCCAATGCGCTCTTCCGCTCGGCACCCTCTAACGAGCCAGCCCAACCCTATAATTTTATCTGTAGGTCACGGAATGTACTAACCGGTCCACCTGACGCTCTAACAGCAACCGCAGAGTCTCAACGAAGTCAACGACACTAATGACTGACTAGGCATAGGTACCCTTCGATCAGTGAGATCTAACTAGGCCAATCCCCTCCCCCCACTCCACCGGGCCACTCTCATGCCGGGTAGATCAAATGGACCCGACCCATGCGGTGTCCGGTGACTTTCTATACCGAGATCATTCCCTTAAGGAATCGTCCATAGGGCAAGTCACTCGCCGTTAGCACCCCTGTGTGTTGTACGGCCACGTTTGATGTAGCTGTCACAAAATCCCCGCTAACAGCACTGCCGACCCATCATTCCTCCAAGAGGTCTTTTTTTGTGAGTTTTAACCCCACACTACCCATATGCACAGGCGTGCGGGTATGCGTTATGCATTTTTTACCTCCTTCTCGTCTCAAGAGGGAAAAAAAGTCTAATAATCCCTGAAGTAGTTCGAAATTAGCCTTTACAGATAGTCATTACAGTCAGACGACGAGGGGACAACAATTTATAATATGTAAGAATGTTACATACGAGCTGTTCTGTTGTACGTTCATATGTGCGTGAGTATGCGTATGTGTGTGTGTGCATCTCAAGCACTGATTTAAGCCGCAGCCGCCACTTTCAAGAAGAACAATTCAAAAAGAGTGTTTTAAAATTATTTATATTTTGACTACTAAAATACTTCTTGTGATCATCACGTGACAGTAATCACAACAGATTTCACTTTACCTCCTTGTTATTCTTTAACTTAATCGATTATACTTCTTTACGGTTCCACAATAATGGTTAAACTGAAATCCTGTCGTGAAACGTCTGTTTCATATAGTCTATGGCATTGCTAACATCTAAACTTTATTCACATTAATTTCCAACTTTGAAATTATATTTATTATTGTATTTAATTAATAAGAAAAATGTTAAAGACCCATGTAAAATAATTTTTTTTAATTGTAATTTAAGCTTGTGACATAGTCAGCAGTTAAGAAAAAGTACATGCACATTATATTTTATGAAGATATATATTTTGTGGATTGTTTCCTATATATGCTATTTCAAAGTTTTCGTGTTGTTTTAATGTATTTACCTTACCTACCTACCTACCTACCTACTGTCGACAACCTATTTAACAATACATCATAGAGTTTCATAGCTCGTAGGTATAAAAGTGGATTTAAATCGTAATTAAAAACTTGATGTTCACTTTCATTTTCGCGACGAGTGAAAGCGAGTCGCACGCGCAGGTGTGGCCGGACCTTGCGACTAATGACCTCTGGACATTTGTGATGCTGGGACACAATAAGATACCGGCGCCTTCTCGTTACCCGCGAGATAACTATCGAAAGTCGATGACTGGAAAATAAACTAACTACCACAGTGAGCGCCTTTGTCACCTACACAGTTCGGTCCTATAATTTTCAAGATTCTCCGACACGGATTCTGCAACTAAACGTTTAAGACAAGCCAACTGTCTGAGAGTATCCGACTCCTTTCTAATTTATGACATAGATAAGTGCACTTAATAAATAATGTAATGTAACAAAAAAGTTTAGATATGTAATAGGAAAATATTCTGCCACATTTAACTATTGATTCATTGATACTAGATATTAGAGAAGAAATTTCAATTTTAGTATTGTACTAGAGTAGACAGTCCATACAAAACCGCCATTTACAATTGCCTTTAAGTAACAAGTTGCTCAATCTAGTCTGATTTACGTCTATGAGTAAGTATAGACAACTGTTGAAAACGGACGAGATTACATTTTTATATAAGTACTGCCAATTTCCGCTCTATATTATATAATGTAGCTCTATATTATTTAAATTGTCGGATATTACTAAACAATTGTCCAAGAAATGCAAAGGGTCGGGCTACGGACGAAGTATTTTTGACGGAACGTCACCAAACAGAATCTAACAAAATGTGTGTTTATGAGTCGTACATTCATAGGCAGGATTTATTTTAGAAGTAATCACACCAAATCACACGTTACTCGACAATATTCGTAGCTTATTTTAATGTGTGGAAACCTATATGTTTTAAATCTTTTGAAATATATAGCATCACTTATTATTAAAAGAAATATTAACATAATAATACGCATATTTTAAATGTAGCAGAAGGCAATAACACATATAACACCGTCTGGTGTTTATCATGAGAACAGAACTCATACTCATCCTCTTATAGCGAGATGCATTTCGATGCCATAGCGAACACCAAGTGGTCAAGTTGTATAATGTTAGGCCTGAAATGATGGAGGCAAAAGAACTCACCAGTTAACGATTAAAAAGTTAGTTCGAAACATTACTTGTAAACATACTTACCTGCATTAGCATTGTGTAGCTTCATCATATTACATGTGCATTCTAGCTTTACATCTTAAATACATCCACTATCTAATATCTAATTTAGGCATCAATAGGATTTCAGAATATTCTGTAATAAAGAAACATTAAAGTAGGAAAAAAAAACAGATTAATAGGGATTATTTCAAGAATGAAACTTCGCAAATAACGTTTCTTATACACATATAAATTTATACCATACATCTATTTGCAGCCGCAACTGTGCCCGTGATGCTGTTTAATGATTTTAATAAATATCCTAATAAACACTTAAATAATTTTTTTGTTTCACGACGTTGCAGAACAAACTTTCTTCGTTTGCAGCTCTTTATAAGATACGTGTATAACCCCGAACAGTGTATTTATCTTAAATCAATTTCTAGAAGATTTAAGAATTGTTCGTAACTCACCTATAGCAATAGCCAATGAGGCAACGCTGTACAAGCAGTAAAACAAATAAGGTTTTTATAGTCACGATTTTTCGTAACTTATAAACGGTAAGCATAACTGCCAATCATACGTCTCAGTATTTTGTATAACTTTCTGAAACGTGTTATAGTGATTTAAGGTACTGAAATGTTTACGAGGACCGAATTGTTCGTATGTTGGCTGGCTGGAAGTCATCAAATCCGCTAATAAGACGATTGGTTTTAAGCCTCAAAAATAACAAACATGTCACTCAAAAGTGTCGTGGGTGTATAATTCTACTAAATAGTGTATTCTTCTTTTTTTGGAAAATGACACCTCCACTTTTTTACCCCGTTATTCAGGCATATTTTCGAGTATAACAGAATCAAATAACTTCTTTAAATACCAGTTTTCCACTCAATTTCAGAATTCAGTTCCAATTCCTCAATAGTCACCAATTGAGGAATTATAGCTGTTCGAGGGCCATCCTCATCTCTTACAGGCTGACATCAGAGATGTTTTCTCAGCAGTGTCAGGTTACCTTCACTCTAAAATTATATCTAAAGATTTAAGAATGAAGGTAATAACTAATAGGTATATAAGCTGATAACAGTTTTAGGTTCGACCAGATAATTTTGACGTTATCCATCTTTAGCTTTTTCATCAGGCGTTGTCCAAGACATATTTTTTGTATACCATACAGAGCCAGATGAGGAACCTAACACAATGACACCTTTATTTGGCTTGGCCGTCTCTTCAATACAATCTATACTAAAGCGACGTATATCGTATCGTAAGGTCTTAGAAGTGTCTCTTAATGTGTCTATAACATAATTGAACATGTCTGATTGCAACTTCTTACACCTGTTGTCATTGTGTCATTAATTTTAAGAGTTTTCGACAATATTTTGGCATCGGGTCTTAAAGAAATGTTTACCTAACTGCATGAACATTTTCCACAAACCTGTCGTTTGTATTATTCAGCTTTGTATTCGCTTATACATTCAAAATGATTTTGAAATTCGCGCTGAAAACGTCCAGGGTTTCAATTGTGGTTTTGAACGTTTTTTGGGTTTAAACGCTTTGTCTATATGTTGGATGAAGTAAAGACTTCATCAGATGAAACTGTTCTAACTTTATATTTAAATCCAATATGCCTTTAACCATACACTGACTAATGATAGTTTTAACCATATTGAAAATAGAGAGAACATTAAATATTTGTCTCTTATTCATCATAATGAAGTTTATTTCATTTCCTGGAACAATCGAAGGTGACCCAGTTCCATTTCCTGTGAGGCCGCTTCCTGTTAATTCATCTAAAGATTGGATTTCGCTAACCAATTACGAATCGCTTATTCTCAGCTTGCCTTGTTTACGTAGTTTCGCCTTTGGATTTCCCCGTCACTATTGTGTAGTGCAGGTTAGTGATATAAGATGGTAGTTGTGGAGGTAACGGTGTATCGAAGTCGGCGCATATACTCGTTTTAGTAATAAAAATCGATGTACAAGGTACGCTATTCTATTTACGCCAACAGACTCCCGAATTCCATTAAATTGCTGTGAAAGACTTTGATGAAAAGCCCGACACCACCTTGACACAGCTGTTACCTTCCTGCGGGCCTAGCATGAAGTCCTCGAGAAGTCTCTGTATACGGTTACCCTGCTCGGACAACTTATTGAATGAAAGGGATAGTCCTACAAAAAGACTTGTCTAGGGTTTCGTGCTAGGTCCGCTGGTAACAAAACAAGTTTCCGGACTGTATCCTCTTCCTATCTTCGGACATCCGATAAGCATATATTACGCTAACGCAACTTGTCCACTGCTTCTTGCAGTTAAGTACTCTTCTTACTGAATCAAAAAATGTATGCGTCACCGAATATGATAAACAGGTTTTCGGAGTTGGAGATTCTTATCATCCAGTGCTATTATTGTCGAATTGCAACTGTGATCGATAGGGCTGTGGGCGACTTAAGGCCTTTTTTTTGTATAAGCATATACATATTTTTAAAAATATAATGCATTAATCTCATTACTTAAACTGATTAATTATTGATTAAATAAATAATTATAAAAAATAGAACTAAATGTACCTGTTTCCTATGTAAGCCATTTCTTAAGAATGAAATATAACTTACTCCTTTGCATAAGTGAATATTATTTGAACATATATTATACTACTTAAGGTTCTATGGCCAAGTAATGACTTTACATAGTAATTATTTATTTAAGCAGAAGTAATTACTTGTTAACACATGAGTGTTAGATAAGGATTGCATACTTAAACATTGTTACACATGATGACAAAAAAATTCAAATAGGTAAATACAATGATTCTGAATTTTATCCGACATTATTAGGGCTGGTGTTGCTACACTTATCACGGTTTCTGAATATAAGCTCTGCTTTATGGAAATAGTAGTTTCCGTTCACAATTCTACCCGCATGAATACAGTAACTTCTCTTTATCCAATGAGGTGAACTAAAACTTCACTAACTTACACTTGAGTAAATGATAACAAACTTACAATAACTCACTGATTGTGAGACATCATGTTAAATTTATTTTCCAGTCCTACATCTGTACATTTTTGGTATAGATAGCATAAGACAAAATTTTTGGAAAATAGTGTGTACCGTTTTCCAAAAATTGTGTATTAGTGTTCGAGGAATCCCTTTGCTCACTGGCCCTAATGAAAAAAAATCCAGTTATACGTAAATGCATTCTTATCTTGGTATTTATCTGAAAACCACACTTTCACAGAATACAGACATGAAGTAACAACTTCCGCTGTTGCATCTCATCCAATAAGTGACAGTTGCAGTGGCACACTCCCCTCCTTAATCAGATATCCTTCCCGCCCAAGGGGCTCGCAACAGTGATTGCGAGTGTTCTGGGGTTATGAGGTTGCGCGTGTCCATAGGCGGCGAGGACCACCTATTCTTTAGTAAGTCGCAAAGTTGTTTAACCTTCGAAAATGCTATAAAAAAAGTCTTAAATTACGGAAATATGTCTGCATGTATACTTAAGTGTTATGCAAATGTAGTTATCGTTGATTCTGTAGTACTTTTTAGACAAATTCTTTTACGAATTTTCTGTTCACGCGATCATAAGAAATTCCATCATCTGCTCTCGAACGCCATCCCACTCCTTTTCTTGCTATCTACAAAATTAAATAACTCACATATCTATAAACATCATTGGGTAGGTACATCTTGCTAGACATGAAAACAACATTACATATTAAATGCCACCACAAGCGCCACCTATAGGTATACATACTTTAGAACAGACAAAGGCCCTTTGAATTTTTTTAAAGGGATAAAAGTGTGGCATATTTAGTTAAAAATTTTAAAGTATTCCACTACCAAATTTTATTCATGCCACTTTCATGATTAACAAACAGATAGATATGTTACATTACAAAAATTAAAACAAAATGCATAACATACAAGTATTAAATGGTCTACTACCACTTCTCTCCTAGAAAAATATTATGATTTCGAATTATACCCAAAAAATACATATATTTAGCAATTCAGTATAATAAGCTATGCTTTTTTGTCTTTCAATTTTTTAGATTCATTTGCATTCATTTAAAAATTTGATTCTTTATGTTCATATTAGAAAAGCATTTTTTCATTTTCAAATCTTAAAACATTGAATATTTAATAATACATTTTCAGTGTGTTGTATTGTGTAAAAGAACATAAATTAATCATCTAAGTTAATATTACAAAATGAACAAACATGTTCCATATAAAATACTATCCCACAAAATCCAAAGAGTGATGATATACAAGCTATTTGAACGTACGTAAAATTACATAAATAATATTGTTTTATTGTTATTGTAAAATGTTTATCTATAGTGTTGTGTAGTGAATATAGAAGAACGGCTGCACCACGAGGCACAAGTTTTTTCATCAATAATTTCATTTTTATAATGTGATGTAAAAAATGTAGAGTTGTTCAAGTACTGAGCTAGGGAATGAGAAAATTAATAACAGCGACCAGTGCTCAAATGCACATGTGAATAAGTAAGGAAATATTGGAAATTATAATTAGTTGACATATCACATGCACATATATTTACATATATGTGTATATTTAACAAAGAGCTAACCTAAAAAGTAATATGAAATTAAATATTAATTTTTGAACCCAGTACTTCGGTATTGTGCGCCGACAATTCCCGAACGAACATGAGCGCGTGTGACGTCACAATGTTATATTCTACTTATCTTTGCATACAGCTGATACAGTTTTTAATCAATTACATAATTATATTCATCCATATTATTCATAAATACATAAAAAATGTCTAACAACCTTTGAAGTTTTCGTGATTGTTTTATATTGTTGTGTACTAATATCACAAAAACAACTGCTGAAAATATGATTTAAAATAGTCCATAAAATATTAAATGTTTGGCAAGTTTCGCTTTAATTATTAGTATAATTTGTGAAAGTTTTGAAATATACTAAAAAATAAATGATTTTTTGGAGGAACCCATTAGAATTATGGTATTGGTTATATCAATAGCACAATTCTAATTATCAATAGGTAATTAGAATTATGTAATGCTGAATACTACTAGCACCAGCAATGGTGCTAGCAGTATTCAATTTAAATATTAGTAGGAAGTACAATACAATATTCTTTTAGAATTTTGAGATTTTTCTAGTTATGTCCTTAAGTAAAAAAAAAATAGAAAATATACCACTAAAGTAAAATGTATATACTTTATTCAATAAACACTTCTTTATTAGCCGACACTGTTCCTGCCAAATCTTTTTGTATCAGTAAAACAATTATTTTAGGTGCTCAACAATAAAATTAAGACAATAAGTTAATAACATTTTACATGTCCTCATTCTTTAATCCAGACCTTGAACGCAAATAACATTTCATATTAATAAATAAAATAAACATTAAAAATTCTCTCAGAAAAGCTGTAAATTCTTTTTGAACTCTTTAAATTAAAATAGTGGAACTAAAAGTAGCTTTACATTGTTAAGGCTACTTTTAGTTCCACATTTTACATTTAAAAATGGAGCTAAAAGTATTTATTTCAAACAAAGTGCCATATTATTATTAATTTATCTTAATATTTTTTTATGTATTTAATGATCATGCAAGCATTCCTATCACACAGGTAAAAAAGTAAATAAAAATGGAATATGTAAAAAAGTTTTATCAAAGGACCCAACCAAAGCTTCGCTACAAATATTTTGGAAGTTTCGTAATAATATTCAAGAGCACAGGAACATAATTTTCACTATATTATTATATGTCTAAACAAGATTTAAATAATAAAACACATAACCATGAATATGAGTTACATCTGAAAGCAAACCACAAAATTAAAAGAAAATTGATATATGTCTATAAATGTCTAGTTCAAAAACTGAAGAATGATGTAAAATCATGTTTCATTATTACAATGTAAATTATCTTGAAATTATCTAACATTAAAACTTATAAGCTACTTTCAAAATTTAATTAGTGCACCAATTACAAGAACCTTTCAAAAATTTATTAGAACATTGCATAGATGTTTTTAAATCTCTAAATTATTATGTACCAATTCAACAAAAAGTCAAAAATTTCATAAGACCATCATCATATTTTGATGTTCAATGCATAAAACCAAAATTAAAATTGAATTGAAGATCAGAATTTTTATTTAATCTGAAATATACTCCAATATCTTATAAATTACTGGCGAAATTCCAATATGGCATAAATTCTCAAAAGTTCCATTTACTAAATCATGATTTTCAATTTCAGAATTCAATTTATTGTGAGCATATAAATCTAACATCTGACAAGAACAAAGTCTGGTAGTAGTTCAACATGTTCATAAGTTTCCCTTGCACACGGGTGACTAACTTCGGTTGTATCTGTTACCCCAGCCTCTTCGGTGGTCATCTTTGTATTCATCCATCCTACGCTGTCGATCTAGTTCTACAGGATCATCATTTTCGTTCAGAGCATCCTGAAAAATATTAAAAAAATCCTTAAAAATTTCATAATGTAATTGTTATAGATTAGTATGTTGCGATTAGGATCAGATTTAAATAAAGTCCATAAGCTTTATATGTGTGACTAGAGACTGTCTGTCTCGACCATTGATCTCGAGCAGATGATGCTTATTGTTAATGGTCGACCATCTGTGCGACCATTAACAATAAGCATCATCTGCTCATTTTACTAAGCATTATGTCTTATGAAAAAATAAGTAAAAAAACTTAAGCCGTCGCAGGACGCCTGGCAGATGTGAAAAATTGCAACTATTTTGTAAAGAAAATATGCATAAAAGGATATGAATATGACATTATTAAGAATAAAATATTAGGATATATAAAAAAAAAATTTCTTTATTTAAAATATACATATCAATTTAATACCAAAATCATAAATGTATGCTAAAGTGAGTGATAACACAGTATATGCATATACATAACATGCGATATACAAGGTCAGTGCAGTAAGAGAGGGGAGATTGCCTAGCCCGGTGGGAAGAGAATTCGAGAATCTTAGCACGTGGTGATGTGTCACCACATCAACAGTCGGCATTCGATGTTTCACATCAAAAGAGATAAAAAAGTGATTGAAATCCAAATATTTATAACAGCCTACAGCCATAAACAATTGCACCTCAATTGATCAAAGTTCCATACATTTACATTAAGTAATTTTTAAGTAATGTCTAGACAAAAATAGTATATTGTGTGACTAGGGATGAAACAAAACGATTTCAGATGAGGGCTGACATCACTTGGTCTGAAATCATGTTTCATCCCGCGTCACACACTATATTTTTCATATCAACTGTATTGAAAATGCTAGTTTCATTGTCTGGAGCAGACAAGAACTAGATTATTTCAGACAAATAGCGATAATATCATTTTATTATGTAAATTTATTGAGGAAATCAAAAATTACAATTTAAGAACTTTTGATTTCGACGGTTAGAATGACAATTATAAAGGCATGAAATAAACAAAAGATACTCTGACAGGATTGAAAATAGATCTGCAACTTCGTTCAGCGGGCAGAAAATGATCAATTCCTGCCCGCAGGGCAGGAATTGCTCAATTGCTGCCCGGCGACGGTCGCATTGGTCTGAAATTGACTAGTTTCTGTCGGCTCAACAGGCATGAAACTAGGCATTTTCAATGCAGGCGATATGAAAAATATTTTAATTCAATATATAAATAAAGAATTTGTGATTTTATACTTTCAAAATCACAAATGTTCTCAATGGTCATGTCCTAATTAAATTGTCAAATAAGCTAATTAACCTAAGTTTAGTAAAACCCTTGGTATACACTTATGGCTCAAAATTGTTAATGGCACATTGACCCTTAAGCATTCTTCCATGGAGATGCATTCACTAATAAAAACTTTTATGAACTCACTTTATGTGCAGCTTCTTCATCATTATCCTCTGTTTCCGCATGATCAATAGTTGTATGGGGGATGTTGGGACCAGGGAATCTAATAAGAAATATATTTTATATAAAAACCATAATAGTCAAATATATCATTTCGAGATATGTAATGGACAAAATACTGAAGTAAAAAACAACACAACCAATGATTTCCATTTTTCTTGAAAATGTTGTGCTAATGGCATATGAAAAATCTTTCAAAATTTAACTGTTTCAATTCAATTAAGGGCCACTTTTACCATGCATGCATAAGTCTTTGACAGCCTATTGAGTGCTAATTGGCAGCCACCTTATAATTCTACTCATGATTTCTGGCTGTCTGCTTGTGCACTTAGTATTTTTAAACTATATAATACTAATTTATGTGGTTTTTTGCTATAATTTAGAGAATATCTTTCAAAATGTTGACATGTACATTTATATGTATTAATCGACTCTTATACTTACAATCCCTCTTTGACCCTGTTATCATAGAACTCTTCAATGGTCATGGTAGGTATAGAGGGATATCCTAAACCAAATACGGCCTTCTGGGCTGCATCTCTGGCTATGATCACAGGTTTCAGAGGAGTGACTCGAGGACGTTTTTGTACTTGTGTTTCTGAAATTATAAACTTAAATATGTATTATTTGTATGACAGTTCATGAAATTAGTTATCATAGAAACAAAAAAAATATTAGCTCCCAATGTTATGACTGCACTACATCTAGCTAGATATTTTGTTTTAGCACTTAGATGTAAATTTAAGACATTAAAATAAAATACTAGTGATGTCCAGCATTGGCTGACAATCATTACTTTGGTGATATACTGAGTGTAGAATGATATTGGGCATTCTTTAACCTAGCTCTCATTTCGAGGAAAAGATTCGCCAGAAGATCTTCTTCCCAATTCAAAAATATCTACATGCAGTTTCTTTGGTAATATTTTTAAATACACATTGATCAAAGATAAACAAAAAATTATTAAGATAAACTTAAGATGCTTAAGATAAACTTATAAAGATAAGTTTATCTTAAATGTAAGTGTAAGTAAGTAAAGATAAGTGTGGAAAAGCAAAATTCATTATTGATAATTTAGAAGGTGACACTGGTGTATAACTTGTAGAATGAACAACAAACATTTTGAAATTAGAACAAAAATAATAATGAAAAAAAAAAATTATATAGGGGGGTTCATAAGAAAGACAATGTAATAAATTAAAAACCATATTAGGAGATTGATTTGTAGATTTGGAAACATTAGTTAGTATATCAGTTATTTGGAACACAAAGATTCATTGGGAAACAGGAATTATATAATTTTAAAAGAAATATATGTAGCGGAGTCATTGTAAAGAATGAGTAATAAAAAAAGTATTCCATTTCATCTACTAATTACAAATTCCATTATCATCCACTAATAGGAAAATTTCAGTAAAAACATGCACATAAGATCCTAAAAATAAAAACAAGAAAACCATCTGAGCTAGACTTGTAACAACAACTAGATGCTCTCACAAACTGGGAAACATCTAGGTTTTCCATTAGTCAAAAACTTTTGGAAGCAAATTATTCCACACTACTGGTTTGACCCCTGACCGATTATTATAAACAAATGAAATAGCGAGCAATTTCATTTACAGTACTACATATGAAACTGCCACTCTGCATTGTGTGAATGATACGATGCACAGGTATATGCTCCCCAACCCTTCCTTCTTCTCCCATGTTTCTATTTTATGCTATTGCGATGCTTTCATGCTTAACTTCACAGTGGAAGAGTTATGTGTTGTACTGTAAGTCAAATTTAATCACTTGCTTTACGCCTTGAAGAATACATAAAAATCTTCAGTCTGGTTGCAAGTCGTAAATGATGATCGTTAATAGTCTCCAACCTACATTGGGTAAAAGAATTGTGGAAAAGTGTACTAGGCGACGAGCAATATAAGGAGCCATTGTTTATTTACGAAAGGAATATTTTGGCCATATTTGATCCTTCCTATTTCCAAGTAAAGACACATAAGATTTCTCAGGCTCACCCTGTTCCTTCTTATGTAAAATTTTACCAATTTCACCTAAAATTAAACATCATTAGAAAAGGGTCAGTTACTCTAAAACTCATAATTTAATATAAATCAAAGGTCATTATTTTTTAAAAGACAATCATTTATTCTTTGCAAAACTCGTAACACAATAAAGGGTAATATGTTAAACATTTTTAAAATGAGGATACAAATCAGATCATTGCAAAATTAAAAAAAATAGGATTTGTACATCAAATTATACATTAAAAATGGAAAAATACTTAGTTACTTTTTCTATCTTTCAAACATTAATCACTCTAGATTGGAAAATGGACATTCTGACTTGTAAATCATCTACAAATGGCCTTTACCCCCCCTCACTCCGAAATATGGTTATACAAAGATTTTTTGAATCGCCTCCCTCTCTAATAGACCCTTTTGTAAATAATGAATGGCCTCTTCATTATTTTAAAAATATACCAGTATCAAAATAAAAGTAATCACCTCCAGCATGTTTGCTCATATATTCCAAAATAGGTTTTTCTTGGTCCATACTCTTTAGTTCATCCAAACTCTGATTGGCATAACTACGTAGTAGAGTTACAAAGTACTCTCTCTTTGTCTCATCATCTATGTTGGGAGAAAGAGTAGCCTTTTTCAAGTCAGCCAATTTATCTTTCAGCTCTTTTACTTCTTTATATCTTTTGATTTTTGCTTCTCTTGATCTTACCTGAAATTATCCAGTCTGAATTGTAAAATTGATTAAAATTAAGACAAAAATAAAATTTGTCCAATGCAAAATTGACATTGTCACTTAAAATTATATGTATTTTACCATTATCTTTTTAAAGAACACACGTAGTTACACACTTATACATTTATGCATATTTTTGTAAAATGTGCTTTAAAAAAGCTACTCAATAAAACCATACTCATTTCATTTTATTAAACTAAGAATTTCATTTTGTTACAGAACACTAAATATTGACCAATACTTAAATGCAATTTGGTCCAAACGAACAGGAATTCCATTAATTTGCTTTTTTGAAACATTATAATTGACAATATATTTTATTATATAATAAAATATAAAAAAGAAAAGATAGATTATAGTGTCATATAAAAATTATGTAAGATGTTAAAAAATAACTTAAGACTTTCTATATATTGAGAAACTCAAACTTTCTTACCATATTAACCAATTTTTCTTGCTGTGTTTGAGGTCGATTTTCAGCATTACTTTCTGATTCTGAAGGTTGTGGTACCTCTACATCACTTACGCCATAATCCTTGCACCTCTGTAGGTAATCCCTGAAAGTATTTGTTATAACTTATTGGCATGACATTTCATTAATCACCTGCAAAAATACTGACAATATTTAAGTAGCAGAATATTTAAATAAAAAATACAAAACCTATTTCATACTTAATTACTAGTTATTATTAAGAACTCCGTTACACACTATATTTATTGTGATATTACATGATACAACAAATTTACAATTTAACTCAATTATATATTCATATATGTATAATTTTGTCTTTTCCATAAGGACGTGTGGGGCACAGGTTCATTCCAATGGCGGCCCCTAAATGCGTTCATCGTTGTTCAACTTAAACATAAAATGATATTCTATTTTCATTTATATAATATTTTGCTTTCTCAAAAGGTCCTAAGTCTGTGTACCCAAAGGCCAAAATTCTTTGTATCTAAGGGCCTCGGCTCTGTGTGCTCAAGGACCTCTCCATAGACTAAGGCAGCTCTGTATGTGTAACCAAGAATATTTAATGCTTTCTCTCAACTATGGCTAATTAATCACATTCAAAATTATAAAATATTAATAACAATTACAAAATACTAAATAGTTTAAAGGGCAATGCTCACTGAAAATATATTTCCGCCACATTGATAACATCCAGTCTCTGTTGACCACATAATTTTAAGCTAAGTGTACCAAGTAAAGCAGGTAAAAGTAAATACTGCAAATTTTCAGTCGGTATTTCCTCTACACTTTCATTTCTACTAAATAAGCCTGCTAAAGACACTAAGTTCGTTGCTTTCTCAAATTTAGACATTGCGGATTTAATATTCATCTGAAACAAAATAATTTATAATAAACAAGTGACAGAACACTTCATGTAAGTAATTCTAGTCATTAAGAATATCATAGGAAACATTACAAACTATCCCAACAAAAAGCAACAAATATTAAGCTTCGAGCAAACTCAAAAGCTAGGCTATACCTGCACTGCATCGCTATTCGTGGGTTCTGTGCTGGTTTCTATATTTTCGAATAACTTCATCCCATCATCGAAGATGGCCTTAAGGGTTTCTTCATCTGTAGATTGACCTGCAATATCTTGAGACATTTTAGAAATAAATTTACTTTACAAGCCTCCTCAAATTTTCAATGTTTATTTCTATTTCACAATCAACACTTCATTCTTCGCTGTAATCATATGACAGTATTTATCTATGGACAGTATGTCATAATTGTCATATAATGTAATAAATTCAAATTCATCTATGCTATGTCGTCTGCGTTCTCTAATCTACATCCAGTATTGCCAGACATCCGTGGTCAGTTTACTCAATTCGATTTAAATAAGTTCTTTGACAAACGTAGTTAAATAGACATAGCATAGGACTTGAAATTTCACAAATTTTGGCTAAATATACCTTTTTTTGCACAGTTAATAATCCTAACAATAATTAAAAAATAATAAATATGTTAGTTTTTACGACGTTTTTAGAGAAATAAAATGAAAACATAGTGAAAATATTCGTTAACTCGCATTACTGCACCTACCCGTTTAATTGCACGTGTATGCCATAATTACGCTAAAAATACCCGCTTTCTAAGTAAAATATTCAAGGCATCTGACGTCTGAATCCGAATTCCCATAGAACAGCTAAGCTTCACAAAGAAAAATTTTCCTGAAATGTCAATCAATCAAAGTAAAACCACTGACTAATCAAAGCCATAGACCAATATCTTAAACATACAACCTTGTATTTATGATTACAAACTATATAAGCTTTAGAAAAAAACATTTGAATATTTTTTATTTAATTCTTACGATTGTTGATATATTACAACACACACACACACACACACACACACACACATATATATATATATATATATATATATATATATATATATATATCAATACTCTTTTTCATAGTCATGTACCAAATAATTAATTAATTTCTTAATGAACTATATGAATCTGACTGACAAAAAAAACTAGCCAAAATTATTCAATATTTCTTTTAAATACTAAAAACAGCAGAACAGATCAATATCGTATCTGTAGTTAGAGCTTAAACGTTACATTAGAAATTTACAGAATCTGCGTCTCATTTTACTAATATTTAGGTTAATTTGCTGACGCTTAAAAGGAGACCACAATACGAGCCAATGTTTAAGGATAGGCGTAAGAATAACCGAAAAGAGTCGGCAAAGCTTATTAATTCTTTAACAGACCTACAGATAAACTCAAAACTCAGTATAGTCTTAGAGTTACATAACTTACATCTTCTATTATGTTAATTTGTCATAAAAATGATGCCTAGATCTTTTATAATATTTAGTATTTTGTTATATTTGCTAAAATCCGCCACTTAGTAAGTAATTTTCAAGTACTCTGTTAGATAATTGAAAGAAAGCGACGAGGACAGAATCAAAGAAAAAATATATGTACTCAAAATTCAATCATTTTTGTATTACGTGCGCATACATGTTTTGGTAGTCTATTATGAGTCAGGCTAACCTTCAGCAAAGTAATGAAATTAGTGTTATAAAACCATTTGAAGAAAACATTTGAATGACACCCTTTCAGTAAAGAAGACATTTCATAAATGTATGGAGCCCCGTTCTGCTTTTTGTACCCTTAGAGCTTAAAAAATTAATTATTATGCAAAAGTGTTTGGCGTATTTTAGTATAGATTTTTTTTTTATTTTTTAGTGTGCAAACCGATTAAACACATACAGTATAAGCATTAGTTATTTAAAAAAATAAGTATACCTAGCGTTAATGACATGGTATCATTTAATCTTTTCCGCTTGTCGTCATATATTATTTATGGTTATTCTCTTTTATTCATGCATTTTGCCGAGACAAAATATATGAATAACTTTTTCATTTGATTTAGGATGGACAATTAGTGAAATTATACTTTATATTAGGTTTCGTAATAAAATCATAGCGACGGAAAAGTCACCCGTTTTCCTATAAATAAAATATAGTTTGGTACAAAATAAATATTACTAAAATTTTAATTTTATTGAAGTTATACTTGTTCATCGTTTGAAAAAATAATAACAGTGAATTATTATCGAAATGACACGAAATCTACAGTACGTAGTTACTCGTAAGCGCCTTATCGGACAACTTCAGACCACAAATAACTGATGTGTCAAACATTTGAACTGGAGGAGTTGTTATTGATCAAAATGTGGACGATACTACGAATATCATTACACCGAATATTAATATGACTATAAAACAGGCGGAATTAGGAAGTTCAACAATGACATCAGTCAGTGAGTTTTATGTAACTGAATACAAAATGGAAGATAGCAACAAAATAACTTTAACATATTCCAAATTTTCATTTAATATTTGTTGTAATTTCCAATAAAAAGATAAAATTAATATTATGCGTTGTATACAAAATTAAATATTAATTTATTTAATTTTTCAAATTTAAATTAAACTTTATTAATGGTACTGAGTATCCTATTACAGTTCTTCTATTATTTTGTTGCAATGAATTATTTGCATGTAATTAATTACGCCTTGAGTGAACGCGAACGCGAACATGAGTACAGGCACAATATTTTTAATTTCCTGTTATTAATTAAGCTTATCCTCGATTTTATAATAAGTGTACCAATTGCAGGTGGTTTTAAAACATCACGTTTAATAGAAAATATGTAAAAAGGGTGCAAAATGAACTAGAATAAGATTGAAATTTTTTACGCTACTGACACATGAAGAGTACGACAGCACAGCAAAATTTTTGTTATATTTTTTATGATACACGTAATTATGAACATATAGTTTTCAAATTCTGTTCAAATTGTCTCAATACCAGAGTAAAATCCATATAGCACACAATGGAGCACTATTTTAGTGATACAAGTTATATACCGTATTGAATCGATCATGTATCTTTCTGCAACTATTCATAATTTCCTTCTTTTTTAAAACACCTTTGCCAAAGAAAGTATAATCATTGAAGTAGCAGTTTCTTAGAAAAATAATTTAGAACATATACTAAAAATTTACGAACTCATAACCTTAGCAAAACGTCAGCAGTCCGCTAAGCCGCGCCCCAAGCTCGTTAAGTAAGGCAGGGCCCGCAGTTACCCGTGTCGCGGTGGTCCCAAACTTGCCTTTAAATTATCTAATCCGCTGTTTTTCAGTTCAGTTCGATCGCCCGCCCCGAACGGACGCTACCGCGCGCCCGCTCCCAGCGCTCTAACTAAGCTATTCGCTTTTGTGCAGATCGCCGCCCGCGACCCTCCCGGCCTGCCGATCGAGAGTCCGCAGCGCCGCCGGCCGCCACGCTCCACAACTAATAATAATTTATTATTTCAGGTTTTAACACGCTGAATTTTTGAAAGCTTTTAATTAGCTTTCACAAATAAAACGACATTTTCGAAAACCCTTAAGGTCAAATCGCTGGCTACCTAACGGTGTCAACGAGGTGATTTGCAGCGAGCCCGGCGCTGGCCTTTCCCCTTCAGGGAACGGCAAACCCGGACGGACCTGGGACCACCGGCCTTGGGTGCTTCTCGCCGATACCAGGTGTCGCCCGCCCACCCTCCATCATCCCTCACTCCATCCTCCGTACCCCGTTTGCTAGGTCTATAGCAGACCTCAGCTCGGATACAGGCTGTTGAACCGCTAGGTCAAAACCGCGCGCCCTTATTTCGAATTTAAAACTTCAATATTAAAAAGACTTACTAGACGACATACCGCGCAAACATAGCTGAGCATCCCATTGTGTGTTCGCATACCTGCCCGTCGAGCTCCGAGAATTCGGCCGGCCGACCCGCGTCGTCCATTGTTCGCCCCGACGAACAATAGACGGTTAATTAGATACCTGCGCGACAGCCGGCAACTGTACGATCAAACGCGCACGGTATCACCCAAGTATATATACCGCTAGCATTAATACACCTGTATTAACGCTATACAACGCATAAACATAAATAATAATTTCATTTAATTTAAAATTAGCCTACCATGGACCAAGATTCCCCCTGCTCCCCTGGGGCGGGAGGGTCTGGCCCCAAAACTCCCATCACGTTAGAATTCATACAACAGGTCCTAACCAAAGCGCTGTCCGAAATAGGATACGAAGCGCCTCAGGACGTAGTAAAAAAACTAATCGCAAGAGTGACCCCCGTCTCGAGCCGCGCCTCGAGCCGCGCAACATCACCAATGAAGACGAATAAAATAAAATAAACGCCAGGCGAGCTCATCGTCCGACGAAGGAGCGACGTGCTCCGACAACACAGTCGTCGGTTCGGACAGCGAGTCCGAAAACAGTAACACCTCATTTACCCTCGTAGAGGTAAAATAAACGAGCGCTAAGAAAAGCGCTCAAAAAGCGAAGGTGGCTCGCGACCAGCCGGAGATGGACATAGACCCATCATCGGCGCCCACATCCCATGCAAACGATGCAAAGCCCTCCCCGCCGCGGTCCAACAGACTCAGACCGAGTACCGCCCGGTTGAGTCAACCCAAAATCCAGTCTCCGCTTCCACGCAGGCGGTGACCGCCCCGCTCCGGACGGGTGCCAAGCCCACCGCACCTCCTAGGCCTAAACTGTCCACCCATTTTCTTGCGCAAAGGCGCTAACTTCCTCAAATATCCGCAGACCACCCGTCTGCGGATAAACTCAGTAAAGCCGTCCGCACCGCCGACGACGGCATTAAAATTCACTGCCCAGACGTTGAGACTTTTCGCAGTCTCAATAATATCTCGTGGACTTCAAAGTCAATTTCACACTCCCTCGAGGAGGGCGTAAACTAAAGGCCGTTATCCGCGGCATTCCTACCGACTTCCCGGTAGACGAAATCCAAGCCGACCTCTGCGGCCAGGGCTTCCCTGTGCACTCGGTGCACAGACTTTGCCGAGAGACGGCTCACCATTATGGCTAGTTCTCGCCGTCCTTCCCAGGACCGAGGAAGCCAAGAATATATTCAATAATCTGAACATGGTGTGTGGCCTCTCGGGTATCCGAGTAGAGGCCCCGCACAAGAAAGGAGGTCCAGGGCAGTGCCACCGCTGCCAGTTGTACGGCCACGCGGCCGCCAACTGTCATGCGGACCCGCGCTGCGTGAAATGTTTGGTCCCACATTGGACCAGAGGTGCCCGCGTACTCGTGAGTCAGGAGAGAAACCCTCCTGCGTGAATTGTCTCCAGCAGCATACGGCCAACTATGGGGATGTCCGAAAGCCCTAAATTTATTTCTTATAATAGGCCTAATCCCAATAGGCCTAAAGTAGGCCCGTAGCTCCACCTCGGGATCTAAATAACTTCCCCGATCTTGCGGAAACAAACCAACCCCGGCTGCCGCCTCTCGCCCCGCCTCCAACCCGTGGGTAAACCAAAGCCCACGCTGCCACCGAGGGCCGCTCCGGGACCGTCTGAGAAGCTGTCCGCCGCGAGCCACCCGTGTCGCTCCCGCTTCCGCGACCGCGGGCACCTCATCGTTTGGAGACGACATCCAAACGGTGATGTCCATCCTTCGCGCCGTTAAGAGCTCAGAGATTTCGGAATTCGCCCGAGATTTCCGAACGTGCAGTAACGTCGAAGAGAAACTCATGGTTTTCGTCAGATACCATCACCTGATTGTTAAATTAGAGTCCATATAAATGTCTGCACCCGGGTGTAGTAGCTTTCCTCCCTCAGTTGGGCGCCTCAAACCAACAAATATTAGATTATTATCATTCAACGCTTGCGGTCTAACTTCGAACGTTTTAGAGTTAAAAAAATGTATGTCAGAGAACAGCATCGATATCGCTCTCGTACAAGAAACATATCTTAAACCGAATAGGCCTAAAGCCTGCAGCATCGCAGGCTATGTCCAACTACGAACGGACAGGACATAGGTAGTGGGTACCGCTCTGTACTACAGACGCTCCCTACATTGCGGCCCTATTAATATTCCTCCACTTACAAATATGGAAGCCACGGGTTGTAGACTCGCTATGACGGGCCATAGTACACTCGTCATAGTCTCGGTCTATCTCCCGTCTCCAAAACAGTTGCTCCGGCGCGACCTAAGAGCCCTCTTTGCCTTAGGGGATGCCGTCATCCTCTTCGGTGATTTCAATTGTAAAAACATAAGATGGGGCTGCCCATCTAACAATTATAACGGAATTAAACTCGACGAACTCGAGGACAGACTAGACTTCGGAATCATCGCGCCTCTACGTCGACATGTTTTCCCCATGTCGTCACATAGACCCTCGACGATAGATATCGCACTCACTAAAGGAGTTGCACTTAATTTCAATAGTATTGAGACAATACACGGTCTCACGTCTGACCACCGGCCGGTTATATTAAAAATGGGACCTCCCGACGGCGGGAGGCCTATTCCCATCCGCAAAATTACTAATTGGAAAAGAGTGTCGACCGCGCTTGAAAAAATCGACACTCCAAACCTCAACAGCATTCCCAATGACATCGCGTCTACAGACGTGATTGACTTTGCCAACCACGTCAGGACAGTGGTCGAGGAGAGTGAGCGGGAGGTTCCGGCATCCTCGGATCGCCGGAAGCTTCCGCCCGATATTCTCGAATTGATAAGAGCAAAAAACGCAGCTTTGCGCCGCGCGAGCGCATATCCCACTCCCGAGTACAGATCCAGAGCGCGAGCTCTCCAACGCGAAGTGAAAGCTCGCGTTCGGGAATTCCGAAATGAGAGTTGGAGCGACCTCATGGAGGAAATCAAACCATCCCACAAAGCGTTTTGGGCAGTTACCAAAGCGCTCAAAACCGAGGATATACCCCTATACCCCACTCAAAACCTGATAATTCAGTGGCCATAGACGACGCGGAGATAGCAGAGTGCCTTGCAGACTCTATAGAGACTCAATGCTCACGCTTCCCCTCCGCACGACATCGCTCATATCAGTCGCATCGAGGAAGAGGTTCTCCAAAAAACCTCCCTCGAACCTAAAGACGATCTGGCTCCCGTCTCACTCAGCGAAGTCCAAACGCTAGTGAAATCACTTAATACCAGAAAGGCACCGGGCCTCGATGGTATTAGTAATAAAGCAATCAAATGCTTTTCTATACCGTTGTTAAGCTTACTGGTCGCGATTTTTAACGCGTGCATAAAAATTGCTATTTTCCTCCTGGAAGGGGCGGAGGTTATAGGCATCCACAAGCCAGGAAACCACGCGACCTCCTGCCAGCTACAGACCGATCAGCCTCCTGAGCGGTCTGGGCAAACTTTCGAGAAAATTCTCAAAACTCGCCTTAGCGATCACCTCCTAGGGAAAGGCCTTATCATAGATGAACAGTTCGGCTTTCGCCCAGCCCATTCTTGTCCACAGCAAGTCCTCCGCTTAGTAGAGTATGTCTCGGAGGGCTTTGAAACCGAACGTAGCACCGTAGCTGTCTTCTTTGATGTAGCCAAGGCCTTCGATAGGGTATGGCACGCAGGTCTGATTTATAAGTTATATTCTCTCCAAGTACCAGATCGCCTCATAATCACTATTCAAAATTATTTAGCAAACAGACATTTCACATTTAGGCATGAGCGCACTCACTCGACAAGACGTCTTATCAGAGCAGGAGTTCCTCAAGGCTCCACCCTCTCTCCTCTGCTGTACTCGCGTACACAAACGTTACCGACCGTCGTCGTCTGGCGTCCAACTCGCGTTATTCGCGGACGATACCGCGCTCTTTACGGAAGTAGGAATAGGAGCACCCGATTCACCCTCCTCCCCTCCAGAGGGCCATTGACGAGCTAGGTCAATGGTTCCGGAAGTGGAGGATAGAAGTAAACCCGACAAATCAGCAGCCATACAATTCAAGTATGGTAAGATTAGAGTCGACTCATTGTCGACAAAACACTCCCAATCTTAAAATGTTGGATGCGAACATTCCGTGGCAACGGAACTACAAATACTTAGGAGTCACGCTCGATAAAATCTACACTTCCGAGATCATATCGAGCGTGTTAGAAATACTGCACTTTTCTACAAAGCAAGGCTCGGGGCCGTGCTCGGTAGAAAAAGTAAACTATCTAGACGTAATAAACGTACCATATACAAAATGTGCATTAGGACGGTGATGACATACGCGTCTCCCGTCTTCGCTCACGCTCCGAAAGCACTACATAGACTACAGGTAATACAGAATAAATTCTGTAGAGCCGCAACGGATGCACATTGGTGTGTTCGTAATTCAATTCTCCATAGGGACTTAGAACTCCCCACTATTTCCAAATATGAAGGACGCATCGAAGCGATTCTTCGACATCGCGGGATCACATCCCAATGCTCCTTCGCGCGGCGGTGACTATCAACCGCCGCATCCACCCACCTTATCCGTAGGCCACGGAACGTACCCGATCCACCTGACGCTCTTACAGCGGCGGTTGAAAGTATAATGACGTCAACGACACGTGACTGACTTAGAGTAGGTTGTCAGGTCATCGACCTTCACTCCAACTCTGGCACCGCCTCCGGCCGGGCGGGAGAGGAAGGAACCGACCCGTGACGGTTTCCTGCGACATCCTATGCCGAGACGACTTCCAATCGTCCATAGCGCATGTCACGCGCCGTCGGCACTCGCATGTGCCGTCCGGCCGCACTCGGTGAAACTATCAAAGTCGTCTGACTTGTCATCCGACTCGTCTCGACCGACTAAATAGCATAGCCGATTACTTCACTTTCAGGAGGAATTTTTTGGTGGGTTTCAGTCCCACACTACCCACGCGTACGGGCGCGAGGGTGTGCAGGATGACATTTTTACCTCCTCCTCGTCGCAGAGCAAAAAAGCTGTTTTAATTTTACAGTAAACGTTTTTTATAATCATAGTATAGTAGTATTGTTAGGTTACAGTTTATGCATAAATGTTACGTTACGATATTGATGTTTTTAAACTAAATTTATGTGTGTTAATATTAAAGTGGTTAATAACAATGCCTGTCACTGCTATCTAATATACAAAACATGATTTTTTGTTGGAGGATTGACGTTACTGCCGCTCTATGAAGAATATTTTAATACTTTGCGTTATATTACGAATATTAAGAATACTTTCCTATTCTTCTGTCATCTTTTCTTAATCTTATGTTTGCATATTTGAAGGTTTCAAACTATCGTTACAACGTCTTGAAAAAGTGAATGAAGGGACCCGACGATATGCAATGTTTACCGTTTTCATATCAGATACGACTAGGCAAAGAAACGACGAACTCACCAAAGTTTATAATAGTATCCTCAGCATTCTTACACCTAATGTGGCCCAAATAGTATATATTTTATTTTAAAATACCTGTACTTTATATGTACTGTCATTTTTAAATTTGCCTTCTTATGTTGTTTCCATACATTTATGAAACTACTGCAAAAGCAAGCGCTAGATTTTACATGTAACTTGGCTTGCCTGAGGTGAAATGTACTTATTTTTATCCATAAACCAAAGGAAGCAAGACAAGCCAACAATTGCGTGCGAAGAATCCATGCGAGGGTAATAGCTAAAGATGTTCAATGTGGTAAAATGAAATCGTAATATGTTCTACAGAGTGCTACCAAACAGATTCCTCTTTATTAGATCCTCAACATAACGACTATTACCATGAAAAACGGAATCACCTATATAGATTATATAATCGATACAAATAATAATCCATCCGAACAGTTTTAAGAAAAGAGAGATAACTTTTATAACAATGTGGATAATAAAAAACCTTCACGATTTTGTATGCAAAATCTACGTGTGATTATGAACAAAATAGTTTATTAATTTTATTTATAGTTATTGTACTTACAGTACTTGATAATTATTTACTTGTGACAATTTTTGTGAATATTCGTTACTTTTCAACTTTTCAATTTACGATTACCTTTTTATATTAAAATAAAAATAAGTTAATCCGAGAGAATAACAGTTATGTAATTCGACGTTAGCTATGTTTCGATATTCTGAAGCACACGCCGTAACTCCTAAAATTATGGATGTTGACAGGTAACTTACCTGTTTTATCCAGTGATCGTCGATATAACTATAACACAATTAACCTTATATACATAGATAAAATACTATATAGAGTAGATTATTATTATTATCGTTATATAGCCATTAAATAACAGTTTAAATAGCCATTTACTAACGTCATTATTTAAAAAAGAACTAAAATAATGGATTTTTTCACAAGTGACCTAGATTTTCACACGTTTCATGGTTGACTGCCGAGATTTTTTCTAAATTATAAATTTTTTTTCCATTACACTAAAAACACTTTCAAGACTGACATAATTAATCTTTTGTTGAGTTATTTATCGATCGTAAAACCTCTAAGGTGCTTCATGTAAATCGTGAAATAATTACACATATAATCATATGGTCTCTGTAGTCTCTGCCTACCCTTCTGGAAAATAGGCGTGAGTTTACATTATTATTAATATTAATCATATGGAACTAAAATATTTTACATGATATTTTCACTTTCATTGTATATTTGAGCTATTATTTCATCCTTTAGGCAAAATTTGTTCTATCATTTACATTATCGAAGGTTTTATTTTATAAGTATAAATCTTATGAGAAGAAATTAATTTGCAAAGAGTTACTTATCAATGTAAACCAAAAAGCTTCATTCATCGTGATTTTGTCTTGGATTTTGTAAATATGGACCTCCTGAATGAATACAAAATATTTTTTTAAATATATAGAATTTTCAAAATATCAAATCACATACAACATGTACTTATTGATTGATATTTAAAAGATTCGTATATGCTGCGACTGTATTCAACATAATTTAGCTCCTCTTTATACTGGGTGAGCACATTGAACGAATTTAATTTCTCAATCTCAATCACACACAAAGAGGACATCACTATTAGGTTTACCGGCGAAGCCGGTATTCAGCCAGGAAATCACACTTGAAGCTGCGCTGCAATTCTAGGTTTAGTTGAGGGTTGTGGTGTTTGGAGTGTGTTGGTAATTACAGTTGTATGTAAGTAATGTGTTTACCCACAGAAATGCATGTATATCGCCACAGAAATGCATGTATATCGCGATACGAATCATATTAAGCTCTGTAGTAATTTAATTCTATAGGCAATTTTTAGAAAATCGTATAGATTTATGCAACTGTAAGATACAAGGTATTCACAGTGTTAGTTTCCCCGTTCTACGTAGGTGTACAATGTAATATGATGGTATGGATTAAATCGTTGAAGTTGCCAGATTTAGCTGTATTAAAATCTGGTAATTCTTTTTTAGCGAGTACCATACTCGTAAATATATACTTTGATGAACTTAATGCATAGCCATAAAATTAATTAATGTAGGCAAGTAAATATGGTATAATATGTATTAACTACTCCTTTTTTAGTTACTACATTAGTCTATTCATATTAGTAGCTGTTTTTTCTGTTTATTTTTATCATAAGTAAATTCATTGACTTTAAAACATTGACCTGCTTTTTTACATAATAACATTTTTCGATTAATTTAAATAGTTTTCCACTGTTACTAAACTAATTTTGCTATGATTCGATTTGACCTAGACCTTCCCTTTTCATTTACGACCTTGAAGGTTAATACCGCCTCACCCAGAGACATATAGATGAATACCTATACATATAAACAATCAAAATATTACCCTTTATTATTTTTCATTTCTTAAAAGATTCTTGTGTCTATGTTTGCATTAAAAAAGATTAGGTGAAGCTCAAGCATCTTGCTTCACATAAAAAAATACAGGGACGTGTAGCATAAAATGAATACTTGATGCCTACTGTTACGTAATAAGATTGTAAAACAGACTGTTTTGTCAGTCAATTATTATCTACAGTTGGGTGGTATGCAGTTAACGCCTCTTAAAACACTTCAACTACTTACTGCGTTTTATACCCTGTAAGAATGATCTACCAACATATAGAAATCGACTATTTTTATTATAATTAATATATATATTAATCATTCAAAATGACTGGTAGATATTAACCTCAACAAAGTAGCTTTCAATAAGAGTTCATCATAACAGTCCTTTATGCGGCGGGGAGTGAGGCAACGATCGCTATTGCCCCCATTCTGCCTCACAACCTAATAATTTTGATCTGTTTCAAAAGGAATTTAAAAACGTCATAAGCGCATGCTATCTGTTTACTATTCGTTATTGTCATCACTGAGTACCTGGTGTCATGTATCCAAGGGCGCACTCGGGGTCATGGGGGCATTACACTATTCGTTATTGACCATCACTAGTACCCTAGTACCTAGTGTCATGTATCAAGGGCGCCCTCGGAGATCATGGGGTCATGACACACAAAGCTGGGCTGGGTCTTTGTCTTACTATTGTAATCCCCTGACGAAGGTTGGATTCGCCCTTGCGTGTATCCGCGTCTGATTATATAATTAAAATTCGAAATTAGGTCTTCAATTATTACGAAAATTGTCCTTCTAATTCTTCTTATAAACTTTTAAGGTGAATTATCTTTTTAAATACATAGGTTCTTTAAAATAGAAATAATAATTATTGTCATAAAATCAAGAAGCATCTAAAGGGAGCTAAATTGTTCTTTAGATATATTCTATCAATTTCCAAAACTAAAACGATTGTTACAATCTAGTTACAACCTTATTAGTATGTTCTCGATGACAATCCACCAGCATATTGGCGAATTTAGATATTTTTAAACATACATGTTGTTTGTTCGGAAACATTTTTTCGATCCGGTTTAAAATTCTCAAATATTAATAATAAAAGATTTTTTAATTAGTTCTTGTTTTTATCAATTTTAAAATCATTCGAAAAAATCCACCCACTGCAATGACAGCGTTCTGGACGTTGCTTATTAATTAGGAGTCGTTTTAAATTAACATCCTTAATTTATTTTTAAAACTAATAATTAAACCAATATTACAGAAATATGCTCATATCTTTGAATTAATAACTATTTTCATTTTGTTCGTTAGGACCATTTGAATACAATTTTCAAAGAAATTTACATTAAAATTCAACATATTATCATACTTGGCCAGATAGGCAAAGTATAGAAATATATTCTAATCATTAAATAATAGGAACTCTTGGACCGTCTAAGTTACAACAGGTTAACATATACTTTTGAGAGGACGTTTTTACGTGGGTACGAAATTAACTAAATTACGAAATTTGTTTACGTGGAAGTGAAATTGAATTTTTGAAAAGAAAATATTCTTATGTTACTTACGCTCATATTTTAATAAGGTCCTATTCAAAAAAGCATTAATTTGAATTGACTTTTTAATATATGCTTAAATATTTTACTCTCATTAAAAGTTGCCCTCAAGCGAAACACGTTTATGTACCGTTATTTTTATTCTGATCAATGTAACACCTGATTTTTGTTTTAATTTTCCATCCTGTCTTTGGATTCATTCTCAATAATGTTATACTGAAGTTTAATTATACATACTTACTATGTAGGTAATCCAGGCAAAAATTCTAGCATAGTAGAGAGTGAATAAACCGCTGAATTGTTCTGCAGCGCATAAACGGGATGCTGGTTATTCCGTGACGGTCCCTCGGCGCGCGGGTACACTGAGCCTTATCCGGATCGTCGTCGTTTTGTTCACGCAATCGTTTCATGGTGTTGAGCAAACAAATTTCAATTTTTGTACTCATACCATTCACTTACCAGATATCTATCGCGATTACTAAATTTAATCTGTGAGATTTTGTACGTATCATTCAGTCGTTTCCTTAACGTTGATATCCTGTTGTAATGTAACTATTTTCGACCTCAAACATTTCATACATATCAAAGTAATCGACTACTTCTAAGAAATCAAACATTTCTGCAAAATGGGTATTAGTACAGACTTCTTTGTATATTCTAATCTATAATAGTTCATAAATACGTTTGAATTATTATTCCGTCTCATTGATTGATAAAATTAGTGTCAATCAGTAAAATGTCCACCGTTTTTACAGTGGCGGGTGGTAAATAACTGAAATGTACACACAATTCATGAGTGCAGGTATATCATAAAATAAATGCTTTTGCCACCAAGCTTGATGGAAACGCGTTAATTTTTTATATATTCTCCTGGAATAAACAACCATCTTAGATGAAATTTTATGTGAATGTTATTTTTTAATTTGTCTTCAAAAAGAAATACCTATAGTACAAAAAATGGTCTGTATATTAAATAAGGACTGTTACTATAAAAAAAAATTGAATTTGACTGGGATCAATACTATTTGCATAAAATGCTTACAAATTATTGTTTTTGTTTTTTTTTTTTTGTAATAGCCTCGCCATTTTCATTACATTCTTTTTAAGTTGAATAGTCTTATTTACTATGCATACGTTATTTTTATATTGATCTAATAATGGTTTAGCCAAAACCAATGCAATACATTTGGACTATCTAGATTTTTATCGAAGAAAATTATCCGAGTGCATTAATATTCACAAAACAGACATAAATTATACTAATAAACCATCTGTAAAGTCGACGTACGCATAAATACAACAAAGCAACTTTGCCGGACTTAAACGTACTGATAGGTGTATTGAACGGGAAATGCAGTATTTTTATTTATTTTGTATGCTATGTGAAATACTTTTATAGAAACATGCTCTTTGATTTTTGAAAAAAGCCAAGGAACGTTTTGCAATTCAAAATCATTATATATAAGGTGACACTCGTCCTATATTTAAATACCTTTCTGCCCGCAGCTTCGCCTGCGTGGACGTGAATATGTTTCTTCGTCTTTTTATATGGAAGGTCTTGTTGTCAATCTAATTTCGTTCCCGCTTTCAATTCCGGTTCAGATACTGGTCTTGATTTTGAGCCGGTCACGCTCTTGACTTTAAATCTGCTCTGACACTCGGTTTAGACCTGATGCCGTTCTTGATTCCGCTTCCCGTCCCACTTTTAAGTTCCCGGAATACCGATCACGGTTGCAATTTGTACGAAGCCAGAACAAATGCTAATATCATAATAAAGTATAGGTTATACTTTATTTGTACTCAAGGATGGTATAGGTTTCTACGCGTGAAAAAAGTTTTATAATGTCTTAACCCTTCCTCCCGTCGCGGACAAATATTTTTTCTGAGATGTGTGCGAACAAACACAAAATTTTAAAAATCGTTTTCTCTTTTCCATACCTACCTTCAGTGTACAGACGCACCGGAGTCTATTGTTTTATTATATTTATATATAATAAAGTAGAAGGCTACCTCGTTACATTACTCAAACACTAAATTTTTCTACAATACAATAAATTAACATCTGTTTCATGAATCAAAGTAAATTAGTTACATGTATTGTGTTTTGTATCACATATTTTACTTACGTTCCTTAATATATGTAGATTGTTACACGTAGTTATTGCAATGTGTTGTATACGCTTAATGATAGAATTATCTGAATATAAGAAATGTAGATATGTAAAACAGTGATATAATAGTAAATTTTAAAAATCGCCCTCAAAACCTATTTAACTAATTGTTTGAAGAGACTCTAATAACAACAATTAGTTGCTTTTGTCGGTCGAGTCGGTTCCAGCTAAAGATAAATGACCTACTGTTCCATCTCCTTCAAGGAGAAGATGCCAATATTTAACGTTTCATATTCTTGTAATAGTAATCTCTAATAGATGGGCTCTAAACTTCCGAATTATTTAGAGCGCAGTTAAAGTGTAAATGGTCGTAAATAGCAGCCATTCTCTCCATGTATGTATGTATCTTATTCCACTTAGCACACTTTGTTCAAAGCAATATTAGCTCACTGTTCCAAAATAATGCAATTTGATTGTTCAATATATGATTTTATATAGTATATAACCATAATACAGCATGTATTTGAAAACAACAACAGGGAAGGTATATCATGAACTTCTTAAACGGACACAAAAATGTATGGGTAGGTATACTTCATTATGAATAGAAATAGTTTTTGTTTACTGTACATATGAATATTGAGATCTATACTTGAATGATTAAGAATTTCAGCACGACTAACTCAAACCAGTATTGATTTGAGTTACTTCATACGTTACATCAGATAACGTCATACTTTATAACCATGCTGAATATAGGCACAAGTCGTGTTGACTATTATTCATACTATGTTCACGAACAGTATTTAGTTGACTTTACCGGCGCCAGTTCTCGTTCGAATTGTATTCAAACCGGTCGTAACGATGGACGCGGTATACACCACATTCTGTATTTAACTGCTTGTATACATTCAACTTACCGAATATCTCACTGCTATATAAGATTCTTCACTAAAAGGATCTATTATTAGATCATAGTCACAGTACTGTCTCATTACTGGTTGAGATCTTCACAATATGGCGTTGATTTTAACGCTTGCGGGTCTCATCGCGCCATTTTCTTCTCCGTTAAAGAGGTGATATTTAACACGTTCAATTTTACATAGCTAATTAAAAGGCAAAGAGTTTTAATTTATACAGAGATAGTATTCGGATAAATTTATAACAATAATATTTAATGCCTCCATCACACTTTCGAAAGATTTAATTTGAAATTAGCGCAAAATCAAATGAAATGCGGTGCCGGTTTCTGATTATTTGTATAAATGAGATTTGCACTTTGTAGTATACAAGTTGGGCCTTTGGGAGAAATATATCTGTTCCTAAAGTATAAAATTTCATTACATGGATTTCACTCGTAAGTACTTATTGGACTATTAACATTATACCGAGCATTATTAATATCATTATTTTTGCTGTTTAAAATTAACATCTATCACTGCTTTTATCGATATCTTACAAATTACCAAATTTTTGCTTGTTATAAGGTTCGTATACATTCTGTGCCTGCTGATTCGAACTAGAGTTCTAGAAATTGACTAGCTATCAAGTCAAGTCTTGACCAGATATACTGTATGTAGAATCTGTAGCACTACACTTGTTAAACCACGCATTAAATTTATACAAATACTCTTAATATCCCTTTATATGACATTTATAATAATCTGGGAAGAAAAAACCGGGCAAGTGCGTGTCAGGCCGCTTCGCAATATAGGGTTCCGTACTTGTCCAATGTGCGGCCTTAAAAGGAAACTTTGTATAATACTATGAACCTATTAACAACACCATTTAATGGCCGACAAGATCATATAAGTACTTAATGGGATTTGTAAGAAATTTCGCTTTTACTTCCCAAAGTACATTTCATAAGTTCGCATGACGGCGATTTTTTCACATATCCAAAACAACCAATTATATGACAAGAGGGACACACTTTAAAGAAAAATGGCACTCTCAAGCAATGGCAAACATCCAAATCAAAATGATTTTCACGCCTGCAATATTTTAAACAGGTTATCCAACGACATCCCACACCAGAGTATCCTAAAATATTTTTACAAGGTTTTATTTTACCATTTTCTTGGCTTGATTAATATGTTTATACCAAATATAACAGCTTTATAATTAGTCTGTGAGCTAAGCTCTGGACAGACACGGACGCGGCAAAACTAGGATTCCATGACTACGGAACCCTAAAGATTATGTGACTGTCTAGCACGTGAGCTGATGTACACTGAAGGGTTGTATTCAAGCATCTTCTTACATTCTTTTATGTCAGATCAAAAAGCGCAAGTCCTTGCTTACACATTGTTAGTTGTTACAACGACGTTATCTCTACTTCCCTACTAATATCATAAATGCAGAAAGTAACCATGCCTGCCTGTCTGTCTGTCAGTCTGTTTGTCTGTTACCTCTTTTAAACCGATTTAGATGAAATTTGGTACAGAAATAGTTTGGAGTCCGGGAAGGACATAGCCTACTTTGCTTGTTTGTTTGTCTTTTCGTTTGTCTTTGTTCATAGCTCAACAATAGTTAAATTGATTTTAATAAACTTAAGTATACCAATAGAGTATACCATTTTATAGTGTATAAGCTACGAAGTGTCTGTCTGATATGCTATAACATAGGTATATGATACCTCTAAACCACTGTACAGATTTGGATGAAATTTAGCATGCAGATAGTTTGACACCGGGGAACGGAGATAAGTTAGTTTGTGTCTGTCTGTTAGTTTATATGTTTTTTTAACTCAACAATAGTTAAACTTATTTTAATAAACTTTAGTACACTACTAGAGCACACAGTTTTCTCCCGTATTGCTCACTATTTGTTTATCTGTCTGTCTATTTGTCTGTATGTCTACCATTTTGATTGAATTCATAAAACTGATGGAATTCATTGTTACATAAAATATAGGATAATGTTTATTTCTTTGTATGTTTATCTCTATGACTACTTATAACTAGAAAATTTAAAAGTCGTTACTTTATTTTATTTTGTTGGTTATGCTTGTTGTTTGCTGTGTTTAGAGGAATGGTGTTAGAGAGGCGGTAAGGATCGAAAGGAGGCAGAAGAGTAAGATATGGTAGGAGAGGTGAAGTAGAGCGGAAGTAAGGGGAGTGAGAGTGGTTCAGTAATAAGAAAGTCATAATAAATCAAAACGAAATATAGGTTTTGCATCGCTTCTTTTCGGTATTATATGCTTTTATTAAAATATTAGGTAGAGGAAAAAATTTTTCGCATCTTATATACAAATTCAAGTTAATTTGTCTTGATATTGTATTTACATTTAATTAAAATATGTGTACACCATTATGTTTAATAACTTGTTGCTATTTTGCAGATAGTAATTAATCCCATTGTTGTAGATATTTTGAAACCAAAAACTGGAACAAGTAGTTTTGACAGTCCTCTCTTGGTAATAATCTAACATTACCTGAAGAATTCTGAAGAGACCGAAACAGGTGAAAATCTGAGGGTGCAAGGAAAGGGCTATATGGTGGATGCATTAACATTTCCCAACCAAATTCTCTCAATATTTGTTGAATCGCTAAAGATGTGTGTAGTCTGGCTTTACCATGGTGAAAGCCACACCTTTCTGTTGATCGATTCCGGCCGTTTTTCTCTACTACTTGCTTGAGTCTCATCAGCTGTTTGCAGAGATCCGAATCGATGGTTTTGCCGGCGTTAATAGCTCATGATAAATAATGCTTTTCTAATCCCATCATAGACATAGAATCAACTGATTGCGAGTTAATCTGGGTTTTGCTGTAATATATGGAGCTTGCTTGCATTTTGACCATAATGTTTTGCATGTCCTAGTGGTTCCTACCACATGGACTTCCTAGTACATTTTCATCACCAGTAATCACTCTTTTCAAAACCGTTCAGTTTCATTACGTTTTAATTAAGAATCACAAATGAATACACAATTCATTAGATTTCTTTCAGTGAGAACATGTGGGACCCAAGTATGGAGCTTTTGTATATCCAGCTTTTTCAAATGGGTCAAAACTGTTTTTGGTCAGTCCCAGCTATTCAGCTATGTCGTAAGAACTAATATGCCGATCTTGCTCTACTTTTTCTAAAATGGCATCGACTTTATCAGTAACAGGTCGATTAAAGCGAGGTTCAACTTTGACGTCAAAATTACTAGACTGAAAACGCTTTTATGAACAATGTGGATAAGAGTTGCATAAAACGAATTTTATGCAACTCTTACCGACCTACATTAGGTCCATAAACCTCGCAAATATTTTTCGGGGCTTGTATTGCGTTTTCCTTTTTTGTAACAAAACTTTAAAATGTATCCGAGGTTCTACGTTCAATTCACTAATTTTGTTGACCACAAAACAATAGAAAAATGGCAGAACACCGTTTTAATTTACTTTTTAAAATGGCATGTATTTAATGGTATCAAAACTAGCTAGATGCAAACAGCATAACCAAAGAGATTTTACTGCAACTTTTCACTTATAAAATAAGAAAATACTTTTCCCCGTCCTGACATTACAAATGTGATACTTTGTGTCCATGTTTGGTTGGTTGTAACTCAATTACATATACAATTACATACACAATTACAATTACATCCGTCTGGACGGATTCACATAAAATTTAGCACACAAATATAATACTTTCTGAATTATATGCATTATATTTTACACCTCCTCCTAATAAGTTTCTGTGTTAAGTTACAAAAATCGTTATCGATATCGAAATTGAGATTTAATCGGTATCAATGATAGCACGATTACTTGATATAGAAAGTGAGGAATTATGTGTCGTATGTCTATGTATCTGTGTGTCTATGTGTCTGTGTGTCTATGTGTCTGTGTGTCTAATGTGCCCACGCGGATGGAGCCGCGGGTAAAAGCTAGTTACTCAGATCGTGACAACGCCCGCGACTTACACCTCAATATACTCAAGCACGCAATAATTTATTCAAATGCGACGTAAATTAAAAAGTCGTTTGTCAATACGCTCGTGATCAGGAATCAAACACGGTACCTTTTGTTTAAGCGAACGCAATGATAGCCAAGTAGCTAACACAAAGTAGCTATAATAACTGCATGACGTATACTAAGTGCGTATACATACTTGTTTTTGTCGTACGCGTGTGATGACCTTCTATGTTCATGAGTATGATTAACAGTAATATTCATGTTGTTGTTTTGTAATTTCTTTTTGCAGTTCTTCCTGTGTACTATGGAAGATAATATAGCCGTCATAAAGCGTTTTTAATAAAGAACGAGGACTACATCGCGCGATCTACGAAGGTTTTTTCCAAGATGGCCAGTTTTGCGTTCATCTCTGTGCTGCTGGCGATCGGAATGGGCGAAGCTTTCAACGGCGACAACTTCGAGCTGGAGTGCCCCGACGAATGCGACTGCCACTACTTCAGGATCAACTGGGTGACCGACTGCTCGGAGAGCAACCTAACCGAGGTGCCGTACGACGAGCTGAGCAAGAGCGTCTACATCCTGGACCTGAACGGCAACAACATCACGCACCTGAAGCGGTTCCCCGGCGACATCAAGATGAGGAGGCTGCAGATAGCCGACAACCGTCTGACCAAAGTCGAAAAGGAGGCTTTCGCGGGCCTGGAATACCTTATTGACGTCGACCTCTCCGGCAACAACATCACCTACGTCGATCCGGAATCGTTTGTGTAAGTGGTCCTTTTTCCTTTTATATATAATCGAGTGCTAAGAATGAGAGACATGAATAAATAAGGCATGAAAATATTATGACTATAATAAGAATAGGTAGAGATGAGTCTATGTATCTATGCAATCAATATATACAGTCGATTTTGATTCAAGGACATAATATGAGGGTAATTCTCTGGTCAGACGACTTTATGATGTATATATGATGCGTCATCTGAAAATAGAAACAGTGTTCTAGTTAAATATTTTTGCTAATGTCACATAAAACGTTAAATGGTAAGTCATTTAACGTTATGTTTTCAGCACCGAAAACGAATTATCCATATATTACCATCAAAAATTTTTTATTGCATTTGAACATATTGCAGTTGAATTCATTTTTCAACTTAAGGAGGAGAGATGTGAAAATATTTTTAATTAAAAGTGATACGTGCTAAGGCTATGGTGTAATGAGAGTGCTGTGATTCAGAATGCTTAATTCTGTTCTGTGCTGTGGTGTTCTATTCAGCAATCCCGATATAAAGTCTTTTTACATTAAAGTTTTAAATCATTAACTAAGAATATACACTGTACGAACTATTTATCATTTGCAATTTTTCTAAGAAATTAGGTTAATATTCCATTTAACGAGTGAACCACAATAGAACGATCAAAATCTACTAGAATAGATTAGAATTGGAATTGAAGTCGGGATCAAAATCGGAATACAGACACTTTATGAGAAATCGAAAATAGGAATCTCTTATCAACGCCGTCGGTCGCTGGTGGTAATATTATAATATCAAATGTTGATTTATCTTATCGCAGAATGAAGCACGATAAAAACGTGTTTGTCATTAATAGCACCGTTTAAGCTAGCAACTTTGTAATATAAGGCTTTAAGCTAACAGCAACCGTTTGGTGTCGTTTACGTAACGCGCTTAATAATTCACGAAAAACAAAACAAGAATGGATCCAGTGACATTTAAAAGATCGGACCGAAAAATCGGACATTGAATGCGTATTTTAAATATGACCATTTTAATAACGTGTGTTGGTAAAAATATTTTATTATTTAACCTAATGCGAGATACATCCGTGGGTTCGTCTTCACGCTACCTCATTGATGTGAAGGTCAAAAATGTTTTGAGCAGTTGAAAACGTGGTCCACCATACAAGCTTTGGGACAAGCCCCGCACGAAATGGAATATGGCATCTGTAGTTTTTGTGTGTCTTTAAAAATCTCGACAAGATAGAAAAGCATTTATTCACGGAGTGAATAAGTTTAGACACTTGTCTTTTTTCGATTAACAGGTTTAATATCATAAAATGTAGCAAGGATTGCGCTTTTGCTTTAATTATAAGTGTTATTTCCTAAATTTCTTCCATTAATAAGATAATATTCCATTGTGCATTTTTGTTCAAAATATTGAATCACAATCAAACATATTTTTTTCAATGTTTCTCTAGTACCTATCTATTGCATTTGATAAAAGATACGAATATACTCCGACGAGCACCGCGATCGGCCGATACCGTCAGACGCCGCCGCGCCCGCGTTTAATTGTCCGCGGCCCGCGACGCGCGTCCGCCGCCGGCTGACTCACGGCCGACGTCCCTACGCCCTCCCGCTAGGGTCGCCAACCGTACTCCAAAATAGAGCATTGTACTCTATATCATGCCGGCGTACTCTATAACAGTAATAATAGATGCTATGCTACTCTTGTTTTTTGTTTTGTGCCGTATTGTCATGCGCTGCAAAGACTATCAAAAATACCTTTTGAAAATTTCACATAAATGACACTTTTTTTTATAAGTCCGTACTCTTTATTTACCTCCCTTGAAATCGGACAGACTCTATGTCTTCTAATAAAAGTCGGCAACCCTACCTCTCACGGCCGCCGATTGTTCACATCACAACACGAGGCGTGATGATAAAATTGTTCCAATTACTTGTGAACTTGCGCTTGGACTATAAAAACGTCCTCCCGCCCGGCAAATTGCCGTCGACTCTGACCGCTCTATATTAGATAATGGCAGTCAACGAATACAAATTGGATTATTCACTTCGTGTTCGGTCGCGACGGATCGTGATTCGATAGCGGGATTAGGACCGCGTAAAAACAAAATAATTAACGTGCCCGAATAAAATTGACGCACATGCGACGCATAGAAGTGGTTAGATGTGAACGATTATTTTATCAAAATTCTTGTTCTGGTAAATTCTGATAGATTCATTAAAAAAAATCCTAAAGACTTTTCATTATTTACATATCCACCACACTGACTTGTGCGTATCGCTATATGAAAATGGACCAATAGGAAAATGTATTTAATGTAATTTTAAAGAATGCTACAAATGGGATTCTTCGCGTTACAAATGATTGTCCCGAATACCTTTCACACAATTATAAAATAATTAAGAAATTCTTTTCAAACTACTCAATATATATCTTAGAAAATTCGATGTCTTTCAAAAATTCCACTAGTTTATTGAAATTTATTACAGTTGTTATAGTGTTATTCAACACACGTGAAGTTGATAACTTGAAGATTTTCGAATCACATTAGTTTTGAAGTGTTAAGTAGCAAGTTGAAATAACTTTTGATGAAATTGTTATGAAGGACCTAACATGAAAGGTCTTTAAAAAATTTTATCAAAAATGTATAATTTCTTAGTTCATATTAAATTTCTCAAACAAATAAAGTAAATGCGTTTAAAAATGCTTATCTTTGGAAACATCGCTCGAAAAATTTGGGATTTTTTTGGCATGGATAATGAGATGCAGACTCTACATCTCATTATCAAAAACATCAGAAATCCATTTCTTTAATAATAAAACGAATCTTGAAAAACATAATATTACATTCTCTTCGGCTGCACTTTTATGTAGAGTAATATATATCGTACAAATTGAATTATTTTTATGAACATGCTTTAACCAATTTTTTTAAATACCTATCTAAGGACACTTGGGTTTTTGAGACGAATCAAACGATACCTTAATTATCAACATCCGTACAGCCGTTTGGAAGATACGTGGGACTAAAGAAATTTACATACAAACATACAGGATACGCACGAAAATTGGCAGTCGGGTAAAAACAGAACCCATGTCCGTCCGTATGCCACAGGCATTTTACTCAAAAACTACAAGATGTATATTGACGAAATTTATAATATAGGTATCTTGTATAAGCCGCTACTTAATTTAATAGTTAAATAAAGAAAATAAGTATTTCTAGGGGGGCACTCCATACATATAACAGAAATAGAGAAAAAATGTTTTTCAGCAAACATCAACGTGTGGCACATATTTTGACAATTATTTTAAAAACATTTTGAGGTTTCTAAGCAATTCTTTTGACAAAATGAATATTTTCCTAAATTATCGTTCCGAAAGTAGCATAAATTGTGTCCTCTTCTCTTTATTATGAAAATCAAATACCCAAAATATTAAAATATTTAAAAGTTAACGCTTAATAAATATTTTCAATGAAAATTATTTTGAACATAACCAGATATACTACTTTTGAGTTATTGCCGAAAACTGCGCTACTCAAGAAAGGATGTGGTGCCATGAATATACGCTCTTTGCTAGTACATTTCAGTTTACATTAGTTTAATAGTAATAGACGATGTACCTACTTGGTTCTCTAGCTATAGGTGACTAAAGTGCGTATACTTATTATGTGCGGGAAGCATGAAACAACGTAGTTATTTAATCTGTAGTACATTTCTTTGTAGTAACGGCTTCTGAACCTTACAGTGAGCATGGTCCGACATGCTCTTAGTCGGTTTTTTTATTTATTTGTTTGTCCTTGTATGTATTCGTTATATGCAGCGCCGTCTAGCGTTCGCAACTTTTCGGGATTTATCGAATATTTCTATTTTCATGAAATAGTAAATACGTTCTTTAATAATCTGCAATCAATTATTATAGAGTTGATTGTTATCAACAACAACACAACTATAACTAACTTCTTGTTTTGTTTTATTTTATAATGAAAATATTTATTGTTGCTGTTTTCACTATAGCCAGGATAGTTTAAATTGTTTGTGTAATCCACAACCATTTACATTACGTAGAACAATAATAATCATCTGTCTACATCTCTGGTAATTAAACGATCAACTGATCAGGATTTAACAGTCAACCGGTGTTATTATTTCTACTATAAGACATGTCACTTCGAAAGAAATAAACTTTTCTCGTAACGCCTAAAAGGTTTTCTGTAGATCTCTTTTAGAATCGAAGTATCAAATAATACAATGATGTATATTGTTACTGAAACTACTGTAATAAATAATTACCACTGTTATAATAGTTTGGCTTAAACTGAACAAAATTAGAATATTGTGGCGTTTGTAATATATAATATTAGTTTACCCAAAAATTGAATTACCCAATAAAATTTTATAAAACTCATCAAAACATCTTTGGATCTGTGCTTCTGTAAAGACCAAAACGTTCTTGTATAACCAATGTGCACTGACATTTAGGCCTTTCTAAAAATAATTTAACTTTTATTTATCATAAATATTGTCCCTCATTCCGATAATATTGATAATTATACTGAAGTTTCACACAAAATTTATCCAAAGTGTACTGCATTTCCCGATAATTTTCCCATTTCTGCCAAAGCGAGCACTCTGGCGTCCACAGCCGGACATAAAGGCCTCCCCTAGGCTTTCACGACGCACAACACTGAGTTCCTGCAACCAACGGTGGTCCTCGACCTTTGCCAGGTATTTTTGGTCTACCTCACAGGAGGTCGTCCGTGGCTACGACCACTGGTTTTTGGTCGCCGTTCGAGAACTTTCTTCTCCAATGCTTCCCAAATATAAGAGCGATATGGTATGCCCATTGCCACTTTAATTTATTAATTGTGTGAACTATAACGATTGGGAATTCTAACCCAAGTATACGCATCTCTATGTGTAGCGCCAATGTCATATAGCGATTCCGCTATTAAAGCTACATAGTCTGAAAATCAAAGGTGACTAATGTATTGCCCATTAACGGTGACGCCCTATTCTTTTAAAGCTCGACCTCTTAAATTGGAAAAGAGAGGATGAAAAGAATGCGTCTTCCGATGCTGTAATAAAGAGTTTCAGAAATATAACATCACCCTATCTCCTTTCTGCAATCGGTTCGATTTTGTGCTTTCATTCTCTACTTTGACTGACATAATGACATTTTCGTCTACACGTCTCAGAATTTCGACATAGCCATTGCCAACACGATATCGCTAAAAAAAAATGTAACGCTGCTCAGGTTTCAATTGAATCGAAGACTTTTTCGTAGTCTACGGTAAGTAAAGGAGCCGATTACAGTCTTCCAACTTTTACATAGTCCACTATAACGTGTTTATGTTATCCTCGATGCTGAAACCTTTTCGAGTACTGACTTCTTCGAATGGCTGAAAGTTGTCAGGTTCGTTGTGATTCTCTAAAACAACTTATGACTAAAATTATGATGGTCATAATTCTTCCATGGGGTGTTATCTCCTATTTTGAAGAACAGCAATACTACCACAACCGTACTCCCTGCTTAAAACGTTATATTTTCGAGTTTCACAGAATCAATCACGATTATGAAGACTATGGTATAGATTTTCCAACCGCTCTCAGAATCAGTCCTATTTGTCATCTCACCTAGTAACTATTCCTCGACTGGTCGACAGCCATCCTCATCTCGTATAGGCTTACGTCCGAAATATCCTTTAAGTATTAAAAGTCACTTTCATTCAAAATTTTTAGTTATAGTGGTAACAGATTTTTGTGTATAAATGCCGATAATTTTGATTTTGATAGACCTGTCAATCTTCAGCAGTGTTTTCTTCTTTTTAAAAATAGCACCACCGCACCCCTCTTCCACATGACACGTTATGTCTTCAGATGTGGCAGAATTAACTTCTAGAGGATTTTAAGTACTGATTTCTCACTCGTCCTCAGAAATTCAACCACGATTCCGTCCTTACCTGCTCCTCTATTTTTTTCAGTTGTTTGATGGCGTAGTGTCAGGTCCGTTTCACTGAAAAACCTGCGGTTGTTTTGTAGTGGATTTTGATGTCGATGCGTTTAACGGCATATAGAAGTTCTTTTAAAATTTCTCCTAACAAGATATCGCGTACGTCGACTTTAAACTTCTTAATCTGGCTTTTCCAATACACAAATTTTTCTCAAATACTTTAAAGCCCTTATTTTGTTGATCACCTATCTCCTCAATGCACTTTGTGTTGAAGCGACATATATCGCGTCCACGGCCTTAGAAATCTGATTATCGGTACGTCTGTAATCGAACATATTAGTTGTAGAGTGTAACCTCGTGTCTCGTCTTTGTGCCATTAAGTTTTCAAGGTATGATTAAAGAAGATTTGACTTCTACTTTAGCGTCGCATCTTAAAACACCTTAACCTGGCTACGTAAAGTTCTTCCTATTATAATAGGCAAACGCGCAATTATAACATTTTATTTTTAAGTAAAAATTGTACAGAGTATTATTAAAATTAATAAAAGTGTTATTTCATTTACTACATGGCGTTACTGTATACATATTACCCAAGTTAGTGGCTTTACCTATATCAATCATTTTATTATATATTCGCTGTATGTTTTACACTTTATATACTCTTGTACGTATAGCTGCCCGCAATAGTCCTTAAGCTGTTATAGTGCACCTCGATTATATTCCTTTATAATTATCTTAAATAACTTCGTTGTTTATCCGTGATTTTTCTACACATAACTTTATAGTTAGTATAATAAAAATTGTCGCTTTTATCGGCCATATGATTGTATGCTGTGACTTATCTCGTACCTACGTGCATTACTCACTTACCTTATATATTCATCTGGCCTTGCATTTTCATTCAACATTTGTTAATTTGCGTTTGTGACATAATGCTCACTAATTATCGCCGTGTTCCCCTAGAATTGGATATTGTTCTGAGTGAATTGAATTGTTTGTAAATAATTCCATATACTGACTTAAGCAATTAGTTATAACTTCTACACCAGCTCTAATTCGTAACAAAATTAGCTTTGTATGTGCTTAAATTATAATTCTTTTGGCGCGCACCGACGATAGTAAAGTTATATCATGCAAATAACAATGAAACTATCCGTATGTTAGCCACAAAGAGATAAGTATATCATAAGTCCGATTAACTGTCGGAATAAAAAAAATAAGATGTGCACATAAGCTCGTGCAATAGAAATGATATTTCTGCGGCTTAGTTACAAAAGCTGGCCAAGTGCGTGTCGGGTCACACGCAGTGTAGGGCTCCGTAGTTGTTCATCACAATCACAATATTAGGAGATAAAGACTTTTTGTTTTATACTATGAATTTATCAATTGAGTTTAAGATTTAACGGCTAGTAACGTCTAACAATGGCCGCACACAAGATCGATGTTAAGGATGTTATGATTTTATTCTTCCATAATTGTTCATGGTTCATAAGCTTATATTTACTACCTATTTTAAACAACCAACAACGTAGATAACGGTGTTGGTTGTGTCTATACACGAGCCCACATAGGACGGGTGATAAGTATATGTTTTTATATTTCCATAACTTTACATAGTTCATAAATTTATATTCACTGTATGTTTTAACACCAACAGTGTATTATAAGTAATTTTCCAATAGAATGAGTACGAAATTTTGCAATTTATTTCTCTAATCATATTGTATAAGCTGGTCAACTATTATTCTTTAACCTTTTAGGCCTACTTAGCGGTACTAGTTCTCCTTTTAATTTCGTTTTACGTACAACTGCCTTGACTTTTCGCATACCTATGAATAACCATTTACCTGGGGAGGAAACAGTTGACTCTATCAAAATTATCACATACGCAAACCAAATTACAGCTTTGTAGTGCTAGAGTTAGTCCGAGCTAAGCCGACATGAAGACATACGTACAGGCAGAGAAACTAACGGACGAACGGACAAGGCGAAACTAAAGGATTCCTTATTGGCTACGGAATCTTAAAGTGGTAAACGTTATTAATGAACCTGTATCGAAGTACAATACGAGAGCTGCTATTTATGTGTGCGGAGTATCAAAAGAAACAAGCATCTATCATTTCATACGGTTTTATTGCTTTTCAAAATATTCGCCCTGACGATCGATGCACTTTACATACGCTGAAACCAATTTTATAGCACTTTTGCCATTCTGATTGAGGAATCTTCAAAACGTGCATTTTAAACGCGTCAACGGTTTCTTCGCGGCTCGAAAACGTTGACCACGTAATTATTCTCAATGCTTGGAATAAATAAAACGGTTGAGTGCCAAATCGAGTCTGTACGGCGGATGGCCCGTCAATTCGATTTTGACCTTCTAAAACCGAGTTGTTTGGGTCGACGTGTAACACATAGCATTGTCTGATGAAGAATGATTCTGCGTTGTCGGTTGTTTTTCTTATTTCTTCAAAGACTTCTGGCAAGCAAATGGTCGTATACCGCTCCGAATTAAACGTTTTACAATTATTTAGTAGCACTGTAACCATATATCCATTTATACCAAAATAAGAGGTAACCGTTTGTTTTAAAATGTTTTAGCACGAATCACTTTAGTTGAGTTCATGTTGGAACCCACCGTGGACTGTTGTTTAATTTCGGGGTCATACCCATACATTCAAGATTCATCACATATTTAGATATTATAAACAGCTTTTGACGCACCATGATTGTATTGCTTTATCATTTTTTGCACAATCGACACAATCTTATTTTTGATCAATGCTCAAGTTGTGCGGAATTCAACCCGAACAATTTTTTTTTACAGCCAAATTGTTTGTAATATCTCATAAATACTCGTCATACTTATGCCCAGGGACGCTTTTATCTCGCGATATGTAACGTGACGATCTTGTATTATTAATTCTCGCGCGACATCTATATTTTGTGGTACAGCAACAGATTTAGGGCGACTTTTTAAATTCGTCAGTGAGCATAAACTGCCCACCATCAAACTCATTAAACCAGTGATACACAGTGGTTTTGATGGTGTTTCATCCGTAAAAGTCGGAGTGAATTGATTGATGCACTGTTTTGAGTAAGCCCGCGCCGAAAATTGGATTAAGTCATCGCATGAAAATTTTGAGGAGTCAAATCCATGATGATAAAGACAATTGTCAAAATGACAGTGAACAATTAATAGTTACATGAAACAAACTGTATTCTACGGCCAAGGAGTTCCATTTTATATGTTTAATCACTCTTTAAATATTGTTCCGTATGTGGCCAGTGCCGGATACGTAAATAGCAACCCTCGTATTTAGAAGGAATTTTGGTCAGCGATTTCGTTCACGCGTAGAATTTATTTCATTTTTCTACGGAGTAATCTCTGTAAACCATGATTTCAATCGGTTTGAATTTCGATTTCACTGTCGGTTCCGGTTCCAGTCTCGTTCTAAATTTCAAACTTGGTCGTGCTAAACTTCGATCCCTGGCCGTTTTGTTTCCGATCTCGATTTCTTATTATAATACCCTTTAAATGTTGAATATCCGAGAACTCTGAAATATTTATTCCTTAATTTACTTCAATTTCAAAATTAATGGTACGTCTGTACAAGATGTCATCCCCAAGTCTGAAATTTCCAAAATTTCTTTTTTCTGGTCGCCATCTTACATTACAAAAGTAAAGGCTTATGCAGAATTTAAAGTTTCAAGATTCAGTTTAGATGGTGCTTTCAAATATACTGTTTTAAAACTTCGCATCACTATGAGTGAATTATTCTGTCAAAATTAATAACGTCAGTAAACTGCCTGCCTATACCTTTATGAAACATTTTGTTTAACATCTAAAATTATTTATATTTTCCAATAGCATATCGATATCGTTTGGTTTATTTCAAAATTTATTGATTGCATTGTAGCGAACTTCGCTCGTAAATAAATAATATAACAGAATAACCTCTTAACTAAAATACAAGTACCTTGTTCATTTTGAAATGCGTGATAGTAATTTTGCATTGTGTGATTGTAGTAATATTGAATACAATACTTGACATTATTTGTTTATGATAAATGTGACATGTTTAAGACTTCTTTATATAAGCATGACACATGGTCTTGCTTCCATTTAGGGAATATTCTAGATTAGTAGCTTATAGATATAGTGGATATACCGCAATTCGAGTGCTGCCTAGTTTAGTTTTCTCTTGGCAGTCACTGCGTTAACGAGTTAAGCGCGATTAGTTTAGAGTGTTTTAGCAGTTCCGTAATGAGTTTTTATATCACAGTACAATTAAATATATGCTTTCTGTTCCTAGTGTTTATTTTTCTATCTCTCTCAAACCTCGAACTCCTTAGAGATGTGTCGTAACCGTATTTAGTTGTTGCTGTGTCAGGTTTTAAATACCCCGATATTGACGCGCCCTTTTCTCGCAATCTTTTTTAAAGAAAAAAGACACGTCGCACGCTAAAAGTCACGTCAAACGACGTGCCTTTTAGCGTGAGACGACTCCTATAACCGATTTCAGCGTCTACTATTAAATTTGTGACGACCCGTCATGGGTTAATCAGCCGTCAACTCACCGGTTATTTATGTAAAACACGAACTGTCCGCCGAATAATATACTCGACGGGCTGATGCATCGTGAAATCGGCTCTTAATCTCGCACCGGCCGGTAGTGGTTCCACGCAGTCGGAAGCCGATATTACCGGTTGAGAACTGTAGCTGTATGACTTGCTTCCGTCTGTGTAAACGCTGTAGATTAGCACGTGATGTTAAAGAACCCATACTTTACTGGTAAGCTCATTTTCAAATTATTACTTTTCATTTTGCAACTGGAATTTCTGGTTTTCTCTTATTGAATTCTGTCAAGCTGCTATCATGTTTGGTACAACTGTCTCAAGATATACCATGATAGGACTTTAAAACTGTTGGGATATATATAATAATCGAGACAATTTTCGACTTTTGGCTTCATCTGATATTTGGTTT